>ML778080.1:53790-97964 GCA_009831015.1 Picea engelmannii | reverse complement strand
AATGCCAACCAAACTACCTTCAGACATACCAAAGTTTGAAGGAAAGGCAGGGGATGATCCTTCCAACCATGTCATGACCTTTCACCTATGGTGCTCCTCCAACAACATTATGGATGATTCCATCAGACTACGATTATTTCAACGCACACTCACTAGCCCATCGGCTAAATGGTATGTTGAAGAAAAATCGGGGTCCCACACAACCTTTGAGTCATTGGCCAAAGCATTCTTGACCTTCTTCCAATTACCCATCCACCACGAAAATGGTCTAGAACTACTTTCTAACTTCAAACAAACCTCAGCCACACACATCGTTGACCACATTCATGAGTGGCGTAGGCGACGTAGTTTTTGTAAAGCAGAAACCACCAAGCAATAGTGTCTTGACTGGTTTCTTAGATCACTTGTCTCTCTCCTTGGAAAGGATCTAGCTTCCACATTCCCACAATCTGAAGAGGAAGCCATCAGTAAGGCCCAACAGTATGACCTCATCTACGCACAGTCAGGGTACGTATACACGGTACTTCCTGATCTTCCAAAACCTGTGCCATTTGGTCAAGACAAACCTGGGATGTCTCACTCAGCAGACGGACTTATAGGTGCCACCACACACCATGGGCCACAACCCCAAACCCCACCGATGTATGGAACACCTCAATACCCACCGGCATATGGGGGCACTCCTTATTACCCCCCACCTCCTTATCAACAGCCTTACCCTGTTGTTATACCTCCACCCATTAGTGGACCACCACCGGCACCACCCATACATCCACCTATTCCCACAAATAGTGGTACTCCCTCAACATCAACTTATAGTACTAGTGAAAGCATTATGCCTTCCTATGTACCTTATGGATCGGTACCACCACAAAATCCCTATTTCCCATTTCCTGGTCCTCCACAACCCATGGCTCCCCCACATCCACACACGGGGGTAAACTTCGTTCAACCTTCAGCTGCTCAACAATACCAAAATTTTGAATAGTTGAACACAGCCAACCCAACTCACCCTTCGAACAATGCTAAGAAGAAAGGATGGAACAGGAATAACAACAACCCAGGACAAGGCAGGAATCAACCCCCACAGCACCAACCAACTGGGGGAAACCAGAACCAAGGGAACCAAAACCCCCAAGGGGGCAATAATACCAACAAACGCCAAGGGAGGAATAATGTTAAAACCATCTTCCCTTGCGCCCTTTGTGGTGATTTCGGTCATTACACTCACCATTGCCCCTAGATCGCTGATTTCAAATGGTTGAAAGACTCTGGGAGCCTTCCCCCTTCTCCTGCACAACCTGCCCCTCAGCAGGCACCCCAACAATACGCGCAACAACCCCCTCCCACCGTGCTACAAAATCCTATCCCAAATCAAGGTGTGATAAACACCCAATAGGACACACAGCATCCCCCACCTCAGGTGGGCCAATACCACAACCCCAACAATCCAGCAGAGCGAACAATTCTCCTCACCAGTGAGGAAGAAATCCTTCTGCAAACACGTAATCGTCAGTATCATACACCCATTGAGTCTACTCCCATATCTCCAGAGACAAACCCTACACCGACAGGACCCCTGTTGGTGATCCCTCTCCCTTCCGCCGATCCACCACTACGCATCCCTCGCATCCCCTTGCACAGGAATGTCCACAACCCACAGGCTAGGGCAGCTCATAACTATAGTTTGGTAGACGACTTAGCGCAATCCCCAGCTGCCATGTTAGTCTTAGAAGTCCTCCAGAATTTTCCTACGCAATGGAAATCCCTACTTTCCGCCTTGGGGGAAGTCGACCCTGTCGATACTCGACTCATAACCTTTGATCTTGATAGCAGAGAACCTTGTCTTCCCACCTTGATCGCTTTTCAAATACCAGTGAAAATACGGAACATCATCGTTCATCAGTGTATCATCAATGAAGGTGCATCTACATGCATCATGTCCAAAACAGTATGGCAGAAACTTGGTTCCCTGGAACTCATACCCTCCACCATCACATTACGAGCTTATGACGGATGAACATCCTCTCCGGAAGGGCTCTTCCAAAACGTCCTCGTTGAACTCGGGGGCAAGACTATTCTCATTGACATCGAAGTTATCGACGCTCCGCTCGATTATAATATCTTGTTCGGTCATAGCTACATGTATGCTATGAAGGTAGTGTCATCTTCCGTCTTTAGGACAATGATGTTCCCTCACAATGGGAAGATCGTGACCATCGACCAAGTCTCACATTATGAGCCTAACCCATCTTCCAATATTGATAACATTCTTCCCCTCATTCACACAAACAAAGACGCATATCCACTCATCGAGATGGGTCCTGGAATTTTTAAAGATCCATCCTTGTTAGGGACATACCACAGAGCACCACCACTCTTTCCTCCTGCTAATCAAGTATGCGTCATCTCCTCTAATGGAACTCACACAGAGTATGCTAATCCTCCTCAGGAGGCTTCAGTCATTCCTGACGTCTCAATAGTCATAGAACCACTCCCACCAGAGCCTCCTGCACATTCATCGACCTCAATAGTCCACGAATCCACATCCCCTCAAGGTAATAATCCCATATGGGAGACACTCCCCCAACCCCTCACCCAAATTCCCTTCTTTTACCCTCCACCAGGTATCGAAGCTTTTCAGGTAGCCGCAATGCTCACACTACCCAATATGGTGTTAGCCATCCCAGTTTGGTATTTACACCCACCTGAGATGGTTCCTCGACCATCCCTTCCCCCACAGGAAGGCCTCCCCATGAATATTCCCGTCCTTACCCCCACTACCCCCATACTCACTACCCCCCCTGCTACAGCTGGGGGCAAGAGAAAGAAGAAGGATCCCACCGCTCCACTTCCTCCACGCATCCCACCACCTTGCGCACTATGTGAGAAAGAGGGACACCAAACCAACAATTGTCCATCACTACCTCAATTACAGAATTTGATCCCCCTCAATCCACCTCTCACAACACCCGCCACTACTGCTAGTCCCCCCACTGCCACCCAACCTTCCAGTAGTAAAGGGTTGAGAACCAAATATGCTTGTGCTATATGTTCAGAGTATGGCCATTACACCCATCATTGCCCAGCACTACCGCACTTTTGGCAGACATTAGCGGCTGTACGCCAGAACTTCCATAACAACCCACGCCCAGCTACGTCCTCTTCAAATATCACTGACATTCGCTATGTCACCACTTCAGTCAATGAACGTATGAGATGCCCTTGATTTCTATGTGATTCATTAGCTCATTTTACATACCAGTGTCCTATGATCCTTGAATATAGGCAGCGTCAATTGGCCCTGCTTCACCAACCTGCCGAAGAAATCATTGACATTATCTCATCACTTGAGGATCTCCATGTCATTTCTCCCGAGCCCAAGGCACTCCCAATGCCTCCATGGTTCTTAGATGACATCTCTGAGGATTTACCCCACAACCCCCCCAACTCCCCTGTTCATTCCCCTATGGACACTCTCCACCCAACCACCACGGGTACCCCTCAGTACTTCAATATATGGTTTATGTCGAGTGAACCCTCACCCTCTCCTAGCATTGCTCCCTCTGCTTCTCCATCAGGGGGCAACCACACCATCACCAAGGTCACTCCTCACGACCCCTTGTATTCCTAGTGATTCCAATGCGACGAGGACATACTTGAAGAGCTAAACCGCCCAGACTCGCCCTGGGATGCATTACATCACTGTGCACTCTTCTCTCCATAGGAAGCCCTCATGCCTCATAACCAAAATCCCATCTACGCGGTCGAAACCAAAAATTTTATCCCCTCCAAGCCTATAGATTGGTTCAACAATCCCATTCCTGCCCCTGATGCTTTTGAAGAAGGTAATATGGCCAACATTTCCCCCACCATCAAAATTGACATTTCCATTAAAAATGGCATTGTCGAAGAAATCATCATTGGAGTTGCTTGCACTCCTCAGGAAATCACCGCATATAAAGCCCTCTTCCAGGAATATAGGGATATTTTCACCTGGTCATACACGGAAATGCCTGGCCTGGATCCTTCTATTGTCAAACATCGCATCGATACCTAGCCCAACATCACAGTAGTTCGCCAGAAATAGCGACCGCTACACCCATCCAAAGCCATGGCTATTAAAGCTGAAGTTGACAAATTACACATTGTCGGGTTTATTTACCTCATCGCTTATACTTCATTGGTTTCCAACCCTGTACCCATCGACAAAACACAGGGCACTATCCGTGTTTGCACCGACTTTTGCGATCTCAATAACGCATGTCCCAAAGACAACTTTCCAACACCTTTCATCGATCAAATTATCGACGACTGCGCCGGTCATGAAGCCCTCTCCTTTATGGACGGATTTTCTGGCTATAACCAAATACAAATCCACCCAACCGATCATTATAAAACCGCATTCATTACTCCGTGGGGTACTTTTTCATATCGTGTCATGCCTTTCGGCTTCAATAATGTCGGCGCAACTTTCCAGTGGGCGATGACATATGTATTCCACGATCTGGCTAAAATCATCCTCACCTACTTAGACGACCTCACAGCTCGATCCCAGAAATGCACCCAGCATCTAGATGATTTACGAATCATTTTTCAATGGTGTCGTCAATACAACATCCACTTGAATCCTCTCAAGTGTGTGTTCTGTGTCACCGCAAGGTGCCTCCTCGGTTTTATTGTTTCCCAAAGCGGAATTACCGTGGACCCCCTCAAAGTCCAAGATATCACCGAAATTCCACCTCCTCGGAATTTACGGCAACTTCAGAGTCTAAAGGGAAAAGCTAACTTTCTCAGACGCTTTGTTCCTGATTACACCATACACACACATGGTTTCCTCTGCTTACTACATCACGACATCCCTTTTCATTGGGACGACTATGCCCAACAATCATTTGACGATCTTAAAGTAGCGCTTTCAAATGCACCTTTAATTAGTGCACCTGACTACAATCGCGACTACATCCTCTACATATCAGCATCAACTGTATCAGTAGCCGGCATCCTTGTCCAGCTCGGAGATGAAAATCATGAACACGTCATTTACTACGTTAGTAAGAACCTCTCAGGACCACCCTTGAAGTATAAACACGAAGAGAAACTTGCTCTTGCAGTTGTCCTCGCAGTCCAGAAACTGCGCCATTACATTATGCTTCACACCAAAAAGGTTTTCGCATATTCCAACCCTATGCAATAATTGCTCAGTCGTCGACAAGTTAACGGAAAATTCGCTCGTTGGATCATTATCCTTTAGGAGTATGACCTCAAGTTCTCAACACCTAAGAGTAAGAAGGCCCTCGTTCTCGCCGAAATTGTCACGGCCCTCCCCTCTGACACCACTAGTGCCCCCGTCAACACCAACTTTCCTGATGAACATCTCTTTTACATCGCTTCATATGATCCTTGGTACGGCAACCTTCTCATCTACCTACGAATGCAAAATTTTGGTAACCATCTATCACGAGATGATCGTCGGCGTATTCGCCATCAGGCCCCCCGCTATATCCTCATCGGAGACATCCTATACCGGTGGGGCGTCGACACCATCCTTCGACAATGCCTAACTATTGACGAGGCCAACAGAGTCTTAAACGAGTGCCACAACGGCGCATGTGGGGGCCATCTTTCAGGTATATTCACTGCTCAAAAGATTATCCAAGCAGGTTACTTTTGGCCTACCCTGTTTCATGATTGCATTCATACCATGAAACGATGTGAGCAATGTCAGCTCTATGCCAACAAATCCCAAGCTCCCCCCACCCTTCTTCACCCTATCATTACTATCGAGCCTTTTTGTAAATGGGGCATTGACTTTATGACTTGTAATCCCCCCTCCAGCAATGGTCACAAATACATTGTTGTCACCGTCGATTACTTCACCAAATGGGTCGAAGCTATGCCTACTTTCAACAACATCGCTAACACTGCAGCGCGCTTTTTATTTAACCACGTCATATCCCGTTTTGGAGTACAACTCCAATTCGTTTCCAACCATGGGAAACACTTCAAGAATGAGATCTTCGTCGAACTCTCATCTCGGTTAGGCTTCTCTCACGAGTTTGCCTCGCCATATTACCCTCAGTCAAACGGACAGGTCGAGGCAGTTAACAAAGTCCTCAAGACCATGTTACAGCGCATGGTCAATAAACATAAAACCAATTGGCATCATATGTTATTTTCTGCGCTATGGGCTTGTCGAACGGTAGTAAAAACTGCTACTAGTTTCACGCCATTTCATTTAGTCCATGGGTTCGAGGCAACTCTTCCCATCGAGTGCGAAATTCCCACCTTACGCACCGCAATTGAGCTATTACCCGACACTGCTCCAATGGAGAAGCGCTTGTTGAACTTGGAGTCTCTGGACGAAGATCATCGATCTTCATTACAGAACAATGAGGCAGCTAAAAAATGATCCAAGGCTACCTTTGATCGCCATGTCAACCTTTGATCATTCCGTGAAGGCGACCTCGTCCTGGCCTATGATATCGCTCATGATACCTTTGGCCACGAAAAATTCAAATCACTTTGGCATGGCCCTTACATCATCCAACATTGCCTCACCAATGGCGCATACATCCTGGCCTCCCCTGAAGGCCTCTCTCTCAAGGAACCCGTCAATGGGTTATATCTCATGAAATTTTACGCTTAAAAGTAGTCATTCTACTTTAGGTTATTTATTTTTTAGTGTTTTTTAGTCTTTTTCTTCCTCCCCTCTCATCTAAACTCTCCTTTGTGCTATTGATAGATGCTTTCTCCACCAGCCTATCACATTGGTTACGCCGACGGCGCCAGCCGTTGGACACAAAATCTCGCTTCGGCTGCTTGGGCTCTCTACACCCCCTCACATGAAATGCTACATTCAAGTGGCATATGTTTGGGGCCAACCACCAACAACCAAGTTGAATACACTGTAGTCATCGGCCTCTTGGCCGACGCCTAGCATCATCATATTCCTCACCTTAGCATCTTCCTCGACTCTCAACTAGTCGTTCTCCAGCTCAACAATGTGTACCGTGTACGCGATCCGTGCCTCTTTCGCAAATACCTGCAGGTTAGGCTGTTATCTCGACATTTTGATTCCATTACATTTAAACATATTCCATGAAAATTGAATCAAACAATAGATCAAATAGCTAACATGGTGTTAGATTGGCATATATCACATCAAGCTACACATACATAAACATATCTTGAACACCTGTCACAGCATATATATAGAATAGACACCAGCAAAATCATTAACAAAAAACACATGTAGACACCAGATGGATCTCAAAATGTGTATACTCATGTATATATAAAGGCCCATCAGGGCATCCAAATGTTTACATACAAAAATACATGTATCTGTAGGCCAATGCCGCACCTCGGTACAAAAAATGGGCTCACCAACCTATATACAACAAAAAAAATGATGTACATCATACACCACTCAGGGTGCCTCTATCGCACCCCCACTTGCCCCAGGCGGTGGTGGAGGACCACCCATAGGACCCTCCTGCCCCGGTGGTAGGCGTCCACTCGTCATAGCCGCAAGCACTGCTACTTGCCGCACTATGGCCCACCATGGTGGCGGTACCCCTACACACTGCTCTAGGAAACTCTCATCCTGGATACGCATCCACATGCCCTCAGGCACATCCTGTAGCACCATCTCCAAACAATGACGTATGTCATCATAATCCACTCCGGTCGTCGTCGGAGGAGTGTGTGATGGCCTCGCACTAGGTTCATCGTACCAATGCCTCCTCGCTGCCTGCTCCGGCTTAGCTGGTCGCCCCGCAGCACCCTCCCGACGGCGTCTCTCTCCCGTCGGTAACCTCTCCGGCTCTCTATGAGCCGGCATTCTCTGCATCATTACCTCACGCCCGCGAGGTGCCACATCTACACATGCAAAAAACAACAACAACAGATAGTATCAGCATCTATATCATATACATATGGACTGATATCTCAAAAGACAACATAAATTAAAACCATACCAACATACTAAACATACCTCGATGATCAAAAACCTCCCCTGGAGGCAACACCATGTCCGGGTCACCCCGGAAGTCCACCCCAGCATAGGGGTATTGAAGTAGAACCTACGGCATCTGCCGCCATATCCCAGCCACCTCTGCTGAAAAGAAGTGGCCACCTTCGCCACCACCGTGACGAAGCAAAATGATCGACCACCGCCTCAATCGTGGCTCTCGTGCCCCTGGCATCTCCAGTAAAACCCTTGGGCGCAACATCGGCACCCTCTCTAAGAACCATGCCACCAGGATCGACCCAAATGCAAACTCTCCTGCACCTGTAGACCGACAGCGATCCAACTGCGTTACCATCTATGCATGCAGCATCAACCCCCATGCAAACTGCTCACCGGCCACCACTCTCTCCAGCACCAATAGCTGGCCACCACTAATCCGCTGGGTCGCAAGTGACCCATAGATATGAACAATCATCCTCGTTATACAGCGATGAGCCAAGGATTCTATCGCATTGATACTCACCACAGTCCCAGACATAAAGTCTCAACCTAAGCAGTATCGATGGCCAATCGTGACAAGGGTTGTATCCCTAGGCAGCACAGGCTCTACCGGTAGGGCCGTCCCCCGAAAAGGCAGCCCAGTCAGAAAATAAATATCCTCCACCGCAGTTAAGGGGATCTGCTCTCCTCGCACGAGGAAGCAGTGCAGCTCCGGACTCCACATCTGGATCAGGAACTGCAATAAATACTCTTGTGCCCATATCAACGGGCACTCAAAGAACTTTAGCAACCCATAGGTTACCAAAGTTGCACGCACACCGGGGCCCTCAATGGCCATGGCATCTCTCAACTGGGCCCAATCTCTCTCTCACCACCACACTAGCATCGTCACTACGGTCCACCTGCAGACAACAAAGATTCTTATATCAGCTTATGCAACCATCACCAGCATCAAAAAGACTCTTTTTTTACCCTTCAACCTTGCCTCCTAGGCACGGTTTTTATTACCCACAGGAACGCACACATGCGCGCCTGTTCACTACACAGGTGCGCATCAGTGAGCACATGTTTTCTTCACAGGCATGCCCGTGAGTGCGCATGTTCACCATATAGTCGTGCACAGGTGCGTGCCTGTCAAACCCACAGGCGCGCTCTGGTGCATGCATGCTCAAATCACAGGCACGCTCTGGTATGCGCCTGTTCAACTCATAGGTGCCCCCTTCAGGCGTGCCTTAAATTCTCCCTATCGCGCACCCATGCGCATCTATTCGGTGTACTGGCGCGCACGTATGTGCGCCTATCACCAAATTTCCCATGCATGTGGGGCCCACACCCCCTAAATACCCCTGTACGGCCCTCCGTACACACCCTGCCCAAACATTGAAAACCTATTTCTATGCAGGATGATCAGACCACTAACCTGATACTCGCAAAACATCGATCGGATGCCTCATCCTCCCTGAATCTACAAATCTCCTCTGAAAACTGCTTTTCCACTCACTATTGCAGCAAGTACAAATGAGGTGGAAATGTGGGCCCTACAACCATATATAGGCCTTTTTCCAAACTTCCACTCACCATTCCGGGAGCCCAAAGTGTCCATTTTTCAAACCATCTTCAGCCACAGGATCAGCATCCCGTCACCTACATCACAGCTATCCCTGGGTCACTTTTCATCCTGAGCCCTCAGGGCACCTTTTTTCATATCATGGTTAGGTACGCACATGCATTGTCACATTTATCTAATACATGCTCATATGTTTGATTCTCTTCAGATATTGTTCACTTTGGGTATTTGTTTCTCATATGTGTAGGTACTTGCTCCTCATCCCTCGACATCACCCCTTCAGGTATATACTCAGCACTGGCATGTAGTCTTTCCCGCTGTATCGCACTTTCATTTCCAGTCACACTCTCTGATGTTTACCTCTAGGATCTCCATTCTCGGCTCTGCAGTACCCATGCCTCCATTTGCATCATCAGTACTGTTACCCGGTAGCATTCTAACCCACATGAGTTGTCCCATTCATAGAACCCTTTGCCACTTTTTGACACTCATGTTGTTCTTCATTACCCTTTAGGGATGGGAGTCCTGATAGTCTTTCATCATGTTGCGAATTAACCACATACTTCTTCTCCTCATTTTTCTAGCTTTCCATACGGACTCCCAGATTCTCTCTTTACGGTTCTATTTTTTACCTGCACCTCCGCAGTATCATGAACCCTTCATTTCATCCACCATCAGTTTTCCCATCTGCGAACCTATCTTCATTTCACCTACCTCATACAGAAACTCACCAATGGGGCCCCCACCCTTCATCAGTTTTCCAAGAAAATTCTGCCCTCCCTGGGGCACCCGTTTCTGTATTTGTACATTTTTTCCCCAAATTATTCGTTATTTATTGTACAAACACCTTTATTTTTCAGTCATTTCATTATCCTTTTTGTCGTCACCGTTGGTGACCTACTTCCCTCCTTTTTGGCCAAACGCAACCCATGTCACCCTTGGTTGGAGCATCACTCATCATCTACCCTGGCCGGCATCATCCACATATTTAGAGTACCCCATAGATCACTTACCTCTACCCTCTGTATTTGTTCACTTTGTCCCACCTCTAGCACAACTCATCCCCGATCTTGTCGTCCCCTTGACACTCAACCTCGTTACACGGTTGCAGCCACTTTTTCTCTCATACATCCTCCAACCAAGGCTAGTCTTGAGTCTTCTCACTTTTTGACTTCGTCCGTGTACCTCTGCCACTTCCTCACCTCAGTAGATTCCACGAAGTCCTTTGCTTATGGGAGTCGCATTCCCCTTTTGTCGACATCAACACCATTTTTCCAGAAGGGCGACAATATCTTGATTCTCATTCTCCATTTAATGAGAGATCTCGGATGGCACAGGGTGAAACACCATTGCTCCCTGCTGTCGTTGGCCCTCATAACATTCAACGCCAACACTTTCTCATGTTATGGTGGGTCTTAATTTGTGACTATTGCATTTATTTCTATCATTTTCCGAAGACCTCTGAACTTGGTAGGGCCACCAATGCCCGCATCATCGCCGATACTTATTTTCGCGATCATTGCCTATTATTCAGAGTATGTTCCTTTGCATAATTGTCTTCTGCCTTTGTCATTACCTCCCCCGAGGGCATTGTAGTTGTCTACACCAACACTTCAGTCATCTTTTTGTAGGGTTACATACCACGAGCATGGGGCATGCCTGCCTCGTTTGTACACAAGTGTATATTTTTACGCACCTTATGGAAGGTCGGGTCCTACCAATTCCTTTCTCCTCCAAAGGATTGCTCTGAACGATCCCACTATTGCTCTATCTTACAACAACATTATTAGTAGAAGAAACATTGATGGATTTCGGCTATACGTATTCTCCTAACCTCATCCATCAGGGGGCATCTGTTATCACTAAAATTTTGTCAGCACATGGTTACAATAACTCAGCATCGTCAAACAGTAATGAAGTCATTCATGGCCTTGAATTAATCTCATAGCATTCAAAAAAGGTCAAAAACTATACAAAGTAGTAAAAAAATGAAGAGCGCTTTATAGAAGTTGGGCGCTCGCACACATGCATGGAACAGGAACGTATTATGCGTGCATACGCACACGATGCGCGGTTGTTGGTGCAAAAAGCCGCGCACCTTCTAAACGACGTATTTATTGAAGTGGTCGGCCTCCCAACCACTTATGGATCAGCTCCCAAGCCGATTTGACCCTCAAATCTGAGCTGAATCCGAATGGTAGGCTGGTCAAAGACCTAATAATGCCCTAAATGGCCTCTTTTCACACTACAAAGCAGTTACACAAAATCCCAACGAAATGCTATAAAAATCCATGAATGCACCTCATTTTCTCAAGGAATTTCAAGTAATGTTATGCTGCCTAGATTGTTTTAAGGACTCAATCCTTGACAAGAGCACTTTGGCACCATTTCATTGAGCAATCCACCTCTCCATTGAGTGGATTTGCAAGGAGTTCTTTCATCACCATTTTCATTTTTCTTTTTGTAAGGAGAGCAAGCTTGTGAGGGTCCAAGAGCCTTCCCTTGGAGGAAGAAGGGACCCATATTCCATTTTCTTCTTGGTGCTTTGATTTCATCAATAGATCAACCTAAAAACATTGGTGACATGGGTCTTTTTGTGTTTGTTATATCTATGTCCTTATGCTTATGATTTTCTTTTGTATTAGTTTAATTATTGCTTATAGTTTTGTTTTTCTTTCTCTAACTCTTTCCTCTACAGCTGTCATGCTCAACAAGACCCAACTGGGCATGAAAGCACCTCTTATTTGCTCACCAAGGTGACGAAAAGGGTGCAACAATGATATTGTTTTATGTAGGTTGATATCAGATGATATGTTTTTTGTGGAACTGTGTGTCTCTGGAAAGTAGATGTATGCTAGTGTGGTGGATGTGTCCCACTGGTTGTGACTATATGTCATTGATTAAGTAGTTGTGTGCTACTTGGTGTGGTTGTGTACCACTGGATAGTAGTTGTGTACTACTATGGATAGACACAGTTGTGTTCTATTGAATGGCATTGTTCTTATTTCCATGAAGACTATCAGTAGTGTTGGAAATTATTACCAACTAGTTGGATAGTCAATGTGTCGGTGGACATACATTCTCCACATGGAAAATGGTCCAGGACATTTATTCTTCTAGGAAATATGTCCGGATTAGAAAAATAGTCCTTGTAGACCATGGCATGGCTTCCATCATCTGTTGGAATAGTTATTCTTCTAGGACATATGTACATATTAGAAGAATGGTTCTTATATCACTCTCTAGATTAATTGACTTATTCAGCATCATGCTTAGTTACTTAGATGGAGTATGGATTTGAGAGATAATGCAGTTGATCCTATTAGATGATATTGATAGTGATTATGGTGCTCGTGATTTAATCATGAGATAGTCTGAGTGGCTATGATGATGTTATCAGTTGAATGGTATGTATGTGCTCAAGACCATTGCCATCAATACCTCCCTATCTAGGAGGAAGTGTTGATATTATGGTAGTTTCGGGAGGTATTAACCTCCATGTTTAACCCTGACAAGAATAGAATATTCCAGGAAGCAAGAAGAAACCCTAAAGCATTGGATATAACCCTAGAAGACAATTTGACTAAAGAAAATAATGTAATATTGAGTCTTTAGCCTCCAGAAAGAGAAGTCGGCCCAGACAGCTTAGTAAGAGAAGTATAAATACAGGATGCCAGAGTTCATCTATACACACACAGATCGCAACTACAGAAATATAGTGTGCACTGCAAAAATTTAGTAAGTGCACAAGTCTAGAGAGTAGTTGCAGCTGCAGCTACTGTAACTTGTATTTTCAGTTTTAGGCTTGGACTTTCTCTTGGTTATGGTTTGGAATTTCTTCCTTGTGCGCTAGCTCTAGAGAGAGGTGCGCTACATTGATTAGATATTAGGCCTAGGTTTTTCTTCTAGAATTATTCTATGTCAAGTTTAAGGTGCTTGGGGGTGGCTTCGGCCTATGGTTGGGTGACAATATTGCTATATTGTCTATGGTTAAATGAGCACACCTATTTTTCTAACAGGAAAATCCTTTTGGACCATATCAATCTCATCTATGAAGCATTCAAACTTCTCTCTCGACAGAGGCTTAGTCAACACATATGCTACATGTTCATCGGTAGGAACATATTGGAGCTTTACTACTCCCTTCTATATCATCTCTCGGATATAATGCTACTTGATCTCGATATGCTTGGAATTTTCATGAAACACTAGGTTCATTAACAAATTTATGCAACTCTAAATGTCATAAAGGATACAGGTTTGGTCCAACTTGAGATCAAACAATTTTGCAATTAACTTCCAAAGCCATACTACTTCGCCACAAGTTGACCATGCTTCCACATACTCTGCCTCTGCTGAATTGAGTGCCATACAGGTCTACTTCACACTGATTCATGAGATCACCACTGATCCCATGTACTTTTCCGGTCTGTAATACTGCCTTCCCAATATGCAATCATATCTCACACTCTAAGATATATCTGGGTCCATTATTTATTTGTACTCTTTAGGTACCTCATCACATATTTTTCCATAATCAATTGAACATGTTTTTAATTTCAAAACATATATTTTTCCTTGTGTTCTTCGAACCAAATTGTCACATCACATTGTACCAATTTGGTACACTTGCTCGGTTGCAACTCAATCAACACAATCATGTGTTGGCTCTATGTGATTTATGTAAATCATTTTCGGTCTCACTGTCAGAGAGTATGTCCTCTAATCTCTCTACAACCTTTCCTTATGAAACTGGGACTTTGTACCTACAACTGCCTATTCTAAAACTGAAAATGGTTGCTCCATTCTCATTGTAGCTTATAGACTCTGAGAGTAGATCCTCTACTCCATCATGATAACAGATTCATTTGCCCCCTTTGAATCTCATATTGCACCAACTTTGTTTACTAGAACATGGTTGTTCTATATATACGTCTTCTAATTATTGGAGCAAGTGTCTCATCATAGCCTTATCCTTCTTGCTGGGAGAATCCTATGGACACCAATCTAGCTATGTACATATCTATGAATGGTCTTGGGGAGGATGTTCCTCCTTACTGGATCATGAGGGTGGAATCCCTCTAAACTCTAGCTCCTTCTGAGCTGGTACTTGAAAGGGGGCCCTACCTCACCATTGGTGGAGCCATCTGCTCCTCGTGATATGTCCAGTCAATGCTACATGGATTTTCATCTTGAAAAGTGTCACGAGACCATGTTGGTCTCTTCCTGATTACTGCAATGGTTTTAGGTAGGGCCTTACGGATCTACTAACTTTTCTTGATGATCTAAAGAGTGATCAATTTGCACCATCAGGAACTAGCGGTAACTCAATCTCAAATAAAGGGATTTTCATACTTTCCCCCTCTGAGTAATAACCTCAAAGTCTCTACAAGATATACTTGGTGTTGGATACCAAGTCTTAATATGAAAAGATGAGTCAGACTTCAAATGACTTATGCTTCCTGTCAAATGTGGCTTCATTATCCATTGACCAGGTCTTCTCATTGGGAAATTGAAAAACACTATGAGTTCTATTCTAATGTGCTTGTTTTACCATAGGCAATGTCACATCATTGTCACCCAACCATAGGCATTTACATATGCCACCCCTGAGCACAGAAAATATTTCTCAATTTTAGATGAGACCTTGTTGGATTCTTGTACGAGGGATAATGATCCAACAAGCTAAGGTAAAAATGCATAAAATCTAATGTTAATAAACTTAAAACTGAAATCAGATATGAAGGTTGCATACCTAGAGCATGCATTTTTCAGACTTATTTCTTTGATCTGAATGATGTCTGGATGAATAATGATACTTCTTCACAACTTGTACTTGACCCTCATGATACAAAAATTATTCATATCTTTAACTTCCTAAAGTTTTAATGTGGAAAGAAACGAGATATAGCTATCAATATCACTTGATATGAATCAAGTGCTTCGAAAGAGATATGTCCTATATCACAGAAGATATAGTTCATCTAGATCATCTTCTTTTGTTATTTTCTGATTAGGTTCATCTTCTCTAGTGAAATGGGAATGATGCCTTTTAAAATTCCTAGTTTTATCTTGGTCTTTTGCTTGGGGACAATTTCTTGAAATATGTCCCATCTTCTGGAAAATGAAGCATCTGAAGCTTGATAGATCTTTATGATAATATTGTACTTTATGAGGCCTCTGAAATATTTTGTGAGAGTGAACTTATTTCTTGTTCTTTCCTCTTCTTGCGTGAATTTTTAGCTCTTGATATTCATTGCTCTCTATATTTTCATTTATTTCCTCTAATTTGGCTTCTCCTTGATTACAGTCTTCCCACAACCTGTTGAACTTAGTTAACTTTATTCTAGAGAAAATTCCTTGGATGAAGGATTCCAAAAAAATTGGAAGCCCATTTAATGTGTTCATTGTTATCTCGGCTTCTTCGACTGAGTGTCTGATATCTTCAAGTTTTTCTTTAATCGGGGACACTCTTGTGAAGTAAAATTGTATGGCTTATGAATTTTTCATCTTCACATCATTGAGTTGTGTCCTCAATTTCATTTTCCAATTGATGTTCTTGCCTTCAAATAGACAGGATAAGGCATCCATCATTTTCTTTGGGGTTTTTAATGTTGAAACATGAGGAATCAAGTGGTTCTTGATGGAATTGGAAATGATCCTCTTTGCTTTGATCAGATCCTTCTTATATTTGGCTTTGGCCTCATCTCCCTTTGTTTCTTCAATATCTTGTTCAACAAAACTTACAAGGTCAGTATCCTCTATAATGAGCATCACTTTGTACTTCCATGGTTGGAAGTCATCGGCTACTTAAAGCTTTTCGTTAAGCTTGGTACTGGTAGTAATCCTACCCGGAACAAGTAAACAACAAATAAATTTTCAAGATATGTATCTAGACCTTACTAGAGAGTTTTTTTTAACCAAGATGAATTTTTTTGCGGGAACTACAATAGTTGCAACCAAGCATCCAGATCTAAGGTTTATGAGAAAACCCTAATATTTTTATTTTTGAATTATAGTACAGGGAAGTGATGCACCTTGCTTGGGTGAGTTCCCAGGTGATATTAGTTTCACCAGTGTCCTCCAACAAAGGTAAAAACGTCACTCTTAGGGTTTATGCAGAAGCCCTAATTTTGTAGTAGATGCAACATTGAGAATTGAATCTTGGAGAGGGTGCGTTGAGGCTAGCCACTTCTTTATAAACTATGAGTTGGTCTCTTTCAAGCTTTCTCTGATACCATGTTGATATTTTACTTATGCATCTAATGGTTACATTTTTTCTTTGTTATCACAATCATTTAGCACGTTAACTGCATATATAAGATCACTGAAAGAGAGGCAATCAAAAAAACAAGATAGACACAAAGATTATCCTGGGAAACCCTCTAGGGGAAGAAAACCTAGCAAACTTCCTCGATACAGATTTATCCAACCAAGAACAATGTTTCTCTCTAAGAGAGAACTAAAAAAGCATAATATCCTCCTCTATCCCTTGACTAGGGAAGAGTAGCGTTGATCCAAATTTTATGAGAAGAATGAAATAAATACAGATTATTATCAAAATATGCTTAACACATAATAACAGATATACAGTAAAAAAAAATTCTATTCAATAAGGAAATAAGATGAAACTATAAAATACAACGGAAAACATTCTTAATAGAATGGTGGTGGCTTATCTCTAAGAAGAGATGTGATGGTTGTGCTCATTCATAAGAAGATGACTGCAATGAGGATCTAAAGGAATTTTTACAATAATTATGAATGCCAAAACCCTAGACATCCAAAATCCTAACCCTAGGATATGAAGCACCAAAAGTCATGTGGGCCTCGTTGGGATAAGTTAGTACATCAACTTCCAAGGGTCGTAACTTTTGCATACGATCTCCATTTTAGGTGCACGATAGCCCGTTGGAAAGGTCTAACTGAGAAGAAAGATTTTATACTAGCCCAATTCAATGCCTTTGGTAGTCACATAGGCCCCAAATCCCCAAAAAAGTCATTTAGGGCCTCAAAATGACCCCGAAAGTTTGGAACCTGAAAAACTGTCGAAAAACTACCAAGGTGGAAAAAAGAATTTTGAGCCAGTGGAATAGGTGGGTAGCCACCGATATCCACTTGGATAAATCCTCCCTCCTTAGGAAACAATGGTCTCCATTGCATTTATTTCCCCCATCAAATGAGAAAATTTATGTTGAATTTGGCCCCGGGTGAGCCACTTTCCATGGTCCAGGAGTTGCCTACCTTTGACAACTCAATAAAGTTGGATCCTTTGCTAGCGAGTTCCCTTGACTTGTTTGTCCAAAATATGATGATTGGATTCTTTTTTTATGCATTTGGGGTTGATATTTGTTGGTATCATTTTTTCTTCTACCTCTGAGGTGTTCAATAATGGTGGGAAATAAGGTTGAAGGAGATCCACGTTGAACATTGGGTGCAGGCCAAGGAAAGGAGGAATGTTGAAGTCAAAATCATTATCACACATAACCTTGGTGATCATGTATGGCCCATAACAGAGTAGGAAAATATTATGATGGGTTCATGTAAGGTGTTCTTTCTACAAGTGCAACCAAAATTTGTCTCCCACCTGAAAATTATGTGGCACCTGGTGTTGATCATGGTCTTGTTTGTACTTGTCATTGGACTTTTGTAGGATATCTTGAACCTGTTGGTGGATGTGTTGGATCCACTCAATGAACGGGGTGGATTTTTCAACTTTAGTTGGAGCAGGAGATGAGTCGGTCGAGGTGACTGCAAGGGGTAGTGAGACATCTAAGGGACACAATGGTTGGAATCCCAACCCCACCTGAAAGGGGTTGTGGTTGGTTGAGCTATGAAGGGCTTGGTTGTAGCTATGTTGGGCATGGGGAAGACTCTCATCCCATGTGTGAGGGTGCTTGGAATTATAAATGTAGAGGATATGCACTATCATTCGATTTATGACCTCAGTTTTTCCATCTATCTGGGGGTGGAAGGTCGTGGATTTGGTGAGCTTGGTGTCTAGCAGTAGCCAGAGTCTCAGTCAGAATGTGTTGAGAAATCAATTATCTCAATCAAAGACAATGATTTGTGGGATTCCAAAATGTACCCAGACTCGTTCAAAGAAAATCTTGGCACTGGCCTCTGTTGTGATGCTCTTCTTGCAGGCGGCCAGAATTTTCATCTTAGAAAAGTGATCAACAACCACAAAAACACAGTGATTTCCCTGCTTGGTGGATGGGAGGCCCGACATGTAGTCCATTGAGATGGATTCTCATGGATTGTCAGGAGAAGGAAGAGGGGTGTATAGGCCATGTTTCTTAGTGGTCATTTTGGCAATAGCGCAGGAAGTGCAGGACCTGATATACTTGTTGACCTCATGTTGAAGTTTCAGCCAATAGAAATGTTTCAGTAGCATTTCCATTGTCTTTTCAATGCCAAAGTGTCCTGCCACCCAACTGTAGTGGGCTTCCCAGATCAGCTTCACTCGCTTTCTTGATGGAACATAGATATGGCTCATATGGCATAGCAGCCCATCCTAAAGATGGAAATTATCGACAATTTTGTTTGCGCCCAACATTTGGTAGGTGGTGGAAAATTCTGGGTATGTCTCATAAATTTGAGGCCATCCAGAGGTCTCATGGTCATAAGAGACTAGCACCATGGTGAGTGTTGCGACTGGTGGTCTTCTAAGGAAATTAGTGATGCAGTTGGTGCTTCATGTTTTATACTTGATGTTGAGGTGGAATTTCTACAATTATGTGGACCACTTATGATGTTCATCATTTTGCAATTTTCCTTGTGTCTGCATGAACTGCAATGTTTTATGATCAGTGTGGATGACTATCTCCTTCCTAAGAATTTAATTTCTCCACTCGCAGAAGGATTGAATAATGGAGTACATTTCTTTTTCATAAGTAGGGTACTTACAGACAGCATCTGATAGTGTCTCACTATGATAGGCCATGGGGTGTTCGTGCTGAGTGATAACAATGCCCACAGCATAGTCTGAAGGATATGTCTCGATCTCAAAGGGTTGTTGTAGGTCCAGTAGTGAAAGTATTGGGGATGAGCACAAGCACTACTTCAAATCATTGAACGTTATTTTTAGGACCAGCCCCACACAAATTTTTCCTTACCACCACCCCTGGTTATTTGGCTAAGGTCCCATGCAATATGGGAGAATCCCAACACAAACCTGTGGTAGAAATTGGCAAGGCCAAATAAGCTCTGAAGCTTAGTGAGTGTCATTGGGGCTAGCCAAACATGGATGACAAGGATCTTGTTTGGATCCACATGCACACCATGTTTATCAAGGATGTATCCAAGGTAATCGACCATGTCCATTTCGAAAGAGCATTTTTTCAAGTTGGTGTATAGCTTTTGTTGCCGCAAGGTATCCAGAACCTGTTGAATATGCTACAAGTGTTCTTCCTAAGTCTTACTATAAATGAGAATGTCATCTAGATACACCACTACAAAATTATTGGTGAATGGTCGCAATATATCGCCATCATCCTCATGAAAGTGGTTGGAGCATTTGTCAATCGAAAGGGCATGACCAACCATTCAAAAATACCTTCCTTTGTCTTAAAAGCGGTCTTCTGTACATCTATCTATTCTATCAAGACCTGATGGTAGCCAGAATTTAGATCAATCTTACTGATGTATTTGGTCCCCATGAGATGATCAAGGAGCTCATCAATTTAGGGAATCGGGTACCAGTTTCTGACTGTGATTTTATTCAGAGATGGGTAATCAATGCAGAGTCTCTACGTTCCATCTTTCTTCTGAACCAACGTGATTGGGCTCCTGCAAGGTGATGAGATGGGACGAATGTTCCCATTGGGAAGCGGTGCATCGGGGGTCAGATGAATGGGGAGCTTGACCTGATAGTGCAGAGGTACCCCAGTAGGTGAGGAGAAGATATTTGAGTATTCTTCCATGACCTTATCTACTTGCTTCTGTTGTGTGGAGAGTTCGGCCGCAGAGACCCTCGATGTGGTTGTGATATTTCACTCATTCTGAGAGTGAATAATGAATAAGACAAACTTCCCTGTCTGAGAGATGACCTTCTTGCATTTCTTAGCAGACATCAAGGAAATAGCACTAGGTGGGACTTCCATGGGTATCCTGTACAATTTCTTGTTCAAAGTAATAATAACACTGCGAGGCCTAGACTCATTAAAAGAATGGTATTTCCATAAATATGGTTGGCCCAAAATAACATTACAAACTTCAAGAGGGGAAACATCACACAATACCTCATCTTTGAAGGGTTTGATGTCGTATGACAGGCGACATTGTTGGTTGAAGTGGATTTCGCTTCCTTGGCGGAGCCATCCGATGGTGTAGGCATGCGAGTGTGGCATTGTCAAAAGGGAAAGTCGCTTAACAACCTCTTCTGAGATGAGATTATTCTGGCACCACTATCAATGATGAAGTGCAACAGGGTAGCCTTCACCCACATTTGTGAATGAAAAAGGTGTTTGCCTTCCTCTATCTCATTTGGTTCACTGGGTTGGAGCTTAGTGGTAGCAATGATAGCACTGGGTTCTTCGTCAATGATATGTCTCCCCCATTCTGGTTCTGACTCAGAGTCAGAACCCACATCTGATATGGAGGATTTCACCTCAACCACCAACGACTACTTGGAGTGGCAATAAGCAGTGTTATTCCAGGGGCTCTTATGGAAGTCACACCACTTCTCGGTATCTTTCTTTTTCTTTCAGGTGTCCTTCTTTTCTTGCAACCTAAACTGGTTGTCCTGAGGTGGTCCATATTTACTCTAACCTTTGTTTTGTGGGTTGGGGCTGCCTTTTCCTGGTTTTTGCTGTGAGGGATTCCTAGGCCCAACTTGTCATGTCTTTTGTTTGAGATTTTTCTCGATTTTGATGGCATATCGTTAGGCCGTGCCCAAGGATGAGATGTACAGAAACTCCATTTTTGCCTAGATGTATCTATGTATACCGTAGCAGTACTTGAGCACCAGATGTTGCTCAAAATCTTTGATACCCAGCTTGGTGCGCAAGGTATGGAAGATATTTGTGAAATCAGGCATTTCTTGGTCTCTTTCCTACCACAGATACTTCCAATAGGGTAGTATTGTTCCTTAATATCATCCCTGATGGAATCCCAGGTGACTGCAAATATAAATAATGAGGGTTCATTTGTTTCCTTTTACTCGCAGAAATTTTCCCACCAATATTTGACATGGGGAATGACTTTGAGGAGTGAAAAAGTAATTTTTTATCTATTCGAGAAGTTATGGATAGAGGAATACCCTTCTAGTAGATTCAACCATTTATCTACAGCATCTACATCTATCTGACCTTAAAATATAGTAATATCGAAGTTGATTTGTACCTTGAAGGGGGTAGTGCCTCCGTTTGAGGAAGATGTGTCGCCTTTTGGTAGTTGTCGAAGGATTTTCACAAAACTGTCCATCATCTCTTTCCTCTGTTGTGTGAGGGATTCCTAGAGAAACATTTTGAATGGATCTTTTGTCCTATCATATTTCTTTTCTGTCACCATGAGAGGTCGATTGGGCATGCAAGAGATTTTTTCCTCAAGAGAAACAAGCTCGAGACCCAATTCTTTGTATCCTGACCTCATTGGGGACATGCATTAAGAACAACAAGGAGTGAACTGCTCTTATACCACTGATCCTAATTTTATGAGCAGAATGAAATGAATACATATTATTATCAAAATATTCTTAACACAGAATAACAGATATACAGTAAAAGTGGTTTCTATTGAATAATAAGCTGAAACTGTAAAATGCAGTTGCAAACAAGCTTTCTAGAATGGTGGTAGCTTATCTATGAGAATATATGTGATAGCAGCACTCATTCACAAGAAGATGATTGCAATGGGGCTCTGAAGGTCTTTTTACAATAAAGATGAATTCCAAAACCCTAGACATCCAAAAACCTAACCCTAGGAGATGAAGCACCAAAAGTCATGTGGGCCCCATTAGGGTAAGTTAGTACATCAACTTCCCAAGGTCGTAACTTTTGTATACGATCTGTGTTTTAGGCGCACGATTTCCCATTGAAAAGGTCTAAACAAGAAGAATGATTTTTTACTAGCTCAGGTAACTGCCCTTGGCAGTCACATGGGCCCCAAATCCCCAAAAAACATTGTTTAGGGCCTCAAAACGACCCTGAAAGTTTGGAACCCAAAAAATTGTCGAACAAATGCCAAGGTGGAAAAAAAATTTTAGAGACAGTGGAATAGGTGGGTGGCCACTGATATCCACGTGGATCAAGTGCACCACTTAAATAGGATGTATCCAAGAGATAGACCAAAACCCTCATCAACGTCACACCTAGCTGAAGTAGCTTATTTCTCCAAGACTTATGCAATTTTCCTCTTGACTGGAGAGCTTATGAGTGAGTGTCCAAGTGAGGTGCTAGCCTCCCTTATAAATATTAGTATGGCCTCCCTAAATTAGTTCTAGGCCGACCTATCATTGTTGATTAAGGTTGGTTGTCATTGATGTCAACCGTTGAAGAAAGTCTGGTAACGAATTTTGGTAGCACAAAGGTTTGGGTAATGGACCCAAGGTTGTTTCATGTATAATGGTATGAGTTTTAATATATTTGAAGCTAGTACTATTCTATATGGCTAGTACATGTCATACCATTTCTGGTGGTATGTGAAACGTCACATAACTCCTCACGGTTTGAGAGTTATGGACTTACAAAGTTGGAGGACCCTCATATGTTGGCTTGAAGCCCCAAAAGGTCAAACAAGTCAAAGAGATTTTAAAGAAGAAATTATTATTTAAATGATAAAGTAAAGTGACAAAGTCAATAAGGATTATTTAAATAATAAAGTGAAGTGACAAAATCAAAGAAGATTATTTAAATGATAAAGTGAGGTGACAAAGTCAAGGAGGAATACTTAAATGATAAAGTAATGGAGAACTTTCTAATTATGGAAAGTGGTTAACCCTAAAAATGATGAAAATAGATTAAGTGACCTATAAATGGGTTAAGTTACCTAGAAATGGGTTAAGTGACCTAGAAATAGGTTAAGTGACCTAGAAATGGCTTAAGTGACCTAGAAGATGGAGAGTATAAATAAGAGGCAAGGCTCTCTCATTTGACATCACACTTGAGAATATTGAATACCTATAGGTGACTAAGGTAACCAAAATATATCTAAGCCAAATTTCATAGGGAATGTGAAGAAAAGAAGGTCGGAATTCAAGGGAGGATAAATTCTTTTAATGATGCTTTCTAAGGTATGTTATTTACAGGTCATCTCACCATTTTTGCAATAAATGTTTTTCTAGAATGATTCATACCATGAGATTGATATTCCATTGAGGAAACATATCCAAGTATCTGTGTTAGAAAATTCATATTTTTGGTCGTTGTATTTTTGGAGTTACACTCTGTGGAAAATAGGGTTTGTGGCTAGTCCAAAACCTAGTCTAAAATAGGTGTTTTGAATAAAACGTCATAACTTCTTCATAACATATCCAAATTCAGTAAGACCAAATGTTTTGGTTATAGTACAATATTTATTATTCTGTGTAAAAAATTTAGATCCATTTAACAAATATTATGTGCGGGGCACGCTCTACAAGGTTGCTCTCTAGAATAAGCCAGAATTCAGCAAGGTATGCCATTTTTTCTATAATTCCTTTTCTGAGAGGTTCCAAGTAGTGACATCTGGAGGAATTGCAAAAAACAAGTTGTAGAACATTTTGTATAATTTTAAGATCTTTATTCATTACAGGTACATAGTTATGATTATTTCAAGTTAGGGTTGTTGACTAATCCAAAACTAGTCATGTGAGACTAAAGAAAAATTTGATGAAAATGCTAGTCTCTTGTTGTTAAAGTTAAGGAAGGTTTGCAGGTATGTGATCATATACACTAGGTATATTACAAAGTTACAAATCATATTCGGATGATGATATTTATGAGGGCTTTTGGTTTAGGTACATGTTGGGTACATGGTTGAGACAAAATAGTTGATGAGTTGGCACATACATGAGGTGTATAATTGATTATGTTGGTACATATTGATGAATCATAGTTGATGAGTAGTTGACACATGATTGGTACATACTTGGTAAATGGTTGGATGCACTTGTTTATGGTACAGGTTGATTATAGGTTGTTTGGCACAAGTTGGTGCATGGGTGATGCACTTGTTTATGGTATAGGTTGTTTGGTACAAGTCGGTTCATGGTTGAGCACTTGTTTATGGTACAGATTGAGGTACATGTTGATGCATTTTTTATGCATGATTCAGGCTTATTGGTACAGGTTTGCAGTGGTATATCTCACAGTGGTAGTGTGACAGTGGCTCCATCATTCTACTTCTACTTTAGGGAGGTTGGACGGGTCAAGGACAAGTGGTTGTAGCCACCTTCCAGTTGTAGCCAGAGAACATAGGGGATTGTAGCCTCTTTTTGGTTGTAACCAGAGAATAGGGGAGTTGGAGCTTCCTTCAGGTTGTAGCTTGAGAAACAAGGGGGTTGGAGCCTCCTTCAAGTTGCAGCTGGAAAACAAAGGAATTTGGTGCTTCCAATGAATGTAATTCTTCAAGACATATAAGAAAAAACATTTTGTGGTTTTATCCCGCTTTGGGTTTCCACGTAAAAAACTGGTGTATTGTGTATGTGTATGATTTTTCAGTTGTTCATTACTTATTTACTCTGCAGTTATTGGATGATAATGTTACATTGATATAACACTTGGATTATATGGTTAAAAATGATTAAATTTCTCTATTACTGATTCACCCCCCCTCTCAGTAATCCAACAATTGGTATCAAAGAAGGTTCCTTCAGAAATTAGTTTAACCACTGAAAGGTAGATCATGGAGAGAAACAACTTGTATAAAAATGGAATACCACAGTTCAATGGACAGAAGTATGCATTTTGGAGCATAAGGATGAAAACATATATACAGACACAGGGATTTGAAATTTGGAAATCAATTGTATATGGATACAAAGCACCAGCAGTTCCACTAACAAATGACAAAGCAGTGAAACTCGGTCAGAATAATTCCAAAGCCAAAAATGCACTTCTGAATGGTCTTCGTTAAACAGTATTCACCAAAGTTTCACATTGTAAATCCGCTAAAGATATTTGGGACAAAATTCAAAATATTTATGAAGGAGATTCAAAAATAAAAGCAGCAAAGCTTCAAACTTACAGAGGTCAGTTTGAACAACTTAAGTTGAAGGAATATGAAAATATTGTAGCTTACTTTTTACGAGTTGATGAAATAGTAAATGCAATCATATGATTGGGAGAAGAAATCAAAGAATCTGTAATTGTTCAAAAAGTACTAAGATCTCTTCCTATGAGATTTGACCCTAAGATATCAGCACTAGAACAAAGATCAAATCTAAACTCAATAAGCATGGATGAATTTCTTGGAATCTTCATAGCATATGAAATGATAACTAAATAGGAAAATCCAGATATAAAAGAAGCAACCTTCAAAGCATCCAAAAAGTCAAAGCAAAAGGAAATGCCAAAAGAATAAAATAGCAGCAGTAGTGACATCTAGGAAGATGATGAAGAAGTGGCCAACTTTGTCAAAAGACTGAACAAGGGAACCAGCGGTAGGTATAGAGGTAAGATTCCTTTAATTTGTTTTAATTGTGATGGTGTTGGTCATTTTTCTAACAAATTTCCTTATAATAAAAAGAGAAATGATGAGGGTTACTCAAAAGGAAAACAAACATATAAAGGCAAAATAACCATAAAGAAAGTTTTCAAGAAAATCTTATGCACCAAAGAATACATCTCATCATCAGATGAATATAAAGTCAGTGATAGTGAGACAAAAAGAGTTATATTCATAGCAGAAGAAGACTATGAAGAATAATATAAAGAAGTCAAAGAAGAATATGAAGAAGTCGAAGAAGAAATTGAAGAGGCAGAAGTTGACTACTGAGATGAATTAATGTGTTCCATAGAAGTTATCATAAGATAAAAGAAGAAAAATAAGAAACTACAAGAAGAACTAGACAAGAAAGAAGACACTCAAGAACTAGAACAAATGATCACAAATTTGAAGGTTCAAATAGAAGAAGATAAAAGAATTGAAGAAACACTCAAAGAACAGATAGAAGAAAAAGACAAGATCATTGGAAATTTGGAAGCATAAATTGTCACATTAAGAAAGGATATTCAAAAGAAAAATATGTAGAACAGCTCAAAAGTTTTGGATGACATTATCAACAGTCAAAAATCTCATCTTGACAAGTCTGGACTTGGATACAATCAGACAAAAAAAGGATAAAGCTCCAAAACAACAGAGAAAGAAACATATCCAAAAATCTATGCAGAAACAATCAAGGGGGATAGGAAGATCTACAAGGAAGATTACAGAGACACTCCTCCACCGAGAAGATTCAGATTTCATAATCAACAACCAACAGATAGGCCTCAGGAAGAAGAATAATTTATAAGAGTACCTCCTTTCATAATATCTTCAACTCCCAGGTATCAAACTATATTTTTTGGTTTATGTTATGCATGTAATAATTTTGGACATAAAGCTGTGAATTGCAGAGTTAACAACAGGAATACAAACTACTTTGCAAGTCTTACACAAAGGGGTTATCCAAGAAGGCCTAGTGAAACACAGAGAAGAAGTTACAATAGGTTTGAATCTTTGAGAACTGAAGTGGAATGTTACAAATGTAACAATTTTGGACACATGGCCAAAGATTGTAGAATGGAAGTCCCTCCTAGAGAACCGTAACAGAATAACAACAGTCACAGACAGGAACCTCAGAAAAGGACATGGATAAGAAAGTAGGATCAGTATAGCAATGAAGAATGCACACTCGCTCTTCAAGCTAGGTAGAAGAAACGTGGTTGGTATGTTGACAGTGGATGTTCAAAACACATGACAGGTGATAGAGACAGGTTTCTTACATTATGAAAGGAAAGAGGTGGATCGGTCTCTTTCGGAAATGATGATTCAGCCAAAATCATTGGAAATGGCACAGTTAGAATTGGGAACAATAATACAAAGGCAGAAAATGTTCTACTAGTAGAAGATATGAAACATAATCTTCTAAGTGTGAGTCAACTGTGTGACCAAGGTCATAATGTTACTTTCAATTCACAAAAGTGCGAGATAAGAAAAGAAGGTTCAGAAAAATTGATTGCTACAGCTGCGAGAACTTCAAGCAACATATATGTGTTAAGTGAAATTGGAAATGAAAAGTGTTGTCTAGGAAAGGAAGATGAAAGTTGGCTATGGCATAGAAGAATGGGTCACATACATTTTGATAACCTTGTCAAAGTCAACAAAAGAGAAGCAGTCAGATAAATGCCCCAGATCACGAAACCAACCAACACTTTATGCAAGCATTGTCAACAAGGAAAGAAAACAAAGACCATGTTCAAATCAAAGGAATATTCAACAAAAATACCACTGGAAATTGTGCATACTGATCTATTTGGACCAACTACAACAAAGGGCTTAAAAAGTGAGAAATACTTTATGTTATTACTTGATGATTATACAAGAATGACCACAGTTTGTTTTCTCGAGAATAAGTCAGAAGCTTTTGAAAACTTCGATATCTACAAGGAAATGGTTGAAAATGAAATGGATTCAAAAATCAAATGCTTGAGATCTAATAATGGAGGAGAGTTCACTTCAAAGGAATTTATGGACTACTATAGCATTTGTGGAATTAAAAGGAAATTCTTTGTTGCTAGGACACCTCAACATAATGGAGTTGTTGAAAGAAAGAACAAGACAGTACAGTAATGGCTCGAACAATGCTAATGGATTCAAAATTGACATATTGTTTTGGACACAGGAAGTGCATACAGTAGTTCACATTCAAAACAGAGTAATTCTCAGAAACAACACTGACAAAACTTCTTACGAGCTATGGAAAAGAAGACCAGAAAATGTAAAGCACTTCAAAATTTTTGGAAGTAAATGCTACATCAAAAGAGAAGATGGAAAAATGGGAAGAAAATGAATCAATGGAACAACTTTTCAAAGAAGAATAAGATATGAAGAGAATCCAACAGAAGCATAAGAGAAAGTTCAGCAAGTGCCTCCAAATACACCTAGCAGATGAGAACAGAAGAATCATCCTTCAAATCAGATTATTGGAAACAAAGACACGGGAGTTGAGACTAGAAGAAGAATTCGTTCACCAAAACAAACACACCTAGAACTCACATCTACGATTGAACCAACCTATTTTGAAGGGGCCAGCAAGGATGAATTTTGGAATAAGGCCATGGATGAAGAATTGGATCAAATAGAGAAAAATTACACTTGGGAATTGGTTCCAAGACCAAAGGATAAGAATGTGATCGTCACAAAGTGGGTATACAGGAAAAAATTGAACAAAGATGGACAGGTTACAAGCGACAAAGCTATATTGGTATATAAAGAATATGCACAGGTTGAAGGAATCGACATTGAAGAGACATTTTCCCTAGTTTTTAGAATGGAAGCAATCCGATTGCTTTTAGCTTATGCATGCTCCAAAAATATTAAAGTGTATCAAATGGACATAAAATCATCTTTTCTAAATGGGGAACTTTAAGAAGAAGTCTACATCGAACAACTAGAAGGATTTTAGTTGTCAGAGAATGCAAACTATGTGTGCAAATTAAAGAATACCTTGTATGGTCTAAAAAAGGCTCCGAGAGCATGGTACTTTAGACTGGATAAATATATACAGTAGGCAGGGTTTAGAAAAGGAAATGCAGATAGAAACCTCTACATCAAGGTAAGTCAAGGTAATATTTTATTAATTGAAGTTTATGTTGATGATATTATTTTTTGTAGTGATGATGACAGGTTAAGCCAAAAATTTGCAAAGGATATGCAGAATGAATTTGAAATGTCATTACTTGGAGAACTATCCTTCTTTCTAAGAATTTAGATACGTCAAATCAACCAAGGAATTTTTATTTCTCAAACCAAGTATATCAGAGAAATGCTAAAGAGGTTCGGAATGGAAGATTGCAAACCAGTTATCACTCTCATGCAAACCAGTTGAAAATTAAGAAAAGATGATGATTCAAAGTCTACAGATCAGAGGAAATACAGGTCAATGATTGGCAGCCTACTATATGTTACAGCATCCAGACCAGATGCAATGCAGGTAGTTGGACAAGTGGCATGATTTCAAGCAGCACCAAAGGAATCACATGTATTAGCAGTGAAAAGAATTTTTAAATATCTCAAAGGAACATAAGAGTTTGGATTATGGTATCCAAAAGGAAAGGATCTATCTCTTATCACCTACACAGATGTAGATTGAACAGGTTGTATTGATGACCGACGAAGCACTAGTGGAGCAGCATTCTACTTGGGTGAGTGTTTAGTATCTTGGCTAAGAAAGAAACAATCATCAGTATCTCTATCTACAGTCGCGGCAGAGTATATTGCAGCAGCAACATGTTGTACACAAGTTTTTTGGATGAAACAAACTTTGACAGATATGCAGGTTAAGTATGATGAGCCCATTCCAATCTATTGTGATAATACAAGTGCCATCATTATCTCAAAGAACCCAGTGATGCACTCCAAGATGAAGCACATTCCAATCAATTATCACTTTCTATGGGAATAATTCTCAGAAAAGAGCATTAGAGTTGAGTATGTGGCACAAAATAACAAGTGGCAGACATCTTTACAAAACCACTTCCACAATGTTATAACCCTAATTTTCACCAGACATGCTTACCTGGCATTAGGCCATCTCAGATTCCTTTTTTGCCAAAGCACTGCTGAAAAACTCTTCTTAAAAACCTCTTTTATAAGGGCCCACATTCCCTACTCCATTACTGCATGCATGTACACACTAGCTGACCCAAAACAGCCCGCGTGTACCTACAAAAGCACGAAAAAAGGAAAATTGTCGACGAAACACATAGCTTTTGGTAAGTTAACTAAACCTTCCAGTCATGCATGGTCGAGGGTTCGTTTAAATACCTAGCTTCTTCTAGCCTATAAAAGAAGGGTTAGGGGTCCCATTTGGAAGAGGAGAATAATAATAAAGAAACTCTACCCAATTGCACATTCCCATTGTCCCAACCCTTTCGCCATCCTTGTGTAAGAAGAGATACAGAGCAAAGAATTTGGAGGACAGTTGAAGAGGAGCCCAGGATCAGGTTCGCGGAGCAGTGGCCGGTCTCAACATTGTAAGTTGATTCATTAAAGTTAATAAAGAAATGCTTTTCTCGTCCCACTATATGAGTTCTTCATAGTTTATTGAATATATGTTTGAATCTCTAACCCATTAATCTGTAGGTAAAATGCATGTATAGTTTGTTTCTTGTTTTGTATGCAGGTCGGCCTTTGGAGGAGAGCTTCCAACAAGCGATCAAGCATGAAGAAGGATCGACATCGAATGCCCGAAACAAGGAATGTTCGTCTAACCATGCATTTTCTTAAAAGAAATGGGGATTAGGTCTGGGATGATGGTAGAAAGTAGGATTCTTTCAGTCTCATCTGCATGCATAATATAACCCTAAATTCTAGTCCGTAGGGGGATTTCCCACCACAACAGAATTGGCGACCATATTGGGGAAGTCTCTAAGGTTCCTAGAAATATTTTTGGGTATTTTAAAAAAAAAAAAAAAACCGGTTTCCTTTCCTGTTTTTGAATTTTCTGCAAAGTTTGAGCTAACAAAGATTCTAGTCTTCCATACCAGTCATCTATGTTTCTTTGTTGGACTATAATTTTTTTTTCGAGACCCAAAGAGGTACACATAGTCTGTATAAGGTCTGCACACATGTACCCGCACCCTACATTCTTACAGCCTGCATGTAAATGCTAGCTGAAGAAGTAAGAGTAGCGTGTATGATTCCAGAAAATTTTGGGGGCATTCATCCTATTCCCTGTCAGAATTAGTCATTCTCAGGGGTTTTCTGGAACTCTTTCTAGTCTTTTTTGTTTGCAGTCTATAGCTTAGGTTTCACCTCAGATTGTTTTGTTCTATGAATTTTTCCTTACATTGTTTTCTTTTTGTCGTTAAAGAAAGTGTCTAAGCCTTCAAGAGATACCGATTCTCAGTATCAGTGGTCTCTACCTGGTTTAGATTGTTGTCTTTTATTTGTCTCATAGTTTCAAAGATACATGCGGCCTGTATAAGGCCAGCACACGTGTACACGCCCTCTGACTCTACACAACTCACGTGCACACGTTTGTTGTGGAACTTTTAGCAGTGTGCTTGTAGAGGATAGTTTTTGTTGAAGGTGAGGCAGTCATCCTTTCCCTTGAAAAGAGTTATACCTCTCAGGTTTTTGAGTCTCTATCATAGCAGTCAATATAGTTTTGGTCTCAGCCATAGCTTTCTTTTTCATTTAGAAGTTTTCATGAAAATTTTCTTTTGAAGGGTTTTTAGACAAGTGTGAGAGTCCATTTTTAAGTTACTGGTGTGTTATTTTTAAAGAGATTATTTGCGAGTTGCGCTTAGGCTAGAATTTTTTCTTAGTTTTGACTTGTTGATATTTTTATTTTTTGCTTTGTGAGCATTCAAATAAAAAAAATAAAAAAATATTTTATTTCTTTGATTGATTGAAAAGTGTTGTTTGGCATTAGTAACCAGGAAAAAGTCTTTGCTTTCATAAGTTCTTGGTATTTTACTTATATCATAAGTAGCTCATAGTCGATTAAAATCCTACTTTGAGTTTGTTGTTCAAATATCTTAGAAAAAAAATTGAAAATTTGAAAAGTTGTTTAAAATTTGTGTTAAGTGAAGGTTTTTGTTTCCATCTTTCTTTTTCTTTTTTTTACTTTCATCTTTCAAACATCACTAGTTTCACTTTCATAACCTCTGACATAAGACAAGCCATAAAATTAACACTAAATATAAAATTCATTAGACTTTTATGTTTGTAGGGTCAACCAACTATTTCAGGATTAGGGCCTTGAATTAGGTTGGAGAGAAAACTCTTCAAGGCCATTAAAATCAAACATTGGAGTCTGAGTTAGGGAGTGTCCAAGTCCAGTATCGTGAAATTTATCTGGGACCCCCCTCTAACACAGGGGATAAACATGAGGTCGCATGTAGAAAGGTAGTGGAGATAACCCCTCCAAAGCTGGACCAATCGTAGTGGAGAACACATATAGAGTGCTTGTCTTGAGATTTCGTCGATTGCATTTTCCACGGAGCTTTTTGGGTCTCGAATCTGTTCAAGGTACTCAATTGTCTTCTAGACCACTTTCTCTCAATACCCTTGACAGGTTTCAGTATTGATACCCTGCTCATTGTGGTCTACCTGAATTTCGACTGTACCTGCCTGGTGATTGTTCGCGCGCTGGCAATCTAGTTGCCTATCTTTTTTAGGGACATACACAGGTGATTGCAGGGGTATACCATAGTATCTAGGATAGACATTAGGCCATGCTTTACAGAGTATACATGGAGGGTGCTTCCGTGTTCGAGTTTCACTTGCACCGGTAAATTTCTCTAGTGTTGGTTGTTGTAACTGTTCTTCCAATTAATTTAGTGTTTGCTTGTCTTATCTTATAGGGACCCTTTTAGTGTGTGTTGTTTTTGAACGACTAGAATGCCCTAGAGTGTATTTGATCTTCTCACACAGTGGAGGATCACGAGCTTTGCCTGTCACGAAAGCTTCTTGGCGTTCCGTTGGTTACACTGGAGCCACCCCCGCCACCACTAAGGTGAAAGCTAGACCAAAAAGGGTATTTTGAAGTGATCGAGTCACAAGAAATTGTGCCCGACCAACATCCAGAGGAATCGACCATTTTAGACCTTAGAACGAAATATTTTGGTTTAGTGTAAACCTCCACCATTGATCTTTCAACACCCACCATCATACCGATTGATCCTTACGAGTGCCAGACAGTGTCGCACACAGCAATGGAAACAAATGTTGTTACTCCTTCTGGGAATTCTTCAATTCCCACTACGATTGTCAACACAGGGGAGTTTCCACCTTCAAACCCACCATCACTGGTCTGAGCCACCATGGTCTCAACTACCTCTACATCGCACCGTGGTCTGATACCATCTCTGTCGGTGGCCACAACCCCTTTCCAACCAAGTGCAGCAGACCCTCCATTCTCATACAATATGCCTAGTTGAGGTACAAGTCCTGTACTTTCCTACTCCACTTCACAGACTTCAGGTCTAGGAGAAGGGAGCTCTAAAGCTCCTTTGTAAGGCCACATGGGGGGTACTTCTGCTCCCTTTAATGCATTCCCTTACAGAGGAGGTCATATCCCTCCTTCGTCCCCTTCACTCGGTGGCACCCACCAGCCTTCTGTCAGGCCACCTGCACACCATAGTTTATTTGGAGCAGAGAGTCAAGGACCAACTTCGCATAACATGCTGGTAGGTTCAACACAGTTTTCTTTGTTCGGTGCATTTGGTAACAATGCCTTCTTGTCCACTACTTTCCCGACTGGGGGCAATCCCAGTTTCGAACAACCTATTCCTATGCAGGGTACTATTCCTGCACAGGGGGTACACCCAGGAACTTCTTCCACATCAGGGCCTTGGAATTCTTGGCAGGGATCTGTTCCCTCATCAGGAATGCTGCTCTGGGGTAATTCTTTTCACAATCAATGGAACCCCAGACAAAGTACTATGCCTATCCCCATGGGGCAACCCTTCCTAAAGTCCTTCGAATGTAATGCATGCCCAACCATCTATGTCCTATTTTGGAAATCAGTCGATGATGTCTCCTCACCTGCAAATTCCATACGCTAGTCATGGCCATGGTTTTTACTAGAACTCAGGCCAGCAACCGAACTTTTCCTGGCAACCTGGTGCCAGTCAAACTCCAAGCCCCTTTTTCCCAGGTTATCGCCAACAACCCAAACTACCCTTCCTGACAACCTTGCATTTTCTAGACTTGACAAGGTTTTTGAATGACCCTATCTATCATGATCGGCATTGGCCTCCTATGCCGACGAAGTTGCCTTCGGACATCCCAAAGTTTGAAGCCAAGCCTAATGAAGATCTAGGAGATCATGTGACTACCTTCCATCTTTGGTGCTCATCTAACTCGTTGAAAGATGACTCCATACAGTTGCGATTGTTTCAATGTACTCTCATTAGGAGTGTCATGAAATGGTACATTGAGCTCGATCGCTCAAGATACTCTTCCTTTGGCAAACTGGCGATGGCTTTCCTAAACCATTTCCAGTTACCTATGATATACGATGCTAGCACTGAATTGTTGACCAATTTCCCACAAACAAAAGTGGACCATACCTCTAATCACATCCAAGAATGGAGACGTCAAAAGAGTTTAATTAAGGTACCAGTCCCACCAGCATTCCTGCTCGAGTGGTTCCTTAAGTCTTTGGTCCCACGGTTATCCAAAGACATCACAATGTCGGGAGTATTTTCTGAAGAAGATGCCATCATGAGAGCTCAACAACTTGAGCTAATCTATTCTCAGTCCAGTTTATTATACGAGATCTTGCCAGATGCGCCACGCTCAATACTTGATAAAAGTAGACAGAGAGTTGGACCACATGCTGATGGTATTATTGGTTCATCACAAACAAAGCTCGTTGAGAAATCGACGAAGCAGTTGCAACAGTTGTCTATAAAACACACAGCAGTCAGCCAAACTACTGCTTTGGTTGCTCCCCCTACCAAAACGTCAGATGTACACACATTGCAATCAACTAATCCAAAGGCCACCCAGCAGCCTGAAGGAAAGAAAAAACAATGAAAGAAGGGTAACGGGGATGAAAAACCTACCGATAATGCTGGCGGGGAAAACAATGAGAAATGGAAGGTGAGGTATCCATGCAACTTGTGCGTGGAAGACCACCTGACCCATATATGTCCTCGGCTTGCAGAAGCCCAAGAGTTCATGATGCAGCAACAGCCTGTTGTGTTAACCAATCCATTTCAACATGGGAAAAATATAACCCAAGCCTCTACAAGCACGGAAGGGGGCAGTCAAGGACCCTCTCTGTCATCGAACAACCCTACATCCACGAATGTATATATGGTGAAGGGTGATACTTTTATATCGACTAGAGCGCATGACTATAGTAAACCAAGCACTTCTAAGAAGGGCAAAGAAGTCGAATTCCCATCTCTTCCTCTACAAATTGAGAAGACGTTGGGTGAAACAATGACACATATCCCCAAAGGCGCATTCAAAAAATCTTCTCACAACCCAAACGCAAGGGCCGCCCAGAACTATTTTGTGGTGGAAGATTTATCACAAACCCCTTGTGCGATGTCCACTTTAGAGGTCCTCCAAAGCTTCCCTTCCTAGAGGAAAGCCTTGTTAACTTCTTTAGGATCTACCGAGACTTGTAATCTGGGTACAATCATGTTGAATACAACCGACTTAAAACCTCATCTGCCTTACCATGTAGCATTTCAGATAGTAGTGGCTTATCCCATGAAAACTTTTACTAAGAATATCTTATGCACGGTGGTTGATGAAGGTGCCTCAACATGCATTATGTCATTGGCATGTTGGAAGGCCATTGGCCAGCCCATTTTGTCTATGTCACCTACTCTCCTCATTGCTTTTGACGATCGTTCATTCCAACCACATGGTATCATTCCCTCTTTCCTTGTGCAGTTAGGAGGGAAGACCATGTGTTTCAAGGTAGAAGTAGTCGACGTGCCCCTCAACTATAACCTCTTGTTAGGGAGGAGTTGGACTTATTCCATGAAAGATGTGGTTGCTACAGTTTTTCAGGTCTTGTTGTTTCCACACGAGGGTTGGATTGTGACCATTGATCAATTTTGTTTCTCCAGACCTGACCCTTCATTGGGGGCATCCACGGTCCCGATGATTGATAATCCTCAACCAGGCATGGTCAACATAGGGGTTGGTTTGTGCCCATATTTGATGGGTACCTTCGATTACCCACCCCCTCAAGGAAATATCAAGTTTATATCCAATCACCATAAGGTTGAGATTTTTCAAGTTTCATCGTTCTGCACGACTTACTTCGACGATCCATGGATACTTCCTTCCCCATAGGCCACGATGGATGGGACAGAACACCTGGGCATGTCCATGCCCTTGTCCACAGCTGAAGTAGCATACTCTTTAGTCTAGCAAGCTTCAACTAACACTGATCCAACTCCTGCACAAGATTTCGATCCACTTTTAGAGCCTATTTGGGCTCAGGGTTCTCTCACTGACATTGATTCATTAGACTTAGTCTTTCCCTCTGATGAAGTTGTAATTGAAGCAATGACTAGTCCGGATAAACCCTAGGAATATATTCATCATAGATCATACTTCCTCCTAGAGTTAAGCAGAATCGAAGCTAGAGAATTCACCTTGACTATGACAGAAGATAGGTCTTGTCCTATTAATCTCTTAGCTACACACGAGGTTTATGCTGAGGGTAATATGGAAACTATCGCTGAAACCTTACCAATCAATATCTCCCGAAACCCTGGCATCGTGGAGAATATTTTCATCGGAGCTGACTACTCCCCTAGAGAGATTCAAATCTACACAGATATTTTTAAAGAATTTTGTGACGTTTTTGCCTAGTCTTATGAGGAAATGCCACACATCGATCCAAAAATAGTTGAACATGAAATCACAACTTATCCAGATGCCAAGCCTGTCTGGCAGAAGCTTCATCCATTTAACACCAAGAAAGTAGCAGTCATTAAGGTTGATGTTGAGAAACTACTAAAATTCGGTTTTATCTATCCTATCCATTTGACCCAATGGGTGTCAAACCCTGTGTCGGTCAATAAAAAACAAGGCATAATTCATGTATGTACAGACTTCCATGATTTGAACAAGGCATGTCCAAAAGATAATTTTCCCACACCATTCATCGACCAGATAATTGATGAATGTGTGGGTTGTGAGGCCTTCTCTTTCATGGATGGTTTTTCAGGATATAACCAAATACAAATCAAACCCGAAGACCAACACAAAACAGCATTTATCTATCCATGGGGTACATTCACGTATCGTAAGATGCCTTTTGGACTCAAAAATGATGGAGCCACCTTTCAGCGGGCCATGTCTTTTTCTTTCCATGACCTCAAGCATATAGTCGAGGCCTATTTAGATGATTTAGCATCTCGATATCACAAGAGAATGGATCATCCCACACACCTCCGACTTATATTTGAGAGTTGTTGCTACTTCCAGATTCACTTGAATCCAAACAAGTGCAGCTTTTGCATAACATCAAGACATTTGTTAGGTTTCAGTGTCAACAATAGGGATCATGGTCGATCCTCTCAAGGTTGAGGCAATAATTCAATTTCCCCCCCCCCCACGCACAATCCTTCAACTTCAGAGTCTACAGGGCAAGGCAAATTTTTTAATATGCTTCATCGCCAACTATGTCAAGATCACCAAGGGATTTATGTGCTTACTTAAGAAAGGAATTCCTTTTTATTGGGATGATGTCGCTCAACTCTCTTTCGCGGCGTTGAAACGTGCCCTCACAATTGCCCCTCTGCTCCGACCACCTAACTATAACAAGGATTTCTTATTATATCTGGCTGCAGCAGAGTCAACCATTGGCATGGTCCTAGTTCAGGAAGATGACTTGTTCTCAGAATATGTCATCTATTACCTGAGTCAAGGCCTCATAGGACCGGAACTCAATTATTCTCATATCGAAAAACTTGCATTGGTAGCAGTCCATGTTGTTCAACGGTTATGTCATTATGTTATGTTTTGCAAGACCACCGTCATTGTTGTCGTGAATCCATTTTAGTACATGTTGACACGATGGGTAATAGGCGGCAAGATCAGTAGATGGATAGTCATCCTTCAGGAGTTTGACTTAGATTTTGTTTCAGCAAAATCCAAAAAGTCATTGGTCTTCGCAGAACTTATTTTGGAACTTCTGGTTGAGTCAGGTGATCTTGTGCCCGAAGAGTCGCCTATCAAAGGAGATATGTTTTTGATCACCTCTTCAGATCCCTGGTATGGAGATATACTTATATATCTCCAGACTTTGAAGTGCCCCACCTCTGCTTCTCATGATGATCGTCGACGCATATGCCATCAGGATAAGAATTATCTCATACTCGGTGATACATTGTATCAGAGAGGTGTAGACTACATCCTACATCGATGTCTCACTCACAAAGAAGTTGTTATCGTGCTTAACGATTTCCATATCGGAGACAGTGGGGTTCATTTGTATGGGTTGGCAATAGCCCAAAAGATTCTACGAGAAGGTTACATCTGGCCGACACTTATCAAAGATTGTATCGAATCGGTCAAGAAGTGCCACCCACGCCAAATATTCTCTCGGAAGATGAGGGAACATCCCGCTCCCATGTTTCCTCTCATTACAGTTGTTCCTTTCACCAAGTGGGGGATTGATTACACTACATGCAACCCTCCTTCAGCAAGGGGGACCCGCTATATCATCGTAGTTGTAAGCTACTTCACAAAGTGGGTTGAAGCTATGCCAATGTTTAAAGATGATGGAAAGACTGTAGCTCTCTTTTTATTCAATCGGATAATAGCAAGGTTTGGCGTCCCGAGGAAGATTGTCACCGACCATGGTAGTCACTTTCAAAACCAGATGATGATCGAGTTAACATCAAAACTTTGGTTACAGCAAGAACATTCATCACCCTACTACCCCCAAGCAAATTGTCAGGTGGAAGCTGTAAACAAATCTCTTAAGACCATCCTACAGTGAACAATCAACTCAGCCAAGTCAAATTGGCATTTGATGTTATACTTAACATTATGGGCCTACCGAACATCTGTTAAGACTGCAACTAGTTTCTCACCTTTTCAACTCATATACGGGCTAGAAGCAGTCTTGCCTATCGAATGTCAGATCTCGTCCCTAAAGTTGGCAGTACAATTATTGCCAGACACTTCTCCACTTGAAAAATGGTTAGTATACCTTGAGCAGCATCGTGATGTGGCCCTGGCCAATGAGGCTCACAAACATAAGGTCAAGTGTCAGTATGATAGGTCTATTCATCCTTGGATTTTCTCTGAATGCGACCTTGTCCTGGTCTATGACCAAGATAAAGACCCCCTGGGGGCAGGAAAATTCAAACCCATGTGGTTTAGACCTTTCATCATAAAAGAGGTTTTGAAAAAGGGCACTTATCGTCTGGTTGACTTTGAAGGGAATGCTTTGGTGAAGCCTATAAATGGGCTCTACCTCAAGAAGTATTACTCATAGGCAAGTCACCATGGTTAACTTTTTGTAACATATGTATAGTCTTTGTACTATTACTTTCTAGTTTCTTTTAGTGTTATGAACATGTCATTGATGTTATCTTTCGTCACTGTGGTAGATGTCAAGTGAATTCGAGATGTTCATTGGGTACACAGATGGTGCTAGCAGGCACACTTAGAGGCTTGCCTCCGCAGCTTGGGTAATTTTTACACCTCGAGGCCAGTTATTATCTTCCGGAGGTATATACTTAGGTGACACCACAAACAATGTCATTGAGTACAGTGCAGTTATTGAGTTGCTTGGTGACGCCTTGTCATTTGGTATCTCTCATCTCCGGGTATATCTCGATGCTCAGCTAGTTGTGTCTCAGTTAAATAGAAGCTACCGTGTTCATGATCTGACTTTACACCAACGATTCCTTAGGGTACGCCTATTAGAATGAAACTTTGATTATATTACATATTTTCATGTTCCTAGGAGATTAAATCAAATTACAAATACTCTAGCTAATCAAATTTTAGATTGGCATCTTGCACGCATATGAAAAGACATACACATAAACATGTAAATACATTTTTTGCAAAAATGATCCATACGCCATGAAAAAACATTAAAATCCACATATAATATCATAAGTAACCAGAGTACACAGATGGATGCAAGTGCCCCAAAAATATGACCAGTAATGAGTCAAGGGGCTTATGCCCTCAAAAAATATATACAAGTAGTGCTCTCGGCACATGAAAATCCTAACTACAGTCAGGGCTTGTGGGCCCTATTGTATTGATCTACAGTGTTGGCTAAACGCCGAAATAATCGGTCCCACGTCTGTGGTTCCCCCACTACATGAGGCTGCATGGATGGTGGAAGATCCTCAATCTTTACCATAGGGACCATGCGAGTGAGTGCAGTAAAGTTCTGCTCGACTCGTCTCAACACCCTCTCAACCTCCCCGGCTGGAAGATCTCCTGCTACTTTTGGTCCCCTGGTGGCGAAAGGTGCGGCCCCTGTTCGAGGATGACACATGTTCCTTGCATAGTCAGCAGGTCACACTGGTCCCACATCTGCATACAACAAACACATATATGTCAAATACTCTGGTATATAAAAAGAAAAATGATATATAACAAAAATGACATAAAAATGATCTCCTAGTTATCCCTAGATATCGGGGATAACATCTAGCTCCAACTCGGGGACATGTGCTAATTGTAGAGCACATGAGAACCTCAGCAATCTCTGGCATAGACCTGTGACCTGCTCACACTTGACAAGAAGGCATCAGCGACGAAAGACGGGGTGGTATTGCCACCTTGCAACATAGTAAATGTGAATATAAGGCAATCATAAATGCAAATACAAAGCGAAAATCTTACCTGTACTTACATGTTGGCTGCATGTTGGTGTAATCAAACAACCAGTGAAGCCAATCCAACAACGCTCCCTGATACCTGCCTTTGTGCTTCATCATAAACCAAAACAATGATAAATCAAGCACAAAAATGTCATGAGTTAGAACATATATCATATCATCAGGAATCTCAAAGTCTAACTCATGGAGGCGGGTGGGAGGGACAAAATACTGCCAAGTCCATCTCTGAGAAAAGTACTCAATCCTATTTGAGAAAGGGTCATGAAAAATACTAGGTTCAGAAAACAAACTCAAAAACTGGTTACCCAAGACGTCCTCATTCTCTAGAGTCAAGGAAAGAATCAACAAAGGTTTAGTAGATGACTGGAAAATTATCAAGAGAAGGTTGAAAAAGTGATTAGAATTAGCATTACCCAACCAACCCTTGGAATCTAGGGTTTGCCCAGAAATAAACTCGACATGAAAAAGGTATTTCCCAACTACACCTCTAATGGAAAAACAAGGCAAAGTAATAACAGGTGGTTGGGGTGAAAAATCATGAGAAACCTTCTTGAGGCAAACAATGTCTTTACTTGTATCAAAAACTGAGCACAGCGGTGGTTGGCCATCATCTTCATAAAAATGGTCCAAAATCTCAGTAGGGTACTTATCAAACATCTCAAGGTAAGACTTAAAATCATCCGAAAAATAAGGTACTAAGTCATCCTTGGTTTTTTGAAAGCTACAAGTAAAAACTTCATCTCCTTGTTGCCACTGGTTGGAAGTGATTTGTTGTGGTAATTGCAAGGGAAACAACTGGAGATGACTCTCAGTGTCATAGATGGGATCAAGGTCATAACCAACTATATCCCACCTACGTCTCCCAACATGTATGAACTCATCAATATTATCAACAGTGTCACTATGTGTGTCATAGCATGCAGGATTTGTAAGACTTAGAAATTCATCCTCCTCCTTTTCATCATAAGGTAAAGCATCATTAATAACTAGGGGAGGAGGGTAACCTACTGTTTCTTCTTGTGTAGGTACTTCGAGGAGCTTGATGTTCTCAGATGTGTCATTTTTTCATCCTCATGGACTGCTTCTTTATCTTCAATTGCACAGCAAGGGATTTCCATTTCCTCTTCATCTTTTGAATTAAACGACACAGTATCATTAGAATTTTGAAGTGGAAAATAGCTAACCTCATCTTCACTTTGTTGTGCAGGAGAAACAGGTTCTTTCTCTTCATCGATGTCTTTATTCTCTTGCGTATCTTCTACAAAGTTTCCATGGGAGACCGGTTTTATCAAGCTGAGTATGTCCATGGCATTGGTCCTGGTCAAGGAGAGATTCCTTTCAATTCGAATGGCCATGTTGTGAGCTTCTGCAAGTGTATTTGGATTCTTTTTACTTAGAAGGAATCTCAAATGTCCCTGAAGTCCATTAGTATAGAGGTAGACAAGGTATTTTTCTTAAGGTCGATGGCTTTGTGGAATCTGGTAAAGCAATCTCTCGAACCTAAACCCAAAAGCTTTGACAATCTCAGACTTTGTTTGTCTTATGCCTTCAAGCTCTTTTAGAAATGATTGTACATCTTCCAATTTCAAAACCCACTTTGCAAGGAAGACTTCTTCAAAATGGTCCATGGATGTGATGCTGGCAACCGGAAGATTATCATACCATTTCTTAGCCCCTTCATGCAGAGAGGCAAAGAAGAGTTTCATCACTAGGTCTTCAGCTTCGTCCTTGATAGGAAAGTATTGAAAGAACTCCCAAAATTGGCTCATGTGATAATCAGGACTTTCCCCATCGCGGCCAAAAAACCTAGGGAGATGATTTTTATAAGTGAGAGGCATTTTTCTGGGATATCCTGGGATTTTACTCATATCCAAAGGTCTGTAGTTTCCTGGGTCCCATTGTGAAGTCATTGTTGGTTTTGTCATCAGTGGAGTCGCCAGATAGTTTTCTTGAAACTACCAAAGAATAGGGGGGAAAAAAGGTGGTGGAGTCGTCAGGTAAGCTTACAAAAAAGTTCTGAGGCAAGGCTTACCAAAGATATGTCGTTGAGGAAGGTAGACTCAGTGTTCCCCGGCAGCGGCACCAAAATGTTATGGCACAGTTTGTAGGAAAGGTTTAGGTATCTTGGATTCAAGGCTCAAACTGGCGTAACAGGAGCTTCCCCACCCACTGTCACCTCGATGGGGAGCTCTTTCTATTATGGGTGGCTAATCCCAAGGGAGACGTCCCTAGTAATCTGGGGTTCTGAAGGAGAAGGATCAAGGGTTTAAGGCTTCAAAGGTTAAGGTAAGCTTTCCCTTCAAATATTACTGCCAAAATGATAGTCAAGGAGAAGATCTTCCACTGAATGGCACCTGTTTGCGAGACAAGGCAAATAAAACTAAAAGAATGTTGCAGTGGTTAGTACTTCAAATATTAATGACTATCTTTAATACATATGAGCAATAATGGATGTAATTATTGACAAAGTCAATGATTGCATTTAAAGCTAAGACTTGTAATATTACTTCTTCAATAAGTACAAAGAGATATTATGCATTCAATGTATAAAATCAATCCTTATCATTTCTCAATGCAATAAATCTGCTAATACATAAATATTGTTGTTGCGTCACTATACAATTTGAGGGTGACGTCAGCCCTAAATCTATGCTAGTTTTGGTAGACAATGAGAAAATGTTTTGCTAATTAAGTTAATAAAAATGCTCAACAACTCAAGGTCTATCAAATGGATGACAATGCCACAACGTTTTAATGCAAACAAGGGCTCAAAATATGTGTGACTTCATCTTAGGGTTAGGGTTAGGTTAGCTAGACAAACAAGAGAACGTTTTGCTTTTAGGGCCAATGAAATTATTCAACACTTGTATCTCTATCAATGGATGAGTCAGCCGTAAGTTTTAATGATAAGAAAAAGTTGAAAGAGGCAAGACGTCATCATCTAGCTAGGGTTAGTATGACGCTAGGGTTAGTTAGGGTTTCAAATTTAGAGAGTTTGAAATATTTGTTTGAACATGAAAGACTCAACATTGCAATTTAAGACCAGTGCCTTGGGTATTATGGAGTCAAGGAGAGAGACTAATGGCTTGGAAAGATCTAAACCTAAGGACGGGAGAGTTAGGTTTGATGGTGCTGCAATGGCAGG
>ML778080.1:33889-53740 GCA_009831015.1 Picea engelmannii | reverse complement strand
CGGGAGAGTTAGGTTTGATGGTGCTGCAATGGCAGGGCCACCAAATCAAAACCCTAAGGGGAGGAGGCTCATTCCGGTGTAGCTAAAGCTAGGCCTCATGCTCCTCCCTCTTTCCTTAAGACTCTTTGGCAAAATGGCTAGCTTCAAAACATAAGTCTAGGGATGAAAAGTGTTGCTTGGGGACAAGGCTTTTCAAACCCTAAGAGTCAAACCCTAGGTGTAAACTCAATTAGGCCTACGACGTCCTCTTTTTTCAACTTATATCCAAAACTAACTCAGAAAAAAGAATGGCTAGTGTAGCTATGGCTAGGCTAAACCTTCTTTAATCAATGGCTAAACTAGTTTTTATCATGGGGACATGAAGCAACGACCTACTTGTGTGTTTTTTCTCTAGGGTTTAAATGATTAAGCATAATAATAACAATGTAACTATACATGTAAGATATTTAATCAACAACCATTCAATCAAGAAGTTTTGATGAGAAAAACACATACAAATTCATGAAAAATCTTATCAAACCCTAGTTGTAACACCTTCCAATGATAAAAACACCATATGCATGGCAAAGATGATCCTCCCAAGTGTAGCACCTCAACTCCAAGAGCCAATAACAAGACAAAAGACTAAAAGCAAGTCACTCTCACAAGAGAGCAAGTTATGTTATTGTCCAAATGAGGCTAAAACGTCCTCAATTTATATCATCCTCGTGAACTTTAATTACAAAACAGGTCATTAAAAACAGCCGACAAGGTTGACTTAACAATATTTGATTATTTGTCACATTAAATGCTAAAAATGCCAAAAATGAGCTAAAAATGGAGACGTCAAGCCCCTATGAGGGAGACATTGGCCCCTTCAGGGCATAATCATCATCCAGCAAGAAAAACGTTGGCCCCTTTGGGGCTCCTGCAACTTGCCATGTGTGCCAAACAAGCCCAGCACATTGCCATCTGCTCCAGAAAATGTCCAGCCTGTCCTAGCTGGCGTCCTATCCATCAAGGCCATCATCCCATCTACAGGGGCTAATCCCCATAGGTCAGATCTCTGCCAAAGCATCCTGATGAGGGTGTCCTTCTTATTCTCCATGCAAGGGCTCATCATAACTCTATCCTGCCTCTGCCATCCCAGCAACCATCTGATGGGCTCTTCATCCTCATGTAGGTCTGAGATAATCATCTCCCCATGTGCACCGATCCTCTGGTACCTGTCCACTGGGCATGGTCCTGCACATCAAAGACTACGCCCTCCATGGGCTCATCAGTCCTAGATATCATAGCAATGTAAATCATATTTCATCATTAAAGTTATCAAACATATGCATGAAATCCCTATCATATCATCTAAGAGCTCAAAGACATTACACAGATCTACTATACAAAGCTAAGGAAACCAATAGAACAACCTATTGGGCTAATACCCATAAGAGGTGGAAAGTTTCCTCAAAGGATTATTCAAGCCATGTTTAATGCGGTGATATGGTTTTAGGGATTTCCAGTCATAGTAAGACCAGGGGCTGGTGTTGTCTATGGGTGCCTTTGTAGGAGGTGATTTGTACCTGTCATGGATGCATTTTTTCCAAGCCCTTTTATTGCCTTATCTTTCTTTTATTTCTTTCTTTTTACTACAAGGTCTGACCAGAGGACACTACCTCGGCTTGGTGGCCAGAGCTGACAGCATTACCCACTAGTATCTTCATAGAAATGAGAAGGTTGGCTCGTGATGAGACCCCCTTTCCTTTGGCCATGTAACCAAAGGTCACTGCCTTGGTTTGGTGACCAGATAGTGGCAATGTCATACTACTAAATGCCTATGAACATAATGGGATGGCTCGTGATGAGACCTCCCATCCTCTTGGTTAGGTCTTGCATTTCATTTATTTTATTTTTCTTAGGGTCCCTTAGTTTCTTATCGAGAGGATTTTTATTACCTTTTCGAGGATCCCCTGGGCGAAGCATCTCTAGGTTTCATTTCCTATGGATTTTATCTTTTACCAGTTGCTTTTACCCCCTGGGCCTTTAGCCCCTTCTTCCCACAAGACAAAATGTACCCTGAGAGGTCATCCTAATGGCCAGACTAGGGGAATGGGATGGATGAGCGGGGTATAAAATGTAAAAGTGATAAGATGGTGGGAGCGGATGATGGCTCTACAAACCCCCTTGGTGGCTAACCAAAACCTATGAATACCAGCTTGCTGGGTTGCCCCATCAATCACCCCAACAATGGTCAAGTGATTTAGTGTAATATCCAAGCAGTCATCCAAAATGAAAGGAACCTAATGCATATATAAGAAGGTTATAACAATCAAATATGACACATACCATGATACCTCAGACCAATTACCTCATGGAGAAAGAGTCCTCTCTGATGCAAGCCCAAGCCGGTAGTTATGGAAGCTACTACTACTGACAGGACAAGTCTGGCTGAGAAGAAGAAAGATGGGTCCTCCAGGGCCATGCCCAAGTCAATCTCGCTCTCGGTACTCAATGTCTAGGACCATGTGGGCCTCGAGACATGATCTCCTAGTTATCCCTAGATATCGGGGATAACATTATGCGGCCCTGAAGGAAAAGTATGGAAGTTGTATGGTTCCCCTCTCCGGGAGAGGCCAGTCAAAAAATAAATGTCCTTGGATGTAGGCACCAGTGATTTCCCCTCTAACATGAATGCCTCTACATCCAGATGTCATTAGTCAACCAAGGCATTCAGTTGCCTAGGTTGTGCCCACATAAAAGGACATAAGAAGAACTTGAGTAACCCACATTGCATCATGGCAGCCACAGCATTGGGGTCTTCCCCAACCAACTCACTAACCTCTTCATGCTCTCTTTCTCTCCAGTGGACATACATCTTGCAAAACACCAAGGTTCAGGAGGGTTAACCCTTGTTTTTTGATCTTTTTTCATTCAAAAAGGGGGTCCACGCAGGCTTTAATATTGACAGTCATGTGTACATGTGTGTAGGGTTTACTTTGTCTAAATGTACACGCAGTCTGTCCTGAGACATCTTGCGTGGACCTAGGGCTGACCTTTTGAAGGTCGACGCCCCCTCAAAAAATGAAACCTAAAGCAAAAAGAAAGACTTAAAATGCAAGATAAGAGATTTTGTACTTACTTGGTCCAGACAGAAGTTCGTTTCGTCCACTGTAGCTCCCAGAATCACCACTTTTGACAAAGGGGGTTTTTTGGCTCCATAGTCAATTTCCAAATCAACAATGGTGATAATGAGCTGCCAACTTCTATTTATAGTCTTTTTGCCACTTTTTTGGCCTCCCTTATCATTTTATTTAAACCAAAAACCATTTAGAGTGATTCAAGAGTTGCATGGGAGAGGTATGATCAGGTATAGGGACATTTTTTTGGAGTTTTGGGTAATTTTCGACGGTCCATGGAAAAAAATTCCGAGGATCAATTTGAGCATGTAGGTTAGGTTTATACCCTGATTTTTGTATCTTGTTTTCTTTTTCCTTTTCCATAGGATCAATACCATCAGGTTGCGACACAGAACCATCATAGCTGCTTTAGAAGTGTCATGACTTGGTGGTATAGCTTACCGGAACATGGATTCCCTGGGTAGATCCTGGTTGCATTATGGTATCCATGTTGTCTCTAATCACTGTAGGCTCGGGAATCCTTGTTGTTTTTCCTGATTACGAGTTTGAGCCTCATTTGAATAATTCCTTTTCACTCTTGACCTCACCCTTGGGACTCCCAAAAGATATAACAGGTCTTCTTTTAAGCCCTTTTCAGACCCTCTAAACATGAAAATATTGTCGAGCGATTTTGTGGCCTTTCACGCTCATTAAACTGAAATTTGAAGTCATGTTTTTTCAACAATAGTTTACCAATTTTTCGGTCCGAACGGTCAACTGTACGAACAAAGGTATACTCTATGGAACTTTAGTTCTCTAGAAGAGTACTCTCAGGTATCATTTTAACCCTTTTTCGGGCCTGAGGGACTAAATTTATGAAAAAGGAACCTCCACGGAGTCCATAGTTAAGCTCTTTTCAGACTCCCTAAAATTGAAAATATCATTGAGTGACCTTATTCTCTCACACTCCTTAAACTGGTCCAGAAGAACATTCTTGACGAAGTCCATAGTTAAGCCTTTTTCAGACTCCTTAAAAATGAAAAAATTGCCGAGTGATCTTGTCTTTCTCACACTCGTTAAAATGGTTTTGAATAGACGTCTTGTCGGTGCTAGTTTACCCCTTTTTCGAACCGACTAGACTATCTTCAAAAAAGGAACCCCAATGGAGTCTCCTTTTACGTTTTTTCAGACTCTCTAAATGTGAAAAAACACCAAGTTTACCTTCTCTGGGCTCGTTAAACTTACATCGAAGGATGTTACCATTGCATATTTTATTAATCACATTTGCATAACCACGTTTTTGGCCTAATTTAGACTCCATGTTGCTCTCAACTGAACCATATGAAGCAAGCCTCATATGCAAGCCCTATAACACTTTGCCTCTACGTCTTGACACCTTTGGCCCCTGGAGGATTTTTCCCGAGTGTCCTTTTTTTGCATATGTCCCTTTTCCCTGAGCATCCCTGTGTTTCGTGCGATTGGAACTAGTATGTTTGCGACACTTGATCCTCCTTTGTAATGTAACATTCTTGTATTATTTTTTTCCAAAATCATTGAAAAAGACAAAAAAATCAAATATACCCCAAAAAGAGGAAGGGAAAAGTATTTTCTTTATTAGCAGCATAATGAGTCTCCCTTGGATAAAGAACGTATGTCCATTTGTTCATCAAACCCTGGGATGTAATACGACTTTAGGAAGTTGTTCTCACTACATAGAGTTGTGTCCTCCTCCATTTGGTTATTCTTCCAAACATATGGAGAGTTTGTGTTGCCTCCTGCCTCATAAACTTATGTTAATGCCATGCTACCTGAGTCTCATCATTTGTCATGCTTTTGTCCAAGGGAAATTTTTCACCAAGCCTAAGTCGGCCCCTCTGCAGTTTGTCTCTTGCCCTCATACCCGGCCATCTTGAATGTCCAATAAAATCCTTGTTCGAAATCAATGAAGCCTTCAATCTGGTCATCAAGATTATCTAGTTCATGATTCATGAGTCGTCGAAGACCTCTGGGTAGTAAAGTCGTACACTCATATTACACTCTTACCCGAGTTTTGAAGATTTTTTTGAAGTTGTTGCTCGAGATCTTAAGATCTCATCTCCAGCCATCAGGTCGTATCAACTTCTAGAAGATGGATACTCTATATGTATATCTTTTTGATTTTGAGATGTAGCTCTGTTGTGTATTATTCGCAGCTACACTTTATATTGTTATTTGACATGGATCTATAGTGTATTTGATTGGTATCCATGATTCTATTTGATCATGAGCATGGGTATGCCCGCCTCGATGAGACATTTGTTATTTTGCAGACGGTGCCTCCCAGTTCCTTGTCCCTAGGCTCACTTGTTCATCACATCAGTAAAGATTGGTAATGTATTTCGGCCATCAGATTCTCTTCTAACCTCACACATTAGGGGGCATATATTATAACCCTAATTTGCACCAGACATGCTTACCTGGAATCAGGCCATATCAGATTCCTTTTTTTCCAAAGAACTGTTGAACAACTCTTCTTAAAAACCTATTTTATAAGGGCCCACGCACCCTACTCCATTACTGTACACGTGTGCATGCTAGCTGACCCAAAAAAGCCCACGTGTACCTACAAAAGCACGAAAAAATGAAAATGTCAATGGAACACACAGCTTTGGGTAAGTTAACTAAACCTTCCAGCCATGCATGGCTGAGGGTTCATCCAAATACCTAGCTTCTTCTAGCCTATAAAAGAAGGGTTAGGAGTCCCATTTGGAAGAGGAGAATAATAGTAAAGAAACTCTAACCAATTTCACATTCCCATTGTCCCAGCCCTTTATCCATCCTTGTGCAAGAAGAGATGCAAAGAAAAGAAGTTGGAGGACAATTGAAGAGGATCCCAAGATCAGGGTCGTGGAGTAGTGGCTGGTCTCAACATTGTAAGTTGATTCATTAAAATTAATAAAGAAATGCTTTTCCCATCCCACTATATGAGTTCTTCATAGTTTATTGAATATATGTTTGAATCTCTAACCCATTAATCTGTAGGTAAAATGCATGTATAGTTTGTTTCTTGTTTTGTATGCAGGTCAGCCTTGGGAGGAGAGCTGCCAACAAGCGATCAAGTGTGAAGAAGGATCGACATCAAACGCCTGAAACAAGGTATGTTCGTCTAACCATGCATTTTCTTAAAAGAAATGGGGATTAGGTCTGGGATGATGGTAGAAAGTAGGATTATTTCGGTCTCATCTACATGCATAATATAACCCTAAATGCTAGTCCATAGAGGGATTTCCCACCACAACACACGAGAAGCCTTTGAATATCTTTTCTAGAGACGCATAGTTATTTCTACTCCAAAATGAATGATTTTGAATGCTTATATTATATGTATTAAATGTACACAAGGAATCACCATAAAGAGGACATTTCAGTCAGGGGGAGCATCCCTGGATGGAAATATACCTCTGCCATTAATGACAAAGTGGGAGAGATTCATCAGATGCAGAGGACAGAGGCATGATTCTAGGGGGAGCAATGGTCATAGAGATACAGAGGACAGAGGCATGGTTCCAGGGTGAGCATGAATGATATGACTTCAGTATTTCATGAAATGATTTCAGTATTGCATCAGAGTGTTTCCATCAACACCAAAGGGGGAGATTTTTTATTAAGGTTGGTTTTCATTGATGTCAACCCTTGAAGAAAGAATGGTAGTGAATTCTGGTAGCACAAAGGTTTGGGTAATGGACCCAAGGTTTTTTCATGTATAATGGTATTATTTTTAATATATTTGAAGGTAATACTATTCTATATGGATATTACATGTCATACCATTTCTGGTGGTATGTGGAACGTCACATAACTCCTCACAGTTTGAGAGTTATGGCCTTACGAAGTTGGAGGACCCTCATATGTTGGCTTGAATCCCCAAAAGGTCAAAGAAGTAAAAGAGATTGCAAAGAAGAAATTATTATTTAAATGATAAAGTAAAGTGACAAAGTAAAGAAGGATTATTTAAATAATAAAGTGAAGTGACAAAATCAAAGAAGATTATTTAAATGAAAAATGAAGTGACAAAAAGTCAAGGAGGAATATGTAAATGATAAAGTATTGGAGAAATTTCTAATTATGGAAAGTGGTTAACCCTAAAAATGAGGAAAATAGGTTAAGTGACCTATAAATGGGTTAAGTGACCTTGAAATAGGTTAAGTGACCTAGAAATGGCTTAAGTGACCTAGAAATGGGTTAAGTGACCTAGAAGATGGAGAGTATAAATAAGAGGCAAGGCTCTCTCATTTGACATCACACTTGAGCCTATTGAATACCTATAGGTGACTGAGGTAACCAAAGGATATCAAAGCTGAATTTCATAGGGAAGGTGAAGAAAAGAAGGCTGGAATTCAAGGGAGAATAAATTACTTTGATGATGCTTTCTAAGGTATGTTATTTACAGGTCATCTCACCATTTTCGCAATAACTCATTTTATAGAATGAGTCAGACCATGATATTTATAGGCCATTGAGGAAACATATCCAAGTATCTATGGTAAAAAATTCAGCTTGTGGTTCGTTGTATTTTTGGAGTTACACTCCGTGGAAAATGGGGTTTGTGGCTAGTCCTGAAACTAGTCTAAAACAGGTGTTTCGGGTAAAAACATCATAACTTATTCATAACAGATCAAAATCTAGTAAGAAAAAATGTGTTGGTTATAGTACAATATTTAGTATTTTTTGTAACATTTTCCAATCCATTCAACAAATATTCTGTGCGGGGCACGCTCTACAAGGTCACTCTCTAGAATAAGCCAGAATTCAGCAAGGTATGCCATTTTTGCTATAACTCCTTTTCTGAGAGGTTCCAAGTAGTGACGCCTAGAGGAATTGAATAAAACAAACTGAATAACATTGTGTATAATTTTCATATATTTATTCATTATAGCTACATAGGTATGATTATTTCAATTTAGGGTTGTTGACTAATCCAAAACTAGTCATGTGAGACTAAAGAAAAATTTGATGAAAATGCTAGTCTCTTGTTGTTAAAGTTAAGGAAGGTTTGCAGGTATGTGATCATATACACCAGGTCTATTACATATTTACAAATCATATTTGGAAGATGATATTGATGGGGGCTTTTGGATGATTATATTGATGAGAACTTTTGGTTGAGGTACATGGTTGAGACAAAGTAGTTGATGAGTTGGCACATACATGAGGTGTATAGTTGATGATGTTGGTACATATTGATGACTCATAGTTGATTAGTAGTTGACACATGATTGGTACATACTTGGTACATGGTTGGATGCACTTGTTTATGGTACAGGTTGATTACAGGTTGTTTGGTACAGGTTGGTGCATGGTTGTTTCACGTGTTTATGGTACAGGTTGATTACAGGTTGTGTGGTACAGGTTGGTGCATGGTTGATGCACTTGTTTATGGTACATGTTGATTATAGGTTGAGGTACAGGTTATTGCATGGTTCAGATTTATTGGTACAGGTTTATAGTGGTATATCTCACAGTGATAGTGTGATAGTGGTTCCATCATTATACTTCTACTTCAGGGCGGTTGGACAGGTCAAGGAAAGGTGGTTGTAGCCACCTTCCGGTTGTAGCCAGAGAACATAGGGGGTTGTAGCCTCCTTCTGGTTGTAGCCAAAGAATAGGGGAGTTGGAGCTTCCTTCGGGTTATATACTGAGAAACAAGGGGGTTGGAGCCTTTTTCCAGTTGCAACTAGAAAACAAAGGAATTTGGTGCTTCCAGTGAATGTAATTCTTTAAGACATATAAGAAAAAACATTATGTGGTTTTCTCCTGCTTGTGGTTTCCACGTAAAAAAATGGTGTATTGTGTATGTGTATGATTGTTCATTTGTTCATTGCTTATTTATTCTGCAATTATTGGATGATAATGCTACATTGATATAACACTTGGATTATATGGTTAAAAAGGATTAAATTTCTCTATTACTGATTCACCCCCCTTCTCAGTAATCCAAAAGTCATTTTATTATCTTTCCACAACCTGCTAAACATAGTTAACTTTCTTCTAGAGTGGATTCCTTGGATGAAGGATTCCAAAGAATTTGGAAGACCATTTAATGAGGTCATCGTTATCTCATCTTCTTCGACTGAGTCTCCAATATCTTCAAGTTGTTATTTAATCAGGGACAGTCTTGTGAAGTAAGATTGTATGGTTTCTGAATTTTGCATCTTCACATTATTGAGTTGTGTCCTCAAGGTCATTTTCCAATTGATGTTCTTTCCTTCAAATAGATGGGATAAGGCATCCATCATTTTCTTTGAGGTTTTTAATGTTGAAACATGAGGAATCAAATCGTTCTTGATGAAATCGAAAATGATCTTATTTGCTTTAATCAGATCCTTCTTATATTTGGTTTTGGCCTAATCTCCCTCTAGCTCTTCAATATCTTGTTCAACAAAACTTGCAAATTCATTATCTTCTATAATGAGCATCACTATGTACTTCCATGCTTGGAATTCATTGGCTCCTTCAAGATTTTCATCAAGCTTGGTACCGGTAGTCATCCTACCCAGAACAAGTAAACAACAACAAAAGAAATTCAAGATATGGATCTAGACCTTACTAGAGATTTTTTTTGAACCAAGATGAATTTTTTACATGAACTACAGCAACTACAACCAGGCATCTAGATCTAGGGTCTATGAGAAAACCCTAATTTTTCAAATTTTGGATTTCTGAATTCTCGTCCAGGGAAGTGATGCACCTTACTTGGGCAAGTTCCCAGGTGATATTAGTTTCACCAGCGTCCTCCAAAAAAGGTAAAAACGTCACTCTTAGGGTTTATGCAGAATCCCTAATTTTGTAGCAGTTGCAACACTGAGAATTGAATCTTGGAGAGGGTGCGCTGAGGCTAGCCACTTCTTTATAAATTGTGAGTTGGTCTCTTTCAGTCCTGCTCTGATACCATGTTGATATTTTACTTATGCAGCTAATAGTTATAGTTCTTATTTGTTAGCACAATCGTTTATCACATTAACTGCATATATAAGATCATTGAAAGAGAGGCAATCATAGAAACAATATAGACACAAAGATTATCCTGGGAACCCCTCTAAGGGAAGAAAACATAGCAAACTTCCTCAATATAGATTTATTCAACTAAGAACAATGTTTCTCTCCAAGAGAGAACTAACAAAGTAGAATATCCTCCTCTATCCCTTGACTAGGGAATATTAATGCACCACTTAACAAGGATGTACCCAAGAGATACACCAAAACCCTCATCAACGTCACACCTACCTGTAGTATATTCTTCCTCCAAGACTTGCACACTTTTCCTCTTGACTATAGATATTATGAGTGAGTTTCCAAGTGAGGCACTATCCTCCCTTATAAATATTAGTATGGCCTCCCTAAATTAGGTCTAGGCCGACCTGTCATTTTACCCTTTTAATTTACATTTAATTTCCAAGGCATAATAGGGCTGACTTTTACAAAGGCACAATAGGGCCATATTAATAAATATAATATAAAAACATTATTTAGGTTTTGGCTTGGTCAAATACAATAAGGATATCTTTTGAAGCTACTCAATCTTCAACATATTTCCTCTAGAAGACTCAACCAATCAATCTCTTCCATAACTTAGAGTGACCCTATGAATAACATTGCCAATGTTACTAGTTCTAAGAATGAGATGTTGACCATTCTAGTTGATGTTATCAAGAGGATGGAATCCAATTTTGCTAAATAGACTAAAAATATCCAACAACAAAATCAGGCTATGCAGAACAAGAAAGTCAACTTAGAAAAGAAAGCCCAGCTGAATAGATTTCAACCTAGAGGGTAAGGTGGTTGGGATAGACCTAGACAACCCCATCATGATCAAGAACAAAAAGTTCCCAACCTCTTAGAGGAAAACAATGTGGTAGAAGAAGAGTTGTTTCCATGGTGTAACCCTTCTGATTTACCACACAAACAAGAAACCTTTTTGGTTGCCCAAGAAGCTACTAGATTAGCAATTGAGAATTATAATGATGTGACAAGAAACTCTATCATCTATGTGGGTGATTTTTGTGATGATATTAGTGTTCTCTCCAATTCTCCTAACGAAAAAGTTAAAGGGGAAAATAAAAAGGACCTTGACCAAGCCATTATTTATATATCCCTAGCCCATAAACCCAATCAGGAAGAGATAAAAACGAGAATCTGAGAAAAGCATTGGACCACTTATCAACAAAGGGGTAAACAAGCTCAAATTCTACCCTAAGAAACTCTAACCTAGTCGAGTTCCCCTAGTCCTCAACCTTAGAAGACTCCGGATCCATAATCTAGAGTGATCTTACAAAGGGAACAACCAACTCAACCAACAAAGACTTCAACTGGTGTTTCATACATGTCAAAAGATACTTGTGAGATATCAACATTGATCTAAATGCTCACTTTTCCAAATCCCATATATCTATCCCTTTCATAGGGTTTTCAAATATTCCATCATAGATGAATAAAATAAAGGAAATTTTTGGATTAGGTGAAGGGAAGGAAGAGTCCTATGATGACACACCTATAATTTTGCATACTATTGATTGAGGATTGAATGGAGAGTGTGACCCATTTTACATATCTTTGCAAGTAGACAACCTATTACTGAAAAATTGTATGTAGGAATATGAAGCATCATTCAACATTATGCCTTTGACAATAATGCAACAGTTAGGACTCAAGGTAACAAGACCATACCATAACATTTGTGCCATCGATAGGAGAGATATAGAAGCCCTTGGTGTGATAAATAATTTTTCTGTGAGGTTAAATATGTACATGGATGTCATAATTCTTATAGATGTTGCTATCATCAATATCCTAGACTCTTGGGGGATGCTTTTGTTGAGAAAGTTTTTTTCTCACTTAGAGGGATCCTTACAAATGGACCTTTCATGTGCTACTATCCCCATGCAATATGGAACTTTCTTGAAGTTGGATAGGGAAAGTCTTAGAAGATATCATGTTGAAGACCCTAATCAACCCAAGAATGAATATGTGTACATGATTGAATAAGACTTGAGCAATCATTCAATCCTTGCTTTTTCTATGGCACCTGAAGTTATGAACATTGAGGATAACTTTTGGAATAAGATTGATCACTTGGAAGAAATGAATAATCCAACTTTGGGAGGACATTATGAGAGAGGGAGATCAAACTTAGATCACATTGGTGATTTTTTTCCTTTGACCATGGGGAACAAGGAAATTCAACTATACCCGTAATTGGAGTTGCCTTTACCACCCGATTATATTAGCCCCCTGTGTTGTTGGATTGAGAAGAATTGTGATTCCATCTTTCAGATGAAGTTAGGTCTCAAGTATGTGCTTCGAGATCAACATTCTACCTTGAACCTTGATGTTTTACCCTTTATCACCAATACTTCCTTAATACATTTTTTTCCTCAATACATGGATGGGCTTCCCAAGGATGAAGATCTCATTAGAAGGTTGCATTGGCTTTGTGATTTCATTAAACATATTTTGAATTAACCACTCTTGCACAATTCATCATAAATAAGCTCTTTGAGCAGTAGTTTAGAGCCCATATTTCATTTCCATGAATGTTTTCCTTCATTTGTGTGTTTACTTTCATGGATTGCTTGATTTGTTTGTCTGATGCATTTCATTTTCCTTAGAATAAATTATTGCATGTGTTTTCATGCTTAAATTTAGTGGAATTTTCCTTTGATTCTTTCAAAGTAGTTTTTATTCTAAATGGGGTGGTATATTTGCCCCAAATTTAATGTCATTTGTCAAGTTAGATGATGTGTGGGTCAACGGTCTGCGAGATATTTTGGATTTCTCATACACTCTAGCATAGGGTGCATGTCCCCGAGTAGGAGCCAAATGTTACATGCTCAGGGGTGACAACTTTCAGAGGTGCCCTCACAAAGATTTCATGTTGTTGCATGCATGAGATGTCATGCTTATATTCTCCAGACCCAGATAGAGTTTCTCTTGATCTCCATCAAATGTATGATCATGCTTGCTCCGGTGTGGTATAGCTCATCCTGCTCCCTCACTCCTCAAATCACAAATGCACTGTGGATAGTACATTATGGTTTTGGTATGCTTTATCTTTTCTATGTATTGATGTTCATTTGGATTCGATGATATAACTTCCTAGTTAGTCATGAAAGTGGTAAATGCTTAACGACATCCAATAGCACTTCATAACATGCATAATTTTATTATTTTCCTCGTTATACCTTGGGGAACATGTTTTCTTTTAGAAGTGTGTCATTTATTGGGTCAATTTGTACTACCAGGTACTTAGCCTCGATAGTGTTGTCCACATCTTAACCATGCTCGACATTTTCCACCTTCCCTGTATCATTCATTCCATTCATATAAAAATAATCTACCTTGATCATGTATGATTTCTCAAAGGTTAAAAGAAGAGGTCTAAAGAAGAAATCATGACTAATAAAGACAAAGACTATAGAGGTGAAGAGATATAAAATCAAAATCCATAAATAAAAAGTTGAGCAATGCCACCGTGTTAAGAGGCCAATGCCCTTAGTCCCTATATTTTCTATGAATATTTAAAGAAAAAGGAACTTGTTTAATAAACTGAACACTTAAAGAAAAAAATTCATAGAGGGGTAGTAAGATGCATTTCCAAGGATAGGTAACTCAATGTTAAGCTCCCTCTAGAAGGCTATTGCATAAAACTTCTATCTCACAAAATCTAGATAAACAAATAAAAAAAGACCTATGCATGTATAATACTTTGAGGGTCATCATGTGAAGTTCTTTCCCTTCCCTTTCATCATTATTATTCATATTTTACCTATATTTCACCTAGGTACTTGGGAAATATTAGTTGTCCTAGGACTTGGTGCATGTATAAGGGTTAATCGTGTTCCCCCTTGATAAGACTTAGGAAAATATTAAAAGTAACCCTTATTTGTAATGTTGTTTTAAGAGATTTCACCAAAGGTTATACTCTATTGGCTTGCTAATAGGCTAGACCCATCATTCCAAGTAGGTGTTTTGCATTGGGATCAGTGTATTCATATTTGATCGTATCTACAAACATTGGGATCTGTGCCATTTGACTTGGGATCTGTGTACTCATATTTGATGATATCTACAGACATCAGGCTCCATGTGCTACATTGGGATACATGTTACTGCATTGAGATTTGTAACAGTGCATTGAGCCATGACAAGGACACCATGTCATCAGACATGCAACATGGACCACTCGTATTCATTCTCATTGATCAATTAGACATTATATTCACACTCATGCATTATTATCTCTCCTTGGAAAACACGAGGGAGATATTAATGCATTAGAGGAGTTAGTTACATGTTATTGAGGAGGTTATGAGTGGTTGGTTGGACCATCTTATGATGTGGAGTGGTTTACTACTTTTAACTTGAGGCGCACCCAGCTAGAGAAGGCCACATGTGCTACTTATGTTGAATTATTGACTTCGACGAACCACATGTGTGGGAGGTGACATCATTCTTTTGAGTTTGTTATTCCACACTTGGACCATTCCTTGGTTCGAGGAAGTTGGTTTGAGGACATTGGAGGTATTTGGACCATGTTTGACTCATCTCTCTGTTCCTTGATGGGACGTTGGCACTATTTTTTAGGGTTTCACCTCTTTTATCTCTCTCTAGCCCACACCCGTGGCTTTCTTGTTGTATTTTGAACCATTTTGAGAAGGGTGCCTTGATTTTGGAGGGTTTTGAGAAATTTGTTACATGCTTTGTTGCATTTTCCCATACTTTTGACCAAACTGATGGTTTTGAGCTCATGGTATTGAGCTAGCACATTATATTGTATTGTATTGAGGAGGTTTCTCACTTGTGAAAGGAGAGGTCCTCTATCATTTCAGATCCTTGGATATTAATGAGAAATCTTGCTTAAACTGTTCTTGTGCATCTATTCTTTGTCTAAGTGAATGCTAGTTATTTTTCAAGGGTTTAGATAAACACTTTTTTATATTTCCTTGGAAGACAAAAGTTACTACAAGGCCAAAGAAGGGTGAAATGCTCCACTTGGAAGGGTACTCAAGTATGGTTTTCTTGCCTTCCCCCTTTGACCATTGAATATTTTTTCATTGCATTAAGGTAGGATGTCTTAAGGCTCTGTCCTTTTTCCTTGGCCAACCTTTAATATCACCTTGCTAGTACTTGGAGAAGCTTCTTCATGGAACAATCCTCCCATCCAAATCTATAGGGAACCTTCTAACTCTAAACAATGTTTGAAGGGAAATCATCCAGGTGCCATCAACATTGTTCTATTTTAAAGCATGGGATTCACCTAGTTCTGGTATAGAGACCCCATAGCCCTCTCAAGGAATTGGTCTATCATTGTCTTCTACCACTCAAAAACCCAAAATTGATTTTCCGTTTTTCCCATTTTCCTATTTTATTTGCAATCTAGGGTTTAATCATGTATTATCTTGAATCTAGGTTGCCTTGAGCCTCGATGGCATATATCTCACTCAACTAATGCTAGCCTATATTCCATTGAGCATTTTTTTATTGTTATCTTTTTGATGAGGGTTTGGATCTAATTGTTTCACAGCCTATATTTCCTAAAAGATCCAACCTTGGGGCATAAACAATGCATCCTAGATTCAAATGTGGTATAAATATTTGTGATTCCCTAATACTCATTCTTGGAATGGTTTTATTGAGATATCATTGTTCATCTCCCTTGATGTGCCATATTTGATTTATTGAATGCAATGGTTTGAAATATATCATCCATTGCACCTCCTTTAAGCAACATTGTGAAGGTTTATCATTGCAAATGGTGTCAATTGTCAAATCGAAGGGCTAAAATCTCCAACGAGCCTTTGTAATTTTTCAACATTGCCTCCCTTTTCATTATTGTCTAAAGGTCTTATCTACAATCCCAATTGTAGAGGTAAAAACATGTGTGATATTGGTTTAACATCTTATCTTTCAAATGTTATAAGGAATTCCTTATCTATGCTATGTTAGGTGTTTAATGAAATTGAAAGTAGGCCAAATGACCTTGTCTAAGCCTCAACATTCTCTCTTAAAGTGTTGTCTGAAATATGACTTCAAATACTGTCAAAACTGTAGAGTATAGTATACTATAGTGAGTTTGATACCACTTTTTCCTTTACTACATTTTTGGGTTTCTTGGTTCCACCTATTTCGTAGAGGAAAATTGACCCCAAGGTAGCCCCAGACACCTCATTTAGATGCCCATCATTTCATATATTGCATGTCGTCCAAGGTCTCTTTCATGACTACCCTAATGCTGATTTCATTATCTAGTCCTACGGTTTGGATGTCAAGTCACATTGGTGAATGCATGCTGGTCAAAATTAATAAACAAATGTTGTAGTCCTTAAAGATAATGCATGTGAGTAGTTAAACTTGATGCAAATCTATCATTTTCTTAAGCATTATAACGCAATGATACCATTGTTCAGTTTGAAATATGAACATTACTCATATTTGTTAGTATACACACTTTATTACAACATTCATATCTTTGTGGTTTATGGCATAAGTGTGGTGATCATTGGACATTATAACTAATACATTCTTTGAAATTTTATAACATTTTTGGTATCTTGTTGATCATTGATTCATGGTTTAATACTCTCACTTGATGAATGTGATATTTCTTAGCACTTTAATATGTCCACGGAGTTTTCTATTGGATATTATTCTTTGATGGTTTAGAGATACATGTTTGTGCAATTTGATCTTTCCTATGAACACGTGATTATGGTACATTGATACATTCACTTTAAAGAATCTTTAAATTGAGCATACTTTACATTGGTTCTCATATTTTGCAAATTAATTGGTTATTGATGTGTGGACAAATGATGATGAATGGTACATGGCTATGGAACACTGACGCACTTGCATGCAATCACTTCAGTTCCAAGCATTTATTTCAATTGATTTGTTATTAAGTCGCATTCTATTAAAGCTTGTTACAAATTTTCTTCTCTCACATTTGGCTTGTTTTACCCCTTTAGAAAATATAGATTCTTCAAATTCAAAACAAGTTCTAAGCCTTCCTCATCCAAATATAACAATAGGACTTAGTCTTTACCCCATAGAAAAACTCTCCTTAGGTTAGCAATCCTAGCCTTAAATTGTAGAGCCAATGCCACTGAGGTGATAGTGGGTGGCTTTCCCTATTTTTTGCCCCAAACTCTCCTTCATAGGGTGGGACTTTCCCTTAGAGAGATTTTGTGTTAGATTTCAAAGTGAACCCAGACTCGATGCACACACGCCTCAAGTCTGGTCTAATTTCTCAACAATATACACAGAAATCAAACAATCTGAATTGTGAACATAAACACACTAAGATGTCTAACAACTTAGCACAATGGAAAATAAAACCAACAATTTATCATACATAGTACATAGGAATTTAATTCCCAAAACCACTTTTTCTTAAACCTAGAACAATGGGCTCTTGTACCAGGGACAATGGCACAATTTTACATAAAAGAAAAGTACCAAAAGCACTTACAAAACACTACAGAAACCCTCATTGGTTTTTGTACCCCAATGTTGCCTACATAGGCTAACTGTAACAGCCCCCCATAGAATTGTCCCAAAGATATTTCTACACACCTATAATAGCCCTCAATCAACCCTCAAAATTTTGGTTAAGTTGGTTGTACTAGCCTACCAAAAGGTTGCTAACTCAACCCTTACACAAGCCTCAACATAACCCAAAGAACACCCTCCTACCATCGTTGCAGGTCTGTTGCAAACTAAGGTTGTAATATCCCTTAATGGTTGTCCAAGACTATTGATGTTCCAGTGTTGTTCCATCCTTCAAGCAGTCCTCAAATTCTGTTGTTACAATCCTTCTTCTTGTATTCTCGCCTTTCTGGACTGATGTAATAGCCTCTTATACTTGTAGTTGCCTCAGACATTACCTTAAAAGACTGCAGTTAGGATTCCTTCGTTGGAAAATCCCTAAACCTGTTGTGGCTATCCTTCTTCTAGTTGTGACAGCCTTCCTTTGACCTGTGGCTTCCCTATCTTAGCAATATGAGTCACCTAAGTAGCAACGACTGCTCTCCTTTTCTAGGTCGAGCCCCCTAGACCCATGTTGTTTTCCTCCTCTTGTTGGTTCAAGCCTCCTTGTTTCCTATAGTTTCATTTCTTAAGATGGTCGAGCCCTCCCACTGCCATCAATATATTTACAGATCAGGTATTAGGGTTGTTTCCCTACTCAACCCTCCTCCTCCTTTGGTACCTTCCCAAGATAATCACAAAGACAATAGATCTGAGGCTAAACTTGGCCCTCTCCATGGATGGATTGAGGTCACCAAGGATTCACTCACAAGAATGAATGTCACCAAACACTTATCTATTTTATATACAGCTCTAAGGGTGAGTAAAATCGATTTAAGTAACTCGACATTAAATTAGAATATTTTATTCCTCTATGTCGATGTGAAGCCCCAACACAAGCCTACAAATCCCATCAACAATCCCATGAATCCCCAACTCCATTCCAAGACCATTTTCTCCAAAATGAAAGTGCAACGTGGTTTCAATGATGATTCCCACATGCTCCACAACAAGGCCTCTTGCGGGAATACCTCCTGAAACAACAAAACATCAACACTCTGTTAAGCCCTAATGTTGGCTCATTACCCCTTAATTGGGGCACATTAGATTAGTAATGCTATTTTATTTATGTCGGCTTTAGGCCATTAGTTGTAATTTATATTAGTAATGTTATTTTAATTATGTCGGCTTTAGGCCATTATTTGTAATTATACCTCCTAGTCTCCTATATATACCAAGGAGACATTTTCATTTTGAATCATCTTGTACTTGAACATTTTAAGTGGGGTAAAAGGAGGTTTCCCCCTTGAAGAGGCTTATTATCTGAAATTATCTCAGTTTCAAGGCGTTGAGTACTTTTCCTAATGTTTTTCCATGCTACATTGATGTTTGGTTCTTAACATATGGTATCAGAGCTCAAGGTCTTGGGGTTTCGCTGCTACATCTGAGACACCATGGAATTTTCACTATACCATTTTTTCTACAACGTTTCAGAAGGAACCGCTTGGACGGTATTTAGTAGATGGATCAAGGTACGTTGGGTTCAAAATTCAGCTCCTGAGGCCTTATACTTTCGGAGATACAGCTTGTACAAGATAGGGTTATGGAATCATCCTGAAATGAGTCATTGAGGCATTTTCGCTATAAAAAAATTTCTATAATGTTTCAGACCCTACCCTCCAGAGAACATTTACAGAAATTAGTATTGTATTTGTGGTAAAAATTTCATCTTCTGGGTCATTTTAAATTTGTAGATACACCCTGTGTAAGATAGGGTATCTGACTAGTCTCAAGAAGGTGTTCTAGGTAAAACAATCATAACTTCTTCCTAGAGTATCCAAATTGAGTGGGACTAGTTGCATTGGATCATGGACAGTCTGTAGTATTTTGGGTGTGAGTTTCAGAATTTGATATCAATTATTTTGTGCGGGGAATTCTATACAAGTGAGATCTCCTGGAAAGGAAAAAAATCGGCAAATTGTGAGGAAGTTACCGTAAATTCCACTTGGCACATCCAATTTTGATCACACCTGTGGCATTACAGAGAATAAATATCAGAGAACTACCTAAAGGAAAGTTTCATACCCATAAGGGCCGAAACTTGGGATATATAACAGAATAAATATTGTCTAGCAGAACCACCTCAAAATCAAGACTCAAAAGTGATATTTGGCCAACATGCCACCCAAAAAGGGACCTC
>ML778080.1:13995-29877 GCA_009831015.1 Picea engelmannii | reverse complement strand
TTTAGGCCATTAGTTGTAATTTAGATTAGTAATGTTATTTTAATTATGTCGGCTTTAGGCCATTATTTGTAATTATACCTCCTAGTCTCCTATATATACCAAGGAGACATTTTCATTTTGAACCATCTTGTACTTGAACATTTTAAGTGGGGTAAAAGGAGGTTGCCCCCTCGAAGAGTCTTATTATCTGAAATTATCTCAGTTTCAAGGCGTTGAGTACTTTTCCTGAGGTTTTTCCATGCTATATTGATGTTTGGTTCTTAACACACTCCCTCTTAGTGAGGGTGGTATTCCATCCTCCATAATATCGATGTATATTTGTCTCCCATATTGGATCTGCTACCACGGTTGCACTCCAATCCTCCTAATTGGTTGCTCCCTCTGTCACTAAAGTCACTAAATCAAGTCTTATTTTATGGCATGGTTCTTCCTTGGAAGACACATTTCTCCTAGAAGCCTCTTTCTTGGCCCATCTCAACCCATGACACCTTCCCGATAGTGTTGGAATACTCCTCTCTCCCATCTAGACCTGAAGGTAGAATCCCTCTTAATATTTGACTCTCCCTCTGATCCTGCCGACTTCCTCTAAAGTCAGACTCCCTCTTAACTCAAGCTCCCTCTAATTCTACACAACTTCCAGAGCTACCTACTCCCTGTCCACTGTCACTCTGCTACTGCTAGTCATGGATTGCATAAGATGGACCTTCTATTATCACGTGAAATTTCCTTGGGTATTTTATCCCTTAGGTTTAAATTGTTTATCCTTTAGACTTTAGGTTTTCTTTATTTTTCTTTGTGTGATTTTCTTAGGTTATCTTGAACAAATAAAGACTTGTGGTTTTGGCTCATTTTGGCCCACACATAGATTTTAAGCCTAGAATCATTCTACGGTTTATGTTTCAACTCACCTCTTGACTTGACATAAAGCATAACCCATCCCATGATCTTTATGACTTGACACATCACTCCATCCACTCATACCCGTTATCCTTGCCATGTTGTCCCTATGTTCATTAAAGGGGGAGTCAAATCAAATTTTTGAAAAAGACGTTTCCAACTCACTAGGAGTTTCTGTAGCGCACCTTTGTCCTTTGATCTCTTCCATAATTTTTCATAATCCTTTGAGGTCATGATCTACCTTGTTTTTAGTGCCATTTTTTGTTAAAGGATAAAATGAATATCTAGTCATTTAATGAGTTTTCTAACTGTTTGAGCATTTGAATTTTCTCTCAAACTTAGCACTGTTGAAATCACTAGTTTAGACCAGTTGCAAACTGCGCTACGGGATCAACTGCCAAAGATAAATTTGAGATTGAGGGGGATGTGGTGGTTTCCTAAATGATTGCAGATCCTCCATTTTCAGTCACATCTCCAAGTATTCTATGATCTCTCTCCATTGCATAGAAAATTCTTGAGATATCTCATGCCTAAGATTTTGGTAGCACCCGATGTTGCAGACTACTTCCTCCCTCATTAATTTGCATCTGTAGCTTTTCTCCCACAGACTTTGTAGTCATTTTCACTTGGATTTCATCTATTCTAGAGGTCAATTCGTTTTGCTTCTAAAAATTGAATACCCATTCAATCACTTGGTCCCTGTGTGCACACTGTGCTACAAAAAAACGTTGCTAAACTACGCTACATATCCTATGTTTCATGCATTGTGTTTTATTTGGATTGGTTAGTGCTACCTTTTTCATTCAAAGACCCCTACATTAACCTTTGTATTCATTGTATCATCATTTATTCAGCTTAAGATCTGCTGGCAGTAAGGGGAATTGCAGTCCCTACCTTCCCAAAACTTTGATGACCATGGTGCAGTGACACAAAGTTGAGCAGTGCATCCCTGCCTTTCTTAACTCAGAGTCTATTGTTAATTCAAGGTGAGTTAGAGGAAAATACTGAGAGAGAGAAACCATTAGCCACTGTCATTTCTCATTGAGATTTTCCTTTGTTTGTTTCCTTACCCCCCACCACACCACAACCTTTGATCCCATGTCATCTACCCATGGAGACACCTCAAAAGAAGAAATCTCACAAGGGAGGAAGTGTGGTCAGGATTGAACCCTATGACATGCACCTATTTGATGATGAGCCAATGGTCAAGGAGGTTTTCCAAAGGGTTGGTTGCCTCTATTTTTTCCAAAACATGTAGAGGGGACACCCTGAAGTAGCAAGGCAATTTGCATTATGTTTCAGTGGCATTAAGACTAAGGTGGGAGACCTTAAGTTTGAGGTATATGAAGCCTCTATTGCAGCAGCCACTGGGATTCATAATATTGGTGAGAGTTGGTTTAAATCCACCTAGTTGAATATTTTAATAAAATTTTGAAGATCATCTAGAGATACTTCATGTGTGAGGGAAGGTTTAACATGTTATACCAGTACCATATAAGGCTCTTGCTAAATTTTACCGGTAAAGATGCAACGAATATCCCTTTCTATCTTTTGAGGAGCATGGGGAAGATGTCTGATAGAGTCCAAGCCAAGTCCGGGGCTGTGGACACTAGTATTTTTCACTTTGGATTGATCAGGATGTTGGTGATGGAAGAATTGAAGAAGAGGAACATTCCTTGGGAACAGTTCATTATCTCTTCCCACATGCAGCTGGATATAGACTCTACTCCTCAGTCTAATATGCAGAGTCCTTTTCCATCTACTAGTGCTATTCCAGTAGGAACAAGCAAGAAGAGAAAGAGCAAAGCCACTGCCCAAGACAAAGAAGTCATCAAGGAAATTGAAGAAGAAGAGAGGGAGGTTCATCACTATCCACAGATATATTTTTCACTTCCTCCTACACCTGAATTGGAAGAAGTTGTTATTGGGTAAATTGATAGAGTGCGTACACAAATAAATCCCTCGAGATCCACCTAGATCTAGAACAAAACAAGACAAAACATGGCGCTTTCCCTAAGTTACAATCATTGAATTTACTACGAAAGAAGGAATGAATGACATACCTTTGAATATCACTTCCTTATATTTTTTTTTGTCCTTGCTCTACTCTGGTGCTCTTGTGAAATTAGATCTGCAATGACACAAACCAACCAAAGTGAAAGCAACAATAGTATATTCAATGAAAACTTATACATGTGATCAAGGAGTCATGTAATAAAATAAAGATAATTCTATGGGAAAGAAGCATGCCATTGTATTATATTAAATAATAGGAAGAGAGATTACAACTGGATGCCTTGATGTCATAAGGTTCCTTCCAATAGTTCCTTGCTTCCCACACACTTCTTTCTCCAAGGATTCTGAGACAATGGATCTGATAACTACTCACAATATATCTTGATAAAGAAAATCTCAAAACCAACATACCAAGCTAACAATATCAAGCCAAATTTCTAATCTCAAAGACTCAAGAACTTTCCAACCCAATCCAGCTAACTTTCTCCATGAGAGCTTCTCTCCTTTTACAAGCTAAAGAGGATAAAGTGAGGAGCTTAGGATGATCCCACTAAATCATCAAAGCAAGTAAGATCCAAACCATTCGGAGGCCACTTCACCATAGAAACTTCTCCCTCTAGAAGCATCAAGAAGACGCTCGTTTTTCCCACGTACAAAGGTTGTCGGACCCTAGCTATAGATCAACCTACGGAAAATCCACAACCCAGCTATAGAGCAAGGTGTAGAAATCAGGATTTCCACACTCTTCATATAGAGTAGCCTGCGGAAATCCTCCTTAATAGGGTTTTTCCAAAGGAAAATACAACTTCTTCTCTCAGGGAAAGTTCTTCTCCCTTATTTCTTCAGGAATTCATGCCACTGACCCCTTTGAAGGAAACAGATAGGTTTACATCATTAATGGTCATAAGGGTGATGAAAATAATGTGTAACATAGAGCCCCCCAAAGTATGAAGTTAGAATAGAGTGATAGCTGAAATACTTTGTCGAGTGTGTGTAGGGAACAAGGAACACATCGGTCGGAAACATGGCAACAAACAAGGAAATACAGTACAATAATATATCATCACTGAGGTAGGCATTCCCATACTCAGAATACAAATGAATCAAAGCATAAATGCTAACATGAAAATATTCATGTCAAGTAAGACAGGTCATGGCCACCAAACATACACTGTGGATCCATGCCGTGATGACTCAAATTTGAACATAGCCACCAAAAATAAACTGTGGATCTATGTGTTAAAGACTCAAATTTGAACATAGCCACGAGACATACAATGTGGATCTATGTGAACCTGAATCTGTGAGAAAAGATTCAGGGTCTTCATCTCCACCACTCTATAGTATGGATCTAACCATGCAAATACAGGTGCTAAAGTCAAAAATGGTAGAAACCACTTGATTACCATTCATTAATGAATACCATTAACAAGTGTGATGGAAATCACCATTAATGTCAATGACTCCCAAGGTACACTAGTACAATCCAACGAATGTGAATTAATGATCTGAAGTCGAACACTCGGTGGAATCTCCCGATCAGGGGTCAATAATGAAAACCCACTGTCGAAAGTGATGAAACCTGCCATTGAGGCATGCAAGTTCCAAGGTACCAATTAGTTTCTAAATCTAATTCCTGGATAATGAGTTGAAGTCGACAGGAAAAGACTCATCACATTAGGGCCTTAATGTATCCCCCATCAATGACATGACATGGGTAACAAGATTTGAAGTAGATCAGAGTAACAAGTGATTCAAGACTGACTCAGGGATGGTCAATGTAATAGAACGCTTAAGGACTGCAGAAATGGCTGACGTGATAGAAGGATTTCTGGGTTGAACATCTTTTTGAACATATTGACGATGCGACAACTGTCTTGGAAAAACTAACTCAACAATAGGGATCATAGAATAGATTGTAATCTTGTTAAGGAGTATGATCAAGAGACAAGTGGATTTTCCAACCTAGACACAAAGCAAGTGAAAGGGTGTCATCTTCCATAGAATACATGTTTAGATACATTTCTTTCCCAACTTTTCCCCCACCATTTCTGGAAATTACCTCTTTATTTTTACACAAGCTTGAGGAGGATAACATATGCTTGAAATGTAAGCTCATCCTTCAGACGATTCCCTCAGAGTATGTTTAACGAACCCTAGGAAGGAGTGGTTTGGTCCCATATGGGCCTTTCAATGTTTGTTTTACGAGTCCAAAGAAAGAAAAGTCGGGGGTTTTTCATATTTAGAGAATCTAAAAAACACTTAAAGAGAACTCTCTCGATTCCTTTTTCATAAAGTATTCTGATGAGACTGAAAAAGAGATAAACTATCACTCAACATACATTTTATTCAAATACTTTAACAAGCATGAAAAGAACAAGGTCGCTCAGCAATCTTTTCATGTTTAGAGAGTCTGAAAAGAGCTTAAAGGGAACTCTAGGTGGTTCCTTTTTCGTATAACCTTTACGAGTCCAAAAAAGTGATAAAATTATACTCAGTTACATTCTCACATATTTACGAGCATGAGAAATGATGCAGGAGCATCTCTCCACGTCAGCCAGCCAGCCAGCCACACCAGCTAATTTCAAATCGCTCATTGAAGAGAGGCGTAGCCTCATTCAAATTTGAAATTGAATGTAATTTAATGTCTAGGCTGGTGAGCCATAGAAGCCATGCCTTTGCGCAGGCTATAGATAAGATAGACATTTAATGTGTTGTAATGGCTGAGATCTAGATCCGATAGTGGACTAGATAGCCCATTTATTGTAATTGAATAAGGTAGGTAGACCTGGAGGGAAGCGCTCGATGAGCCCCTCAGGTAAAAGATATTTTCTTATCTCATTTTCGAGGTAGTCGTAGTCGTGTGTGTAAGGATCTACATGTAGAGCAGATGGAGAAGAGCCAGAGAGAGAGCTCGAGAACACCTTTATAAAAATAGGCATTTTCCATTGTTAATATAATAGAAGCAGTTTTTCCTGCACATGTTCTGTGTTGAATGGATGTCTGTGTGTGTTCTCTATGTATGTTTTAGATGTATACTATAGTTGGGCATTTGTAGGGAGTTGTGTGAATTCAGGTGAAGGTCTTTGAGGTTTCATGCCAGGAGGGTGTGACAGAGTACTGCGATCTTTGAATACTGGTGCACTGAGGATGCACTTCTGAATACTGTGGGTTCAGATAAAGACGTGTTGCGGCACAGGAACTGGAGTCATCAACTCAAGAGAAAGACCTCAAGGTTGCTGAATACCTTGGAGGCAAGGCTGTGTGAGAGGGGACACAATTGTAGATAGAATTCTGTTGTGAATTCTGTAGAGCTCTGCCAAGTGGAAATTGAGCAGGTGCAAGGAGTGCACAGAGGAAGAACTCTATTATGAGTTTGAAGAAGACCAGAATCACTGAGGATTCTATGAGAGCTCTGCCAGGAGGGCATTGAGAAAGTGCATAGGTGCACAGGGGAAGAAGGGACAGAACTGTTGAACGTTCTGTGGAGAAGATACTCCGGCAGGAGGGCATCAAGGAAGTGTACAGGTAGGCACAGAAGTGAAGAGAACTTTTTGAGTTATGGAAGTTAGAGTAAGGGTCCACTGAGGGAACCTTCGCAGGGTTACTGAACACCCTGGAGACTCAGCGAGAGATTGTTGGAGCAGATGGATAAGCTCAGGAGGGCGAGTGCTTTTGCGCATGCGATCGTAACTTCAAGGAGTGCATAGACTGAAGAACTCTTTAGAGGAGTTAAGAGTATCCAAATCTCAGGAGGAGTAGCGTCAGCCATCATATTGGCAGGAGAATAGATCTAGACCATTGGTTTACACATCCAGGAGGAGCTCAGGAGAAGCCTACAGAAGGAGGAGACCGACAGCTATCGGATCTCATGCAGAAATCTCATCAGCCGTTGGATCGGGAGGAGTAGCGTAAAGTTTATCCTATGGATGAGGAGCGCACAACAAGAATAGATCTGGGTCGTCAGATCTGGGACAGATAGCCGACAGTCATCAGATCTGTGGAAGTTGCACGAGGGTTAACCATCAGGATATCGGCCATCGGGAAATCAGGATTCTCGAGGTTGTGAGAATTGGGACATCAATAGCCGCGAAATCCCGACGAGGATCTGGACCGTCCGTTGGCAGAGCACACATGGTGGAAATCAAGCGCCATCGACGTTTTTGTGCATCGGGAAATCAGCAATCCCATTGATCAGAATTCAGGGAAATTCATCGTGGGAAACCTGATATAATCGGAACTGTCCATCTGTAAGGATAGGTGGAAAAGGGTCGAGCGCCGTCGACACATCGGGAGTCTTGAGATTTGAGGGTTAGAGGCCTGTTGAACCCTAAAACTATGAGAATAGACCACAGCCGTGGATCTTAGACAAGACACGTGTCAAGGATCTGAGAGGAGTCAGAGTTTGGCACTTCATGAACTCCGGAGACAAGGAAATCGTCGCATTTAGAATCACGAAATCGCGATATGCGATTTCCCAATCATGATGGAGGTCGGCCACAGAGGAGCCTAGCAAGGAGGAAACGTGGCAGGTCAAAGGTCGGGAACCGTCAGAGGACCATCACATCGGGGATCGGCATATCAGGGATTCTATGGACGCAGAAACATTGCATTTCGAAACCACGAACCCCGAAACCCTAAACAGTGGAGGCCAGCTGTCAGTGTAGCGGAGAATCAGGATTCGAGGAGTCGAGAATCCCGTGGGTGGATGTATTGTGGTATCGTAAATCTTGAAACCCCGATGAGAGGGTTAAGGTTGTGGTCATGGAGTGACGGTCATGTTGGCCAGTGCTTAGCCAGGAGGGCTAAAGCGCATCAGGAATCGGAGGATCGCAGATCCAGGGGACGATTTCATTTTGACATCGAAAACCCCGAAACCCTGAGAGAAGTATATGAATGTGGTCTTATGGAAGGAGGTCGCATGGACCAGAGAGCCTAGTCAGAGGGGCTAAGGCCGGGCAAGGAGCTCATCGGCAATCGGGGGTTGGAGAGGTGAGAAGCTTTCGACAGCGGGCATACCGAAACCTCGAAGCCCGATAACATTTTTCCTATGGGGAAATTGTTCACGGCTCATGCAGAGGCCGTGAGGAAAGAAGAAAGGACCTGTGGGTCAGGTTTTAGCAAAGATTCCATTTGGGGAATCCAAGGAATTTCTTAGGCTCATAGAGAAATTGAACGATCCTGTGGATGGGCGTAGGAGACATCACGCCATCAAGTGGTATCAGAGCTAAATTCTTGTCTATATATTTCAGGCAAGAGAAGAAAGAGGAAGACAAAGCGTTGGAGACTCTGTGATGATTGTTTGCAGGTAGGCAGCAGTCAAGAAGATAGTCAGGGCGGTTGTAGGAGGATGAAGCTGGAACACTCAGGGATGCAGAGTGACAGCAGGTTTTCCAGGAGAGCAGACAGAGATAGCACCATGGTTACTGAAGACCATAGGCATGCTGGGAGGAAGAAGAGCAAGGCAGAAATTCTTGTGGAATGGGATAAAGAAAGGACTAGAGATCTCTATGAATTAAAAGCAGACATAGAGGAGTTCAAACTATGGATGCGGCAGGATAGGAGGATGAGACGGATGCGTGAATTTCCCATGGAGAAGGCAAAAGCAAAATGGCCAGTCAAGCAGTTGATGGTCATGAGACAGTGCAGGTTGTTAAAAATATGGTTGAGGTATGCTGAAAACCTCAAGGCCACAGAGGAAAAGATGATTTATCACTGTGAGCTAGATACTGGGAGAGGTCTCGATGATGAAGAATTTGAATGGGGATCAACTAAGGATCTCAAGAACTGTCGGGAGGGAAGAGAAGTAGAAATTCTCATTTGCCAGGAGGGTAAAAGATTGAGATCACTGTGGGATCTCACGGACTGTCAGGAGGACATCCAGGGAATTTCACATTGCCAGGTGGGCAATGAGATGAGATTGTTGCGGGATCTCAAAGACTGCCAGGAGGGCAGCGGAAGCATATTAAACTGCTAGGTGGGCAGAGATGAGAATTTGGGACCATCTGAAGGTCTCATGGACTCGGAGGTGAGTTCAATTCAGCAGGGGTTGCTGATGAAGATGGGATCGGTTGATCTCATAGTCTGCCAGAAGAGCAGCAGAGACATCCCATATTTCCAGGTGGGCAGGGATGAGCAGATGAGACTATCTGTGGGTCTCATAAACTCAGAAGTGAGTTGGAATCAGCTAGGGGAGCTGACAGAGAAAGTGAGCTCAAGGATGGACTTGGATCAGTGTGTACAGCTGACAGAGGAGGAAGATCAGGATGATATTATGATGATTGGGGGAATTGGTATATTCCTACCATGTGCCCAGGAGGAGGCAGAAATCTATGTTGTAGATGGTGTAGCAGCAGAACAGTCACAACTGACGATGATTTTCAGGAAAGAAGAAGAATTGGAGCATACTTTGGAAGCTGCCCAAACAGAAGAATAAGAGGAGAATTCTGAGGAATGTCTCAAAATATTCAGCCAAGAAGCTGAAGAAGCTGTAGCACTGAAGTTGACAGCAGAAGAAGGAAAGGAGAATGAGCATTCTGAGTAATGGCTCAATGAATTCATCCAAGAAGATGAGGAAGTTGTAGCATTGACGCTAATAGCCAAAGGAGCAGACGAAGAAGAGAGTGAGCATTCTGAGGAATGGCTCAATGCATTCATCATTGAAGCTGAAGAAACTGCAACGTGGGAGTTTGCAGCAGGAGCAGAAGAGGAGGAGGCAGACAGCATTTTCTTTTCTAATCTGTGGGAACAGATAGAAGTCCTGGAAGAGAGGGTAAAAGTGCAAGGCATGCACATCCAATAGGTGAAGTTGGAAACGGATGGAGGAGGCATGGGAGATCATGATGATCTTCCCAATGGCCAAAAATTTTTGCAGCTAAGGAGACTGCAAGAACAAGACCAACCATGGGAGAAGCTAGACGAAGTGATCAAGGATATCATGGAGCTGATGTTAAGGTCAATAGAGACTGCCAGCGAGGAGAGGTTGGGCAGAAAAGAAGCATTAGGAGCAGCAAGAACAGTAGAATGGAGCAGATGGGAAGCTCCAGATATTTTTTTGGGATCTAGAAGGATTTCCAACATCTTAGAGGGGAAGCGCATGAGCAGGAGCTCATGATTTTTCAACTAAGGAGTTTGATGTAGGAGCATCTCTCCACGTCATCCAGCCAGCCAGCAACGCTAGTGAATTTCAAATCGCGCATTGAAGAGAGGCGCAGCCTCATTTAAATTTGAAATTGAATGTAATTTAATGTCTAGGCTGGTGAGCCATAGAAGCCATGCCTTTGTGCAGGCTGTAGATAAGATAGGAATTTAATGTGTTGTAATGGTTGAGATCTAGATCCAATAGCGGACTAGACAGCCCATTTATTGTAATTGAATAGGGTAGGTAGACCTGGAGGGAAGCGCTCAATGAGCCCCTCAGGTAAAAGAGATTTTCTTATCTCATTTTGGAGGTAGTCGTAGTCATGTGTGTAAGGATCTGCATGTAGAGCAGACGGAGAAGAGCCAAAGAGAGAGATCGAGAACACCTTTGTAAAAATAGGCATTTGCCATTGTTAATATAATAGAAGCAGTTTTTCCTACACATGTTCTGTGTTGAATGGATGTATGTGTGTGTTCTCTATGTATGTTGTAGATGTATACTGTAGTTGGGAATTTGCAGGGAGTTGTGTGAATTCAAGTGAAGTTCTTTGAGGTTTCATGCCAGGAGGGTGTGATAGAGTACTGCGGTCTCTGAATACTGGTGCATTGAGGATGCACTTCTGAATACTGCGGGTTAAGACAAAGACATGCTGCAGCACAGGAACTGGAGTCATCAACTCAGGAGAAAGACCTCAAGGTTGTTGAATACCTTAGAGGCAAGGCTGTGTGAGAGGGAACATAGTTGCAGATAGAATTCTGTTGTGAATTCTATAGAGCTCTGCCAAGTGGGCATTGAGCAGGTGCAAGGAGTGCACAAAGAAAGAACTCTATTGTGATTTTGAAGAAGACTAGAATCACTGAGGATTCTGTGAGAGCTCTGTTAGGAGGGCATTGAGCAAGTGCATAGGTGCACAGGGGAAGAAGGGACAGAACTGCTAAATGTTCTGTGGAGAAGATACTCCGCCAGGAGGGCGTCGAGGAAGTGTATAGGTAGGCACAGAAGTGAAGAGAACTTTTTGAGTTCTGGAAGTTAGAGTAAGGGTCCACTGAGGGAACCTCCGCAGGGTTACTGAACACCCTGGAGACTCAGTGAGAGATTGTTGGAGCAGATGGATAAGCTCAGGAGGGCGAGTGATTTTGCACACGCAGTTGTAACTGCAAGGAGTGTAGAGACTGAAGAAATATTTGGAGGAGTTCAGAGTATCCAAAGCTCAGGAGGAGCAGCGTCAGCCATCAGATCGGTAGGAGAACAGATTTGGACCCTTGGTTTACACATCCAGGAGGAGCTCAGGAGAAGCCTACAGAAGGAGGAGACCGACAACCGTCGGATCTCATGCAGAAATCTCGTCAGTCGTTGGATCGGGAGGAGTAGCGTAAAGTTTAGACTCTAGAGGAGGAGAGCACAAGAAGAACAAATCTGGGTCGTTATATTTGGGACAAATACCCGATAGCTGTCGGATCTGTTGAAGTTGCACGAGGGTTAACCATCAAGATATTGGCCATCGGGAAATCAGGATTCTCGAGGTCGTGAGAATCGGGACATCAATAGTCGTGAAATCTCGATGAGGATATGGACCGTCTGTTGGCAAAGGACACGTGGCGGAAATCAAGCGCCATCAGAGTTTTGGTGCATCAGGAAATCGGCAGTCCCGTTGATCAGAAGTCAGGGAAATTCATCGTGGGAAACCCGATATAATCGGAACCGTCCATCTGTAAGGACAGGTGGCAAAGGGTTGAGCACCGTCAACACATTGGGAGTCTCAATATTTGAGGGTTAGAGTCCTCTTGAACTCTGAAACTGCGAGAAGAGACCACAGTCATGGATCTCAGACAGGAAGCATGTCAAGGATCTGAGAGGATTCGGAGTTCGGCACTTTGTGAACTCCGGATACAAGGAAATCATTGCATTTAGAATCGCGATACACGATTTCCCGATCGTGATGGAGGTGGGCCACAGAGGAGCCTAGAAAGGAGGACAGGTGGTAGGTCAAAGGCCGAGAGTCGTCAGAGGACCAGCACATCGGGGATCGGCATATCGGGGATTCTGTGGACACGTAAACATTGCATTTCGAAACTGCGAACCCCGAAACCTCAAACAGTGGAGGCCAGCTGTCAGTGCAGCGGAGAATCGGGATTCGAGGAGTCAGGAATCCTGTGGGTGGATGTATTGTGGTATCGTAAATCCAAAAATTCTGATGAGAGGGTTAAGGTTGTGGTCACGGAGTGACAGTCACGTTGGCCAGGGATTAGCCAGGAGGGCTAAAGCGCATCCAGAATCAGAGGATCGCGGATCGAGGGGACGATTTCATTTTGACATCGAAAACCCCGAAACCCTGACAGAATTATATGATTGTGGTCTTATGGAAGGAGGTCACATGGACCAGAGAGCCTAGTCAGAGGGGCTAAGGCTGGGAAAGGAGCTCACCGGCAATCGGGGGTTGGAGAGGTGAGAATCTTTTGACAATGGGCATACCGAAACCCCGAAGCCTGATAATAGTTTTCCTATGGGAAAATTGTTCACAGCAAATGCAGAGGCCGTGAGGAAAGAAGAAAGGACATGTGGGTCAGGTTTTAGTAGAGATTTCGTTTCGAGAATCCAAGGAGTCACTTAGGCTCACAGAGAAATTGAACGATCCTGTGGACGGGTGTAGGAGACGTCGTGCCATCAAGAAAGAACAAAGACTAAGCTTAGTAACTTATTCTCATGTATTTATGAGCATGATAAAGAACAAAGACTAAGCTCGGGATTGTTTTCATTTTTATGCAAGCTTTAAAACAAAACAAAATTATGCTTGAACCTGGTTTCATTTTTACACAAGATTGAACCAGAGCAAACTTATGCTTGAGGTAAGTGATTTCATTTTTACACAATCTTGAACCATAGAAAACTATGCTTGGACTTCCCAATGCATAACACAAGGATGGTTGGTACTTAGCCCCCAGCTTAAGAGACTAGTGGCTCTAACTTCAACATGAAGTCCAGAGGTTGGAATCATTCCCCCCCAAACTTCATTTCATCCAAATGCAAAGGAGAATGAAATGAAGCTTCAAATTCTAGACAAAGGACTTGACTCAAAAAGAGAGGGGGGAAACTATTTCATTTTTTGACGAGATTGACATAGGATAAGAACTATGCTCGTGACTCTAGGTATAATCCTCAGACCACTATTTCATTTTTTAAAGAGCTTGACATGGAAACGGGAACTATGCTCATAACCTCTATTTCATATTTTAACAAGGTTGCCACAGAGACACAAAAACTATCCTCATGAGCTCTATTTCATTTTTTAATGAAGTTTCTACAGAGATGCAAAAACTATCCTCACAACTGGTTTCATTTTTTAACAAGATTGAAATCAAAAAATCATGCCCGATGGACACTTCTTGATCATGGCTTCCAAGAGGACAATGCTCTAGAAGGACACCATGTCAAGGGACAAAAACCGGTCATGGCTTCCAAGAGATCTTCATTTGACGGAAGAAACACATTCTAGAAGGAACACATGTCAAGGGGCGCGATAGGAGTAAGGAGATCAGGCTCCAATAGCCGTATCGAAGAGATCACCATGTCAACTACCAGATCTAAGTCATAAGAGATAGGGCTTACAACGAGAGGCTCATCATCATCGGCAGGTGAAGGCATGGGAGACAATGCCAAATAATTGACCTGTGGTAGGGGCGATACTGTCTGCATATAAGAACCATTTAGGGAGGTGATCTAGTTAGGACCGATGAATGAAAGTTGATCAATAGTCACAATTCTTCCATCTTGAAGGAAATATATCACATGAAAAAGGGTGGACACAATAGCTTTCATGGCATAGACATAATCTCTCCCAAGGAGTAAAGAGAAATCCAACGGGTCTTGGATGACCATGACATCAATAAAGACAGTTTTCCCTCCCAAAGTTACAGGAAACTGAGGAAGGGTCCCTAAAGGTTGACTGGGTCTTCTGTTAAAATCCAACAGATTCTGCGTGATCCGAAAACGGATCCAGAAGCCTGATAGGGCTTGAAAAATGCTCAAAAATGAAAGTGCTCGGATTGCGACGAAACCTGTGCCATTGCGTCCGTCTCGTCTTCCTGATTCCGACGGTATATTTACTTCGTCAAACGGAGTCCGTATGGAGAAGATATCGCGTTCTGTCCGAAAAGGCAAACAGGCAAAAAAGGGGGATGACTGTACAGTCCATACAGTCCACGTGGCATGTCCATACAGATGACGTGGCAGGGCCATACAGCTGATGTGGCAGGGCCGTACAGCTGACATGGGCCAACTAGGAAGCGACACGTGGCAGACCGTACGGAGGACATGTGGCATCACTAGGACGTGACATGTGTCAGGTGAATTTGGCATTTTCGGCGTATGGATGGACCAGTACGGAGGTGACACGTGTCACCACTCACAGGGTGACATGTGGCAGGCTGATGTCATCGGCTGACGTGGCACGCTGATGGGGCAGACACGTGTGATGACAAGTGGCAGCACGGTTGACGACGTGGAGGTACGGCAGAGTCGACTGGGCAGCCACGTGGACCAATCTGGTGCTGACGCGTGTCATGTTTTTATTGGCTGGTAAGGGTGTCATGTGGCCCAGTCATGGGCTGCCATGTGGCACCCCATTATTGGCTCATTTGATTGCAATGTAAAATTTGGTTTGTTTGTTGCCGGGGTCGAACCCGCGACCTCCGTTGGGCGAACGAACCCACAAACTTGGGCTAATCGGAAGTCTGGCCGGTATTCTTTGTTATTCAAATGGCATAAAAAATATATGAACTGCAACAGAGGTTTGGACAGCGTAAATAGGGGTCGGGGCTTAGCCCCAGCCCTCGCCAACACATATGACCGTGTAATGGAACCAACCGCGCGGAGTTTAAAACATATGTAACGGTTGGAATAGTGATTAGCCCCCGGTTTCCGGGCGGGCCCAAGTGACCGGAGCCATTACCCTTATGTCGTGCGGGGAGTTTTGTTATAATGGATTTGGCCGTGGCCCTATTGGGGCGCCATAGGACCAGCCTACCGCATAGCACGGGGTCTAAACAATAAACGCCACGTGACCGAGAATGGGGACCCGCGCTATGGCGCGTGGCCATATGGCGGCCACATGACCGAACCAAGGGGGCTGTGCACACATATTGGGGGCCTAGCGCCTATTATATAGTCAAAAGTGGGTTTGTTTAAACAAATTTGGTTTTTTTATAACTATTATGCCTCTTTTTAATGGATTTTCTCCATTTTGGGGGGATATTGGGCATTTTTGGAGGCCAGATTCTTGGAGGAAGTTGGGGGTGAGAAACCAACTCTTTTGCTATATAAACCAGGCCTGTTTGAGGCCAATGGACAGTCATTCAAAGCAGAGTTATGCTAAAGGAAAGCCAAGCCAAAGTCAGTTTGATGCAGGGAAGCCTTTGAGGTGGAAACGTTGTCGGATCGTTTCTGGGAGCTTGGAGCATCAGTTTTGCATGTCGTTTCTTTTGCAGGGTTCTTGAGATCTGGGACAACAAGACCAAATCAGTCTTGTGGCCTTTGGGCATTGCAGAGATGTAATTTTGAGCACTTGAGCAGAAATAAAGAAGCCTCCCCCACAGGAAAAAGGCCCGGAGACGTAGGCAAACATTGTGCCGAACTCCGTTATCAACTTGTGTTCTTATGGTTTGTTGTTCATTATTATTTTCAGATCTACATATGTGTATTTGACTGATATAATCCTCTTCTTTCCTCATTCTTTCATTAAATTCTCAAATGGTTAAATTATTCATGCAAGTTTAAAACTCAACCATAATCATTGAAAAGATCCTGCCCGGATCAATTGGTATCAGAGCTAG
>ML778080.1:0-12864 GCA_009831015.1 Picea engelmannii | reverse complement strand
CAGGGGAATCGTCATTTTCAAAGAAAGATGAAAAGAGGAAAAGGTATGGTAATGGCAAGAGTGAAAACACCGTGTCAAAGAAGGAAGAGAAACCCTCTTGCAAGCATTGCAAGAAAGAGGGACATGATGAGGACAAATGTTGGAAGTTGCATCCTGAAAAGAGACCAAAGTGGTTCAAAGGAAAGAAGGGAACGCAAACAGTAGCTGCAATGACATCAAAGCCTATAGATTTGGGATCGGATTCAGGTGATGAATCTAAGATGACCTTGGTTGGTATGACAGGTAAAATTGGTGAAGAGACTGATTGTAGAAACAAGTTATTTCATATAAGAGTAATAATGCGACACACTAAGATAGATACACTAATCGACAGTGGATCTAAATCAAATTTAATCTCAAAAGAGTTGGTTAAAAAATTGGGATTAATAACACAACCACATCATAAGCCTTACACACTTAAATGGATGAGTAATCGACATCAGATGCATATAACAAAGCAATGCACAATTAAGTTTTCAATTTCAGATAAGTATGTGGATGAAGTTACTTGTGATGTAGTGTCGTTAAAATAATGTGGCATCGTCTTAGGTAGTCCGTACTTGTATGATCGAAAAGCAATCTTCTACAGAACTAAGAATCAGTATCAGTTTACTAAAGAAGGTCATGACTACATAGTGCATGCTCATCATGTTAAAGAAAGTAACAAACTTCAAACCATGGAACAGTTAACAAAGGCAGTGCAAGTTAGCGACAAACCATTAATTGTTTCAAGTGAAGTTATAGATATTAAGCAAGAACAAGACATGATTATTGAGTGGAAAATTAATCAAAAATTGCTTCAAGATAAACTTATGTCATGCAAATACTTCAAGTATATCAGTTCATTTGCAGTCGTTTTTCTGATGTTATCATTAGAAATGTTCAGTACTTGGATGACAGTGGCTTCAGTGAAATGTAACAGGATTGCAATGACTAACAATGTACTTTCAGTGGTCATAATTGCATTACAGCTGATCTTGATGAGACAGGTGCACAGGACAGAGTTCAGAGACAGAGGACAAGCCGGGTGGCCTATCCTGGGCTTGTTGACTGGTCAGTAACCTTTTGGGGACCAAAAGGTCTTTTTGTGGGGAGGTGTGATCCGAAAATGGATCCAGAAGCCTGATAGGGCTTGAAAAATGCTCAAAAATGAAAGTGCTCGGATTGTGACGAAACCTGTGCCATTGCGTCCGTCTCGTCTTCTTGATTCCGGCGGTATATTTACTTCGTCAAACGGAGTCTGTATGGAGAAGATATCGCGTTCTGTCCGAAAAGGCAAACAGGCAAAAAAGGGGGATCACTGTACAGTCCATACAGTCCACGTGGCAAATCCGTACAGATGATGTGGCAGGGCCGTACAGCTGATGTGGCAGGGTCGTACAGCTGATGTGGTCCAACCAGGAAGTGACACATGGCAGACTGTACGGAGGACACGTGGCATCACCAGGACGTGACACGTGTCAGGTGAATTTGGCATTTTCGGCGTACGGATGGACCAGTACGGAGGTGACATGTGTCACCACTCACAGGGTGACACATGGCAAGCTGACGTCATCGGCTGATGTGGCACACTGACGGGGCAGACATGTGTGATGACAAGTGGCAGTACGGTTGACGACGTGGCGGTACGGCAGAGTCGACTGGGCAGGCACATGGACCAATCCGGTGCTGACGCGTGTCATGTTTTTATTGGCTGGTAAGGGTCCCACGTGGCCCAGTCATGGGCTGCCACGTGGCACCCCATTATTGGCTCGTTTGATTGCAATGTAAAATTTGGTTTGTTTGTTGCCGGGGTCAAACCCGCGACCTCCGTTGGGCGAACGAACCCACAAACTTGGGATAACCGGAAGTCCGGCCGGTATTCTTTGTTATTCAAACGGCATAAAAAATATATGAACTGCAACAGAGGTTTGGACGACGTAAATAAGGGTCGGGGCTTAGCCCCAGCCCTCGCCAACACATATGACCGTGTAATGGAACCAACCGCGCAGAGTTTAAAACATATGTAACAGTTGGAATAGTGATTAGCCCCCGGTTTCCGGGCGGGCCCAAGCGACCGGAGCCGTTACCCTTATGTCGCACGGGGAGTTTTGTTATAACAGATTTGGCCGTGGCCCTATTGGGGCGCCATAGGACCATCCTACCGCATAGCACGGGGTCTAAACAACAAACGCCACGTGACCGAGAATGGGGGCCCGCGCTATGGCGCGTGGCCATATGGTGGCCACATGACTGAACCAAGGGGGTTGCGTGCACATATTGGGGGCCTAGCGCCTATTATATAGTCAAAAGTGGGTTTGTTTAAACAAATTTGGTTTTTTTATAACTATTATGCCTCTTTTTAATGGATTTTCTCCATTTTTGGGGGATATTGGGCATTTTTGGAGGCCAGATTCTTGGAGGAAGTTGGGGGTGAGAAACCAACTCCTTTGCTATATAAATGAGGCATGTTTGAGGCCAATGGACAGTCATTTAGAGCAGAGTTATGTTGAAGGAAAGCCAAGCCAAAGTCAGTTTGATGCAGGGAAGCCTTTGAGGTGGAAACGTTGTCGGATCGTTTCTGGGAGCTTGGAGCATCAGTTTTGCATGCCGTTTCTTTTTCAGGGTTCTTGAGATCTGGGACAACAAGACCAAATCAGTCTTGTAGACTTTGGGCATTGCAGAGATGTAATTTTGAGCACTTGAGCAGAAATAAAGAAGCCTCCCCCACAGGAAAAAGGCCCGGAGACGTAGGCAAACATTGTGTCGAACTCCGTTATCAACCTGTGTTCTTATGGTTTGTTGTTCATTATTATTTTCAGATCTGCATATGTGTATTTGACTGATATAATCCTCTTCTTTCCTCATTCTTTCATTAAATTCTCAAATGGTTAAATTATTCATGCAAGTTTAAAACTCAACCATAATCATTGAAAAGATCTTGCCCAGATCACTGCGTAATCGGTGCAAGCTAAGGACAAGCAAAAGCCTGCCAAACAATAGAGAACAAAATACTAACGGACGCACCTTCATCTATCAACGTCTGAGGGACATTCCGACCATAAACCTGCACTGTAATATGGAAAGGAATGTGAGAGGGAAGACGAGGTCCAGTTATCACACCCCAATTAAAAAGGATGGCCTCATTACTTAGAGGGGGTTCCACGGGATAAGGAGGAGTACCCCCTGACATGGTAGAGTTTGTATCAACAAGAAAAATGTGGGCAGTATCGGGTTTACTCTCTAGAGGGAGAGTAGGATCGACTAATAATGACATCAAATCGACCACTTGAGTTTCATTCTCCAAGAGGAGAATGGGGTCAACATGTGGAAACGGGTCACCCGCTTGGGTTGCACTCTCTAACAGGAGAGTGGGATCTATCGAGGATGGGATCGGATCAACCATTCAGGTTTCATTCTCTAACGGGAGAGTAGGATCAACCGATGATGTGATCGGATTGACCACTTTGTCAACTAGTTCTACTAAGGATGTGACCAGATTGACTGCATGATCAACCGGAGTGATCGATGAAGGGACTGGATTGATCATTCCATAAACTATAGGTGGGTTGAGAGTAAGCTTGTGATAAGCAGCTGGAAGTTGAGGCTGTGAAACAATCATGTCTTCCAGGAATTTCGAGGCTCCATCCATACGAGGGCAAAGGTGAGTTAGATGACTCCCTTTGCATAAAATACATGGGAACTTGACTCTACTTTTCTTCTTACCAATGGTATCATGACTAGTTGACGGGAGGTCATCAGCATGTTTCTCAAAGGTTGATGACATGGGTTGGCGAGGGTGTGTAAACCATGCTTCTATAACCTTGGATAGACCAGGGAAATCCTTAAGAAGATGGCTACCCTTACAAATCCTGCAAGGGTACTTGGGCTTACGAGTTGTTTGGGTGATCTTGGCATCATCAACACTCCCAACATGGTTAACAATAACTGGTTTCTTTCCAACATGTTCGGAAGTGGTTGGAAGTTTGGACCCTTGTTTATTTTTCTTCTTCTTATTCTTTTGTTTCTTCTTCTTCTTATCCACCGAGTTACTAGCTTTAGATTTTTCACTCGGCAAAGAAGATGAAATGGAAGAAGATCTTGCAACTGAAGAAGGCGAATAATATATTACTGGTGAAGAAGGTGAAGGATCAACATGAGGTTGATGTTCTTGGGGGGAAGTGCTTACAACAGAAGCACACTTGCATTCGGGATTACCTGAGTGGAAAACAACCATATCGATAATCCAATTGTGAGACCTGGAAGGCTCAAAGTAGCAATGTGAGGAGGACCAATGTTTCTGTAAGAAGGAAAAACAAAAGGTTCCCCTGGAGCAGGGGTTCCTTCATTGGTCATTTCGGGAACTGACGCCATTAAAAACAAAAAATCCAACCTATATTCCACTAGGGAAAACAAACAGCACACGCTAAAAATCTAGTAAGCAAACAAGAAAACAAAACCTTCTCACAATGAGCACACTAGTTGGTGATGAAATCCAACGACGCGGGAATAATGTAGGAAGGGGATGAGATAGATCGGGTGGAAAAGTTACGTTGATGACCTACTTAACGGACTTACACCTTGGTGCAAGCTCCCACACATAATCGTGGGTATACCCTCCAGGGAGCCTGAGTGAGTTTGGCCAACATCAATTCCAGGTACCTTGAAGACTTGCCCCTCCACAGTCACCTTGTGTAAAGACCCTAAAGACATAGGTCACTAAGGTTACCAACTACTACAGTGATGCCTGGGGAAACAGTCGACAGTCCGATCCACGCACAAAGGCAGGGTATCTAGCCCGAAATCAACTCGAAAGGCTTCCACTCACCATTGTGGGTATACCTTCAAGCGACCCCCATAATACACGCAATATCTACACCAAGACCAACAAAGAAAGGTGAGTAACTCTGTCAGTATCAATACGACCTCGTGATTGACCCTTGTGTGAGAAGGGATTCCCAGGAAAAAATGTAGCAAGTGGATTTCACCGCTCCCTAACTCAAGATTCTATGTTTGTTTGCAGCTTTGGAAAGTTATGTTTCACACCTATTCCAAATCCCTACAATTAATCTAATGTAGGTTTGCTACCAAAAAATATAAAAATGTCTAATCAATTTTTGTAAGTGCTTTATTTTTAAGGTTCTTATTACTCAAGAGGAAAATGGCATGGACAATATGGTGTTTTGACCGACTCGAAAGTTATGCAAAGAGATGAAGATGTAATCTTTTCATTTTGATGAAATCTATGCTACGAGAAGGAGAAAACATTTATCATTCTCATATGCACAATGTCCCAAAATTCTATTAAACTCATCAATATCAAGATTCTCAAGAAATGAGCAAAACAAAGTCAACCCAAGCAGTTTCTCTTTTAACACAAATTATTCAATAAAAGAAAAATAGGCTCTTTCACCAAACAATCCTAAAGAAAAAACAATGCTTTGTAACTAAAAGACACTCAAAGCAAGAGATCAAATATTTCAACAACAAACAAGCTAAAACAAAGCAAAGATGGCTAAAAGAAACTCAAAGACTGTCAAGCAGACTATAAATATATCATATTCAAATCCAAAAATTCACCCCAAAACCAAATCCAAGATCTGGGTAAGGAAAAACCACTAAAAATCAAAATTTTCCCAATTTCCACAGGTTATAGACTAACACAGTTCGGAAATCCTTGATTTCCGCAGGCCAGAGGAACAATACAGTGCGAAAATTCTGCACTGTGACACAAAGGTAGTGTGTGAAAATCGTATGTTTTCACACTGTCCCTCAAAGTAGGGTGCGGAAATCAAATAAAAAATGAAAAAATAAAGAGTACGAAGGTTTTTCCAATGAATTTAAATAGTCAAAGAGTCAAGCTCGATCTCCCAGTGACTCATAAAATAGAACCCAAGCAATCAAAGAAAGAAAGCAAGAGAAACTAGTAAAACAATGATGTTTCCCCAGTGGAGTTGCCAATTTTTTTATTGGGTAAATCAGTAGAGTGCGGACACAAATCAATCCCCCTAGATCCACCTAGATCTAGAACAAAAAAAGACAGAACATGGCACTTTCCCTAAGTTACAATCATTGAATTTACTACCAAAGAAGGAATGAATGACGTACCTTTGAATATTGCTTCCTTATATCTTTGTTCTCCTTGCTCTGCTCCGGTGCTCTTGTGAAATTAGATCTGCAATGACACAAACCAACCAAAGTGAAAGCAACAATAGTATATTCAATGAAAACTTATACATGTGATCAAGGAGTCATGTAATAAAATAAAGATAATTATATGGGAAAGAAGCATGCCATTGTATTATATTAAATAATAGGAAGAGAGATTACTACCGGATGCCTTGATGTCGTAAGGTTCCTTCCAGTAGTTCCTTGTTCCCCACACACTTCTTGCTCCAAGGATTTTGAGACCATGGATCTGATAACTACTCACAATCTATCTTGACAAAGCAAAGCTCAAAACCAACATACCTAGCTAACAATCTCAAGCCAAATTTCTAATCTCAAAGGCTCAAGAACTTTCCAACCCAATCAAGCTAACTTTCTCCATGAGAGCTCCTCTCCTTTTATAAGTTGAAGAGGATAAGGTGAGGAGGTTAGGATGATCCCACTAAATCATGAAAGTGAGTAAGATCCAAACTATTCGGAGGCCACCTCACCATAGAAACTTCTCCCTCTAGAAGCATCGAGAAGACGCTCGTTTTTCCCACATACGAAGGCCACTGCACCCTGTCTATAGAGCAACCTACAGAAACTCTGCAACCCAGCTATAGAGAAAGGTGCAGAAATTTAGGAATTTAGGCCACTGACCCCTCTGAAGGAAACATATAGGTTTACATCATTAACAGCCATAAGGGTGATGAAAATAATGTGTAACAGAAGTCCCTTCATCCACCAAATCCATAGCCAAGAGGGGAAGGAAGTTGCATTTCTCTTCACCTGCTCCAGCAGCTAGCATAAAGATCAGGAATCCTTTTACTAGATCATCATCTCTCAAGGAGGTTGTTGAAGAAGAAGTCCTACCCAAGGTTTCAATTCCAAGGAAAAAGAAAGATAAGGGTCAAGGCATTGAAAATCCTATTGGGTTGATAGACAAATCCCTTGTATAGTAGAAAGATAAATTTGAATCCATTGAGAAACTTGTTGAGGTTATCAACATCATCACCCCACCTAGTAATCACACTTTCAAAAGATTGATTAGATAGCTCAGGGAAGCTAGGAAGGAGGTTGCTTGTTTGAAAGAAGAAAGTTTATCTCAGAGAATTAAGATGAAGGAGCTCATGGATATGTACAGTGACACCCTTGATCTGGAAAAAAATTCAGCAAGAAGAGCCATGCCTCTCCATAAGAAACTTAAGAACCTCTACAAGAAAAATAGAGGCTTTCAGTCTCAAAATAGAAAGCTCAAGGAAGAATTGCAGCATTTCAAGGATGAATTGGCCCATAGGAACTTGAATGTGTTCATAGAAGATTCCATTGAAAGAGATGAACCAGTAGTGAAGAAGATCACACCTGCAGTCAAGAAGAGTATCCCTGCAAAATAAAAACATGATGTTATGATAGAGGGAATCTCTCCTGCAACAAGGAGAAGTGTTAGGGTGATGAAGTAGTTGGGGAATATAAGATCCATTTTTGTGGGTGGTATCTTTTTGCAAGAGTAAAGTGATCAAGAAAGAATAATTATTTCCACCTATACAGGCATCTACAGGCTCCTAACCCATCAGCTAATTTTTTTGTGATTTTGAATGATTGGTCTCATCACACAGAAAAGCACAGACATTGTGTAGCACGATGGCACTACAGAATCGTCTATATAGTATGTTCTGCAATTTTTCTACCTAATATTCTATGAAACATCCTATCTGAATTACACATTGGTGATATTTTTTCTGCATAATGCTACAAAATCTCTTAGTTGAACTCATCAATGGTGCTATTGAATCTGCAGGAACAGTTGATAGATGGCGCTACCAAATCCACAGAACAGTTGATAAATGGCACTACCAATTCCGCAGAGGCTATTTCAGGTATGGTGCTACCAATTCTACAGAGGCTATTTTGGGAGGGGTGCTATGGAATTGCATACAAACATTACACAGGATTGGCACTACATAAATTGTAGGCCTGTTTTGGAGGAGGCGCTACGAAATGTGCATAATAGTTTTGCAAAGGGAGCTATAGAACTAGCTACTCAATGTGCTACTGAATGGCGCTACGAACTGGCACCTACAATCAAGGGATTTGAATTCATGACTCCTATTGGATGTTTAATGATGTGGAGAGAAGTGAGGATCACAGGTGGCAGCATGGAGGCATCATACAACCCCTGGAGGACACTTGGAAATGAAAAGGAATGTGCCTAAAGGGAGACATCTCATTTAATTTTTGTTGGAGTAGTTTCCGACATGGTTCCTATTTTGTAGCAGTTTGTTAATAGTTGTTATCACATGTGTTAGATCGGTAACTGTATTAGAGAATCCTAGGGGAGGGAGGCCATCTCGCACCTCTAGTTGTTTACTTTCCTTTTTGGTTATAAATACATATTCTAAATTATTAAGGGGGTTCGAATGGTTGAGTTGGGATCCCTAATCGTAATATTTTTTACTAAGTAGATTGTTCTCTAGTTATGTGTTGGACTTGAGAATTTTTTATTAATAGAAGTCAGTTTCTCTTTATATCATCTTGTTTCCTCTTATGATCCACATGAGATTGTTATGGTTGTGTTATGATGAATATTTGATTACAATATTGTTATTATGTTCTTCAGTGTTCTTTAAATTTGAATTCAAGAAGTTCTTGTGTTTGAGTTTTTCCTCCTTGGGTTGCTTGAAGACCTTATTTCAATAGCATACCTTTACATCTCCCTCAATAATTATTCCCCCTATTCACTTTTACTCCCATTCATTGACTGAAGCTAATCAAGACTTCATTTGCTTGTGCATGCTAGTCCAAATTTATGACTTAAAACATTATTATTATGGGTCTTGTCCATTTGACCTTTAAACACTCATTTACATTTACACATACTTTGATGGGTATTGGGCTTATCCTCTTTGCAATCTGAGCGTGATTCTTAGTTCTAACACCTTCTCCCTATACACATTGCTCTCTCTAACTCCAATACCATTGTTTTGTCTGGCCTAGATTCTATAGGCATTAACAACACCAACCCATCCCGAAACAAAACTGCATAACTCTTCTCCTCAATCGTTGAGTCTGAGAGCACACGCTTGGAACCCATACGACATTTTTCACCCTCAACACATCTCTTGAATTCATCCATAATGACATTGTTCCATATCCCTACATTGCATGCCTAGTCCCCATATCCACCTCTGTGTACATACCTGAGTTAGAATCTATGAAGCTCTCGAACAAATCTTGTACTCCATTCATATGACGATGGCTCCCACTATATAATAACCATGAAATCCTCTCAAGGCAAGCATCCCACTTACCCAAGTCATGACCATCCAATGAACTTCTTCCCAAGTCCATCACCCAAGTCACAAAACTCTATGTGTTTATGCACACATCGCAACTGAACTTGTGTCATCTGAAACAGTCCTGAGTTGTGGTTGGAAACTTAGTCTAGTCCACTCTAGACTTCCACAACTCATATTTACAAGTGTCCTCATCCTCCTAGGTCAAATGCCTCATACACTATCGCACCTTGAAAATATGCAACTCTTGAGCCCGATGAAGACTCTATCTCATCAACTTTCCATACATGTCAAACTATATCATCCATGCCAAAGCACCCGATATGCATGTCGCATTGCAACTCACTATGACAAACCACCGGAAGTCCATCCACAGAGTTGGAAAACCACCACACAACATATTGTTGTGAACCAAGCTTTCCTCCAATCTCCCAAAACTCCCAACCTGCCACACCACAAGGCTAAAATAGTCCACAACTCCTCGTTTGAATGGTCTACTCCATGTCTTCTCAAAGCTATTATTATCTTCAATAGTCATTATATCTCCCTCTCGGAGCTAGCTCCTCAACACTGCTACAACTCTCTCTCAGCGTTTTCACCTGTGTAAATAACTAAAATCCAACTGCCATCTTATAACCTCAAGCTCTAATACCATGTTATATTTTGAAGTGCACTCAGACTCGATGCACACACACCTCGGGTCTAGTCTAAGTTCTCAACAGTATACACATAAATCAAACAATTTGAACTATGAACATAAACACACTGAGATGTCTAACAACTTAGAATAGAGAAAAATAAAACCAACAATTGATCATACATAGTACATGGGAATTTAATGCCCAAGATTACTTTTTCTTAAACCCAAAACAATGGGCTCCCGTACTAGGGACACTGGCCCAATTTTACATAAAATAAAAGTACCAAAAGCACTTACAAAACACTATAGAAACTACGTAGTCTAAAAGTTCTACAATTTGTCCCTTTTCAAGGGACTTTTTCTGTTTAATTTTTCCCGAAATTTGGCAAATAAGTGTTGGATCTGTATATTTGAGTGGCTAAGTCTATATAATTTTAGTGCCTCAGGGATTTTTCAACACGTTGAATCCATTAATGCATTCAGAAATGCAATTTGAACAACAAAAAATTGTGATTGTGTTAGGTACCAGATATATTATAATAACATAAGCAGAAATACAACAAAGAATAACAGCAAAACAGCAAAATATAAGTAACCACAACACTAAATAATACATTTATTGATAGGGAACAATGTTCACTTGCCTCTTCGAGGGGGAAACCTCCAGCAGAGCAACTCTCTATTACAATAATTCTCAAGACAAAGACTTATCATTCCCACAACTCCTATTTATGCTAAATCTATCTACCAAAAGAACAATCTAGAGGAATATATTTCTAGAAGTGGAAGCTTCTATTAGGTCTTCTTACATTTGACTTATTCTTCATTATTACTAGGCCTTATTAATATCAGTCTTTATTACATGGAAAATATATTTTTCTACCTGCGTGAGGGGTTAGGAAGGTTAGGTCTCTAACATGCCCTCCCCTTTAAAAGAAGCCTTGTCCTCAAGGCTTGAAATAAGGAAATTGTTGCATAATGGTAGTCGTCTCCCAGGTGGCATCTTCTAGTTGTATGTCCTTCAACTGAACTAGAACTTCATTGATAGTGCACTAGCAAAGACGACACTTGCATTGGTCCAAGAATTCTTATGGATGCAACCAAATGGAAACTTCTTCATCCAACTCGGGTAGACTGGTCTGAGTATGGAAATTAGTTCCAAGAACTTTCTTTAAACAAGAAACGTGAAAAATGGGGTGGAGCTTAGAGTGACTGAGAAACTCTAATTGGTAGGCCATGGGTGTAACACCCTGTTTCCCCCAGTCTGTAAAAATAACTATACTGGCCAAGAACTATGGCGGACTCAAGATGTGAATGTGTGATCTTGAATGGACCTTAGTATAAAAGGTCAACGAATGTAAATGATGTTACGAATATATGTTGCAGGACTGTTGGGAGGGGGATGTGATGAAAAGAGACCATGATGGCTGATCAAAGGTGGTGGAAGGCACCTGGAATGGTGGCGTTAACTTCCACCAAAACCAATACCATATTTGGCCTTCACTGGCTCGAAGATCAAGAGTGGCTCGTTGGCTCCGAAATGAATTTCTCGTCAGGTTGGTAGGTGAAGAGGCTCCTCACGAGTTAATGAGGGATGGGGCTAAATCGCCCATCCATGGAGGCCTCAGACCTGACCACCACGGGGAAGTTCATGCCACAAGAAACCTCACCAAAAACGAAAAGGCAGGAAAGAGGTGTGGAGGAGGGGGCCATTCGCGACGGAGATCACAAGAGGGAAGAAATTGGAAGGGCTCTAGAAAATACACAGAGTAACTGATAAGTAGAGAAGAAGGAGAGTAACCTTCGTTCTCGACTTCTGACAAATAGAGACTCAGTCTCACAGCATCGTGGTCTAGCTCGGGGGTGGCTAGTGGTAAATCCATTGGGATTCGTTGAGCCTACGGTTGGGTGGAAACGAGCACCCCTCTCAGCAGTTGCATCACCTGGTGTTTTCTAATAAGTGTTTATATCTTGTGTCTTGCATTGAATATCTTGGAATATATGCTCATGGTTTGAACACTTATGAATGATTTCTGTGTAGAAATGTTTGCATGTTGTTTTGATCGGAAATGGTGATTGCATGCTTATGTTGGAATGACCACATTTGGTTTATATATGTGTGTGTGTGTGTGTGTGTGTGTTTATTTAAACGAATTCAGTATTCAAGTCTGCTCTAGGGGGATTTGTTTCCCTTAATTACCTCTCATTTTTTCCTGGATAGTTTCCCCCCCTCCAGGGACACCCTTTCGGGATCGTTCCCTTATATTCTAGAGCCGGGGTAAATTCCCTGAAAGGACTACCACCTTGGTAAACTCTTGAATTTTCTTATTATCTATCATCAGAGGTTAACATCTCAAGGATTTAAGAAGACCTCTCAGTCTGGTCATAAAACCTGGTGAAAATCAACCCAGGAACCCGATGAAGGACTTTAGGGCCTAAGTTTGGAAACCTTGCACGAGAGAGAGTGGGCCTCTTAGAGCTCGGTGTTTCGGTGTTTTGGTACCTGGTACACCTAAGCGTAAGTTTTCCTTGTACTCACCAATCCCGAAATCCCGATCAGCAAAACCCCGAAATGGACTAGTGTGGAAAAGTTATGATGTTTTAGAGTTTCGACTTGTGGATTGTAATGACCCTTAATTATTAAGATGGTTAATTTAATAATAATCCTAAAGATTATCTAAATTGTATTTATATCATAAAATAATATTTCTAATTGGATATTATTAAATAGTGTACATGAGGGTTAATGAATGATTAATTATT
>ML778079.1:526320-567678 GCA_009831015.1 Picea engelmannii | reverse complement strand
GAATTCATGGCTACCTTGTTTGCATCCTTATCTCTCTATTGATATTTCACTTTCTTCAAATATAACTTGTGTTTTTCCTTCAAATGTTCTACTTTTTATTTTACATCAATAATGAGACATTTAATAGACCATTAGGGGGTGGGACCAATCCTTTCTGACCTGTCTAAGACTAACAAAGAAACAGGCTCACTACTGTTGTCTTTCCATTCTTGGAGACTAAGAATCTTCCATGTTGTTGGAAATTTATAACTAGCTTGTCACACTTTGGTATTTATAGTAACATACACATCAACCTTTGTGAATTGTTGAGGAAACAGTGTACTCCATGACCAAAATAACTACACCAATTTTTCTATGGTACTATTAGCAACCTCAATGCTCTAATATTTAACAAATTATAGAATGCATGCATGCTAATGCAAAGTTATGCAAACATAACTAAACAATCCAATCAATTATGAACACATAATTACAAATGCAGACCAATATATGAATTCATAATTGAACAAACCAACAAATTAGTAAATCCATAACATGAACAACAACAATTTTTCTTATTCATAAACATATCAATAACACTTATCTTCTAGAAATTATTCACCATTTGGCTACAAAAGAAGGATCTTCTACCTAACCATAAGCTATATGTTACACCTACTCTAGTTTTTCTTACACAACCCAATTCCTAGAATTCTCAATTCAATTTCCACTACAAAAATCTCAATCAACCAACCCCTCTTTCCCCCTCATCTTGCACAACCCAATGAATGTAATCCCCTTATTTTCTAAATAGTCTCTCAAGCTATCACACTTCCCTCTAAGGCTCTAGCATAGGCTAGCCAAGGATTCTGTATGTTGGGATTTTGATGGATTATCAATTGTAATTAATTTACTCTTTTATCTTAGAAAATACCCATAACTCAGTCATAGGGCCTCATTATTTCATGGTAGTAATTTCTCATAATTGTATTATAGAAATACTATGGCAGTTCCCCACAAGCTTAGTGTAGAGTTATTCGAGCGATAATGAATGAGAAAAAAATAACTTTCTCGACGTCGATCATCTTCGCCGACTCGATCAAATTTCCTGACATTGATCTAATCCTCCGACCCGACCAATTTTTTTGACCTGACCAGCTCTCCTGAAATACCATTTAGGAAACATTTTTTAAATGACCATATATTGGGCTACATGTGTCGAAATTGAGCCCATGATACCTTGTTGGAAAGGTATCGAGAAAAGGAATGCAATTGAAGATTTCTTAAGGTTAGAAACATGACAATAATATCATAAAGTGTAGAGAATAGCAGGCCACAAATTTGGGTGAAAAAAGGACTACACAGACTTCAAACAGACATACCTAGAGCTACGGGCAACGAAATCAGGCCCAGGAGGACTCGATGGAAAGATGAAGGAGAGAAAAAAAATCTGGGATAGAAAATGCTAGTAGATTGAGGGTATAAATGATCCAAAAAATTCAAATACAAATGAAACTCGAATTTGGATGAAAAACCCACTATCCAGACTTCAAAAAGTTATATCTCAAGCCATATGCAATGAAATCTAGACAAAAATAGATTGATGGAAAGATGAGACAGAGGAGAATAATCCATAATGATTTTTTTCAGCAGAACAGAGCCAAAAACTCCCAAAACGATCGAATAAATTTAGAAATGACCCAACAGGAAGAATGAATAATAAATTTAGATAGATATCATTTGTAAACTACCATAGGGTGAATGTAACCACCCAAGAGTGTATTTAGCTCCCATTTGTAACTCTCGCATCTAGATTTTGAAAATTCAAAAAAAAAATCAAAATGTCAAAAATAAAAAATTAGGGGAAGATGAAACAAATGGTCATGAGAGATGAAGAGTCTCTCTCTTGTTTTATAAAAGAGAGCTAGTTGATTGGAACAAGGAATTTTTCCCTTTGTAACAAACATGGTACTATTACTTATGAATAATAAATAGCAGGAAACATTTCTAAAGTCATAGTTGTTTGCAAATGCTTGTGGGACTATTGTATACTTGTATTTGTTGATTAAGTTTTTTGGGTATTGATCATTTGAACTATTTATGTGTTTAGTATTCAGGATTCTTATGTTTTTGTGATTTCTTGTGAGTGTAGGGATGATGTTACAGATTTCCCTTTCAACTATTAGAGGTGGTTTTTGCAATATTATTGTGCTAACTTGTTTTTGTTGTCATGAACTAGTTATGTTGTCTAGATATTTCTTGACAAAGTGTCCTCAGACATGTAATTTTATTGATAAGGAAAAAGTGATTACAATATGAAGTGAAAACTCATAATCTACTTGTTAACCTCACTTGAAGAAGGAGCTACTTTATATAGCTCAACTCTAAACTAAAAACCAAGAGAAAAACCAATCACATAATCACATGAGTATGATAGGTGTCCTTTACATAGAAGCTAGGTGTCCTTATCCTAACAAACTAGAATAAACAAATTTTCTAAAAACATTTAGTCTAGAAAATACTTAGACTATAGAACTTTAGGGTTATGAGGCTAACAATCCCCCCTTTAATCCGAAAGTTCATTTTTTACAAATACCAAGTTCATCTCTGAACTTAGTGAACTTTATTCTACCAAGAGATTTGGTAAAAATATCTGAAGTTTGATCTTCATATGGACATAACCGAGGCTTGATGATGTCTTTGACGATGAGTGATCTGATGAAGTGGCACTTGGTGTCGACATGTTTAGTCTTTGAATGAAGTACTGGATTATTTTCCATCTTTATTGCTGACTGGATTTCAATCAATAAAGTAGTTAATGTTTTCTAAGATTCACCAAGATCCTGTAAAATTCTGAGTAACCATACAATCTCGCATGTTGCTTCCCAAGCTGATATGTACTCTGCCTCTACTGAACAATTGGAAATTGTTGTTTGCTTTTTACAATTCCAAGATACTGTTGTTGAACCCACATTCATTAAATTACCTGAAGTGGATGTTCTATCATCAATGTCACCTGCAAAATCAACATTTGAATATCCAACAGGTGTAAAAATCTTGTTCCTTTTGTAGAGAAGAACAAAATCTTTTGTACCTTAAATGTATCTCAGTACCCTTTTTGTTGAATTCCAGTGACTTTCCCTTGGTTCCCGCATAAACCTTGAAAGTATACTGACTAAATTTGAAAAATGTGGCGAGTATTTGTCAAATAAATGAGACTTACAACAAATTTCTTGTACTTTATATTGTTTACAAATTCCCCCCCTTCAAATTTTGAAAGTTTCTATTTTTTCTCCATGGGGGTAAGAGAAGGTTTACAATCTTCCATGCCAAATTTCTTTAACAATTCAATGGCATACTTAGTTTGACTAAGGAATATTTGGTTAGGATGTTGGTATACTTCAACTCCAAGATAATAATGAAGTGTCCCTGTTGGCCCTTGGATATGGAAGCAAGTGAAGATTAAGGAAGAAAAGGCAAAATGCGAATTGCGCAGAAGACACAATGACTGATACTGGGTCGAAGTGAGTAGAAGACTAGAAAAGACAGAGCAAAGTAAGAGAAAGAAAGATGTTGGACGAGAAGATCGAGGATGACAGATTCGAAAGGAAGACGAATTGTGGACAACTCAGTAAGAGGAAAAAGCCACCATTGGATGTTTTGGAGCACCACGTGAAAAGGAAGGAAAGATAGGCTAGCGAAGCCTTGAAAACGTGGGTCAAGTTGACTTAGGTTTTTAGACACCTAGGGTTTTTGTATCTAGGGTTTTGACACTTAGGTTTTAACCTAAGGGTGTCCAAGAACTATTGTAATGTATAAATAGAGGTCTAAAGGACCTGGGATGGGTTGTTGGTATTGTTGCCGCTAGATTGGTCGAGAGTTCATTGTTCTTGTGTGATCGAGTGAGTACTATTGTGAGAGAAGGAAGTGCTAAGTGTGAGAGACTTCTAGTATTGTAAGATCTTTAGCTAGGTGCGAAGATCAACCCTGCAACTGGGTGCGCAGGGAGGGGAGAGATAGAGAGGAGAAGAAACAAGATCTACTAGCTGAGAGCGTAGACAAGAACTGTATGCTTCATATTAATATATTATAAAGCACAGTTTTGTGGACATAGCCCTAGAGAGAGGGTGAACCACGTATATCTTGTGTTGTGTGTGATTGCTTCTCTATTCTTTTCCATTTGATATACTGCTATTGCATTACTGTGTTAGATCTGATAGATAGTTGTGCATAGTAGATCTGAGTTGGTAAGTGATATATAAATGTTGTATTGTTCTTGTATTGGATCCACTTGATATCCCCTTTGGTTGTAGAAATCTCCATCTTTCAACCCCCTCATAGCTACTTCAAGTGAGACTGCATCTTCTTCATAGGTGTTGCCAAAAGGGCCAATAGTTAGGGCTTGTTGGTGCACTCTTGGAGTTGAAACCTGGGTCTGCCCCCATGCCAACAAATGGCTCTGTTGTCGGGACAAGAATATTCTTGAGGGAATGTCAAGGTGGTTTCCATTGAAGACAAAGATTCAGAAGTGGATAGAAGATCAAGAAAAGGACTTCGTCAAAGCCCAGAACAAGAACCCTAATATTATTATAGAGGGTTGGATGGAAAGATATATCTTTACTGATATACACAAGATTTTATTTGGAGTAATCCATACTGAGTTATATGAGTGGATAGCTAGGTTAGCAGATACCCAATTTGAGATCATATCTAGGCCACCTGTGGTTTGGATGTCGACGTTGATCAAGAAGGTCAAGAGAGTTGATAACGCCATGTCAAGAGCAGTAGATCACTGGTTTGATAGTGCCATTGGAGGGTATATCACTGAGTTTGTTTTTGAAAGAGTAGAATTGTATAGCCAAGTAGACAGATATTTCTTTAAGGGACCTAGAGGAAAATTTTTACATTTTCTGAAGCTAAAGATAAAGATGCTATTGCATGAGAAGGAAATATTGAAGATAGAGTAGTCTGTTGGATTGAAGAGATAGTGTTCAAGAACTCAGACAGAAACAATGACATAGAGGCTGGACATACCTGTAGTGGGAGAGTATTCAGACAATTTCCTATCGCAAACTTGTTTAAGAAGAACTATGGGGATGAGGGTTTCTACAGTGGAGAAGAGGCATATCTGATAGACGAAGAGTATTCAAAGTCCGCTAGGATAGAGGAACCTTTTCGAGAAGATCCATAAACTTCAGGAACTGCACCAACTATCGAAGTAAGTACTATTACTTGTCATGTTGATTCAACAACATTAAGCAATCAGAGTAATCAGAGTCACCCGAGCGTTCAGAGCACTGTCACTAGTAGCCCACCACATACTCAGTCAGGAAACCTAGGAAGATCTATGGAAGCTGAGATGAGGTTACCCACCTTTAGAGGAGATGGATCTGAATATCTTGATCAACACTGGTTTCTATGTGAATTCATATGGAGTATTAAGAACATCACCGACGAAGCTGTCAAAAAATCTCTGTTTAGTACTACCTTAAGAGACCGTGCACTGAGCTAGTACATGAAGTTTGTTAAGGGAGTTTCCTAGCTGATCCAGGTGGATATCGATGGCCACCCACCTTGTCCAGCTGGCTCAAAACAACTTTCTAGCAATTTTGATAATTTACTATTTTTAGCAGTTTTTCGGGTCTTGAACTTCCAGAGTCGTTTTGAGGCCCTAAACGATGTTTTTTGGGGTATGTTGCGGCTGCAAAAGTTCATCCTGAAATTTTGTGAAACTGTTGTAGTCCTCGGATAGATCTTTCTAATGGGCTATCATACACCTAAAACGAAGATCGTATGCAAAAGTTATGACCCCAGGAAGTTGATGTACTGACTTACCCAAACGTGGCCCACATGACTTTTCGTACTTCATCTCCTAGGGTTAGGTTTTTGGATGTTTAGGGTTTTTGAAACTCCTGCTTATTTTAAAAAGGCCTTGAGATCCTCATTGTAATCATCTTCTTGTGAATGAGTGCAGCCGTCACATCTCTTCTCAGAGATAAGCTGCCACCATTCCAACAAGCTTGTTTTCCGCTACATTTTACAGTTTCAGCTTATTTCCTTATTGAATAGAAAACCAGTTTTACTATATCTCTGTTATTTTTTGTTAAGAATCTAGTATTAATATGTAGTCATTTCTACTCATAAATTATGGATCAGTGGTATCAGAGCAGTCTACTTCTTGTTGTATTAATGCATGTCCCCAACGAGGTCGGAGTAGAAAGAGTTGGGTCTCGAGATTGTTTCTCTTGAGGACAAAATCTCTCACACACCCAAGTGACCTCTCATGGAAGGAGAAAAGAAAGATGATGGGATAGGATATCCTTTCAAACTATTGTTTGAGGAAGCCCTGATGCAACATAGGAACGAGATGATGGATAATTTCGTGCAAATCCTTCGGCGGATACCAACAGGAAATGCATCTTCTTCGAGTGGAGGCACCGCCCCCTTCAAAGTACAAATAAACTTTGATATTCCTATATTTGAAGGTTGGATAGACGCAGATGATGTAGACAAGTGGTTGAATCTACTAGAAGGGTATTTTTATGTCCATAACTTTTCGAATAGAGAAAATTTTACTTTTGCGCTCCTCAAAGCCGTTCCCCATGTCAAAGATTGGTGGGAAAATTTCTGTGAGCAAAAGGAAACAGAGGAACCCTCATTATTTACAGTCATAGCCACCTAGGAATCCTTTAGGGATGCTATTAAGGAATAATACTACCCTATCAGAAGTTATGATGACTTGTATACCAGATGGACCACACTGCGGCAAGAAAGAGACCAAGCAGTGCCATATTCCACAAATATCTTCCATACCTTGCACACCAAGATGGGTATCAAAGATTCAGAGGGACATCTGGTGCTCAAGTATCGTGATTCTCTGCATAGATACATCTAGACCGAAATGGAATTTCTGGACATCTCATCCTTGGGCACGGCCTACCAATATGCCATCAAAATCGAGAAGAGGCTCAAACAAAAGACACGATAATTTGGGTTGGAGAACCCCTCACAAAAAAATCCAGGAAAGGGCAGCCCCAACCCACATAACAAAGGACAAAGAAAAGATGGATAGTATCAGGACAACCAGTCCAAGCCGTAAGCAAAGAAGTACACCAGAAAGACAAATAAAGATATCGAGAAGTGGTGCAACTTCCATAAGAGCCCTTGGTATAACACTACTGACTCCCACTCAAAGCAGATGTTGGTGGCTGAAGTGAAAGCCTCTGAATCAGATGCGGGTTCTGACTCTGAGTCAGAACTATAAAGGAGAAGATGGATCATTGACATGGAACCTAGTGCCACTGTTGCTACCACCAAGCTCCAACATGGTGAACCAGATGAGCCAGAAGAAGGAGATTGCCTCTTCCATTCACAGATGTGGGTAAAAGGCACCCCGTTGCACTTCATTGTTTATAGTGGTAGCCAGAAGAACCTCATCACAGCAGAGGTCATCAAGCAGCTAGCCCTGCCAACAACACTGCACCCACAACCCTACACCATTGGATGGCTCTGCCAAGGAAGCGATCTCTGCGTCAGCCAATAGTGATGACTATCGTATGACATCAAGCCCTTCAAAGACAAGGTATTGTGTGATGTTTCTCCTCTCGAAGTTTGTGATGTTCTTTTGGGACAACCTTATTTATGGAAACGTCATGTTGTATATGAGTCTAGCCCTCGTAGTGTTATTATTACTTTGAATAGGAAATTGTACAGGTTACCCGAGGTTGTCCCACCTAGTGTTATTTCCTTGATCTCTGCTAAGCAATGTAGGGAGGTCATCTCTCAGACGAGGAAGTTTGTCTTCTTCATAATTCTCTCTCAGAATGAGATAAAAATCACAACCACATCCAGGCTCTCTGCGGTCGACCTCTCCACACAGTAGAAGCAAGTAGATAAGGTTGTGGAGGAATACTCGGATATATTCTCCTCACTTATCGGGGTACCTCTGCACTACCAGGTCAAGCACCCCATCGATCTGACCCTCGACGCACCATTTCCCAATGGGCCAGTCTATCGCCGCTCTATGTTAGAGAATGAGGAGATCAAGTGACAGATCCAAGAATTTCTCCACAAGGGGTACATCCGTCCCAGCTCATCACCTTACAGGAGCCCAATCGTGCTGGTACAGAAGAAAGATGGAACCTAGCATCTTTTCATTAATTACCGAGATCTGAATAAAATCATAGTCAGAAACCGGTACCCAATTCCCTGAATCGATGACCTCCTTGATGAACTCATGGGGGCCAAATAATTCAGTAAGATTGATCTGAAGTCTGGCTACCACCAGGTCTCGATAGAACAAAAATATGTATGGAAGACCACCTTCAAGTCAGAGGAAGGTCTTTTTGAATGGTTGGTCATGCCCTTTGGTCTGACAAATTCTCCAGCCACTTTCATGAGGATGATGGACGATATCCTGTGACCATTCACCAATACTTTTGTAGTGGTGTATCTGGATGACATTCTCATTTACAGCAAGACTTGGGATGAACACTTGCAGCATATTCAGTAGGTTTTGCACACCCTACGGTAGCATGAGCTATACACCAACTTGGAAAAATTCTCCTTTGGCATGGATAGGGTCCATTACCTAGGCTACATCATTGGTCAACATGGTGTACATGTGGATCCAGCCAAGATCCAAGTCATCCATGACTGGCCAGCCCCAACCACACTCATTGAGCTTTGGAGCTTCTTGGGCCTTGCCAATTTCTACCACAAGTTTGTGTTGGGATTCACCCATATTACATGGGCCCTCAGCCAAATAACTAGGGGTGGTGGTAAGGTGAAATTTGCGTGGGGTCGGCCCCAAAAAAAAGCGTTCGATGATTTGAAGTAGTGCTTGTGCTCAACCCCAATACTTTCACTACCAAACCTACAAAAACCCTTTGAGATTGAGATTGATGCTTCAGACTATGTTGTGGGTGCCGTTCTCATGCAGCACGACCACCCCGTGACCTATCATAGTGAGACACTATCATATGTTGTCCGTAATTACCCTACTTACGACAAAGAAATGTACTCCATTGTGCAAGCCTGCCACCAATGAAGACATTACATTCTTGCAAGGGAGACAGTCATCTACACTGATCATAACTGATCCAGATTTTATGAGCATAATGAAATGACTACAGATTATTACCAGATGCTTAACACAGAATAATAGAGATACAGTAAAACAGGTTTTCTATTCAATAAGGAAATAAGTTGAAACTGTAAAATGCAACGGAAAACAAGCTTGTTGGAATGGTGGTGGCTTATCTCTGAGAAGAGATGTGACGACTGCACTCATTCGCAAGAAGATGATTACAATGAGGCTCTCAAGGCATTTTTACAATAAGCAGGAGTTTCAAAAACCCTAAACATCCAAAAACCTAACCCTAGGAAATGAAGCGCCAAAAGTCATGTGGGTCCCAATTGGGTAAGTCAATACATCAACTTCCCGTGGTCGTAACTTTTGCATACAATCTCTGTTTTAGGCGTATGATAGCCCATTGGAAAGATCTATCCGAGGAATACAACAGTTGCACAAAATTTCATGATGAAATTTTGAAACTGCAACATACCCCAAAAAACGTCGCTTAGGGCCTCAAAACGGCTCCGGAAGTTCAGGACCCGAAAAACTGCTAAAAATAGTAAATTATCAAAATTGCTAGAAAGTTGTTTTGAGCCAGCTGGACAAGGTGGGTGGCCATCGATATCCACCTACATAACCAGCCTAAACTGCTGAATGAGATCAAGAACAGGCTGATTTTCGAATTCAAGAAACCCAAGTCAGAGTCACGGTGCATTATAGAATTGAAAGAAATCAAGCAGAGAATAGCTGAACCCGTATGGGATTTCAATCAAAGCTTTAAAACCTTGACATGCCACTTGATTTTCCAAATCCCAGATGAGAAGAACAAGTAATGGTTCATTGCTTCTCTCATACCACACATCAGAGTTCCTCTGATGCAACAGAAGATTGCTTCGCAGGATGAGGTGCTGGAGATCTCCATGAAGCTAGAATCATACCCTATGGGAGAATCCATCTCAGGTATGAGTCAAATCTTGAGTCAACTAACTAGTTTGTCTCTACAGGTCGAAGATATGAAGAAAGACAAGGAAAAAGACAAAAGAGAAGACATTTGGTGTATCATATGCAAATCAGAAGGCCATGACAAATAGCATTGTCCCCTATTCCATGAATACTTGGCCTCTGGAGTTCTGATCCCTTTGAAGCAAGTCACCCTACCCTGGTGCGAGGTATGCAGAAATAGACATCACCCAAGTGAGTGCTATTACATGAAAAAATATGTTCAGACACCCACAAAGTTGTATTGCACGTTCTGTAAGTCCATGGGGAATGATGATAGGGATTGTAAGGCTTATGACCTCATGCACAAAAGTTCAAGGGATATATACAAAATTCAAGGTGAAGTACAACAAGAAGGAAACACTATGTAGTATAATTCTCCAGGACGAGGAAAATTCAACCCTCATGGTGGATTCCTAGGAAGAGGAAGAGGAGGAGGTAGGAGTCGAGGTCAAGGATAGATAATCTATTATAACTGCACACAACCAGAACACTTGGCAAGGGACTGTCATAACCCTTGTACCACTTGCAACTATTGCAACTCCTTCAAGCATGTTATCGAGGACTATCCAACATTGCTGGCTAAACTTCAGGAGAGACAGGGACCTTAGCAGAACCTACAAATACAACTAATCAAAGAAGAACCTCGTGGAGAAGATCCCATAGTCACTGTTATCACTAGAGGAGGCATTATTACAGGAGATGATAGAGTGATCCAAGGAAAGACTACAGAAGAATAAGGAGTCAAGAGAGCTGCTGAGAAGACACAAAATTTTGATGCAAAGAAAGAAAAACAAATATTTGAGGAGGCAAGAAAAGAATTCAGGGGAGATCAAGGTTCTTCATTGAAGACACGACCAAAAGTAAGAGAATATGGAATTCCTCTGGCATTCAATCAGTCTAGTTCACCCAAAGATGGAAATGAGGTGAGTAAACTTGTCAGTTTCTTGTATACATTTATAGAGCTGGTTAAAGATGAGAAAGCCATATAAGAATTGCAAAATTTAGTCAGACAGTATGAGATAGGAATGGTCGATCCTTTACTGAATAAAGCAGTACATTAACTATCCAAGAAGAGAAGGACAAATAAAGAACTACACCTTAATGCTCAAATTGGAGAGTATGATATAGACTATGTGGTCCTCGACTTAGGGTTAGAGGTCAATGTCATGACAAAGAAAACCTTGGCACTGATGGGAAAACCTAAGTTTATATATTCCCCTATCAGGCTTAGGATGGATAACCAGCAGGAAGTAAGCCCCTTTGGTAGATTGGAACATGTCCCTGTGGACATCGACGGAGTAAGGACGTTTGTAGACTTCGAGGTGATTGATATAGTTGATGATAGTTGTCCTTACCCTACGCTGTTAGGAATTGATTGGGATTTCAATAATTCTAGTGTGGTTGATTTAAAGAAAATAAAAATGAAGTTTGAAGGAGATGGACTTAGGGTCATTTCACCTTTAGATCCCGTTTAAGGTTAGAGATACACAGAAACCATCAGAGAAGAATACCACACATATGAACTAGAAAACATATACAAATTAACAGCCAGACAATAGGACTACATTAATCCTATGACGGATGGGACTTTGAGTTGGCGAAGTGACAACACATGTTCATCATATTCAGAAGAAGCACTAGAGAACTGGAAGAACAAAATGTAATAAGTATCTACAAGGAGATGTGCTAGATTAACCAAAGAATTTCTCTGGATCGACACAATAGTAAGTAACTTACCCACCTTTGATGGTCTGAATCCTTTAGAAACCTTCTTGTCGGACTTTGAAGAAAGTGTACCAATGCAACAAATATTGCTGGCAATGGATGAGGCCTTGAAAGAAACACCGGAAAGATGGTGGGGGACACACAAAAACAACATTACAGACTGGGTACAATGTTGTACTTTGATGACAATGCGATTATCGCACCTTTAGATCCCGATGAAGGTTAGAGATACACAGAACCCATGAGAGAAGAAGACCACGCATATGAACTAGAAAACCTATACAAATTAACAACCAGACAACATGACTACATTAATCCTACGATGGATGGGACTTTGAGTTGGCGAAGTGACAACACATGTTCATCATATTCAGAAGAAGCACTGGAGAACTGGAAGAACAAAATGTAATAAGTATCTACAAGGAGATGTGCTAGATTAACCAAAGAAGTTCTCTGGATTGACACAATAGTAAGTAACTTACCCAACTTTGATGGTTTGAATCCTTTAGAAACCTTCTTGTCGGACTTTGAAGAAAGTGTACCAACGCAACAAACATTGTTGGCAATGGATGAGGCCTTGAAAGAAACATCGACAAGATGGTGGGAGACACACAAAAACAACATTACAGACTGGGTACAATGTTGTACTTTGATGACAATGTGGTTATCAGTGCAAGTAGAAGGCTGTGAAGTTAGGTACACGGGTCGAAGCTTCCTGAAGGACCATGTGCAAAGTTGCGAGGAAGCCTAGAGAAACATTCCTCAAGAACAGTGGGTGCACAAATTCATTAACACGCTGGACACAACCCCTATCAACTGGTACCTTCAAGAAGAAGTGTGCCTCATCACTACAGATTGAGAAGGTATGACCCAGGATTTTGTAACTACCTTCTTATTCGAAATTCAATATCCTTCAGTATATCAAGAATTACAAATTGTAAGACATAAATTATTTGAGGAGGCATCTATCCTCCCTTTAGAACAAGAAGAAGACGAATGGACTGCGCGTCTCTAGAAACTGCAAGTTTGTTACAATAATAATGCAACCGAAGACGATGATCCACGGAATGTGAACATCACTGAAACAAAAGGCCAAAGAGACATAGAAGGATCAAGAGTTGACCTACCTTTCATTGGACAACCAATCAAGATCAATAAAGTCAACATTGGAACAGAGCAAACACCAAAACTTGCAAATGTTGGAGATTATTGGGATGTTTCCACTATTGATAAGATCACAGAGTTGCCACATGAGTATCAGGACTTGTTTCCAACCAAGTTCACTTATATGAAGGGTATTAAAGGGTATATGGGGGAGATGAGGATCCATTTGAAACCATATGCCAGGCTAGCCAAATAGATACCTTACAGATTGAACCCTAAATATAAGGAGAAATTGAAAATTGAGCTCGACAGAATGATAGAAGCAGGGATTATAGAACCTATTGAAGAATCATAATGGATTAGCCCTATGGTGGTACAAGACAAGAATACAGGAGAGATCGGGATCTGCGTAGATATCATGAAGCTGAACAATGCCTATTTTCATGACCCCTTCCCTATGCCATTCACTGACAAAGTGTTAGATAATGTAGGAGGCCAGGAGGTATATTCTTTTACAGATGGATTTTCAGGATACCATCAGATCCAGATTGCCAGGGAAGATCACCACAAGACCACATTTGCAACAGAATGGGGATCCTACCAGTATACAGTGATGCCATTTGTCTTGAAGAATGCACCAACCATATTTTCCAGGGTGGTGGTCGAAGCATTCAAGGATTTTTTACATAAATTCCTAGAAGCATATTTTGATGATAGGAATGTTTTCAGCATTTTGTAGAATCATATTAATGTTTAAGGCTAATGTTGGACAAGTGCAGGCAGTGTCATATTGCCTTAAACCTGAAGAAGTGCATTTCATTTTCACCATTTGGAGTGTTGTTAGGTCATATTGTATGCAAGAAGGGATTGCTGGTAGATACATCCAAGATTGCCATTATAGTCGATCTACCCCCTCCTACTTCAGTCAAACAGCTGTGCACTGCGTTGTGACACACTGGATACTACAAGAAGTTCATTAAGGGATATTCACAAATTACAACACCCACAAAGAATCTTTTGAAGAAAGAATGTCAATTTCACTGGACAGAAGAATGCCAACAGAGCTTCGACAAACTGAAAAAACTGAAACAAAAAATCGTTATTGCGCCTATTCTGTTTTTCCCAGATTGGAGTAAGGAGTTTCATGTGCATGTCGATGCATATTACATTGCATTAGGAGTTGTGTTAGCATAACTGGGAGCTGGAGACATCGAACACCCGTTATCCTTTACTAGCAGAAAGCTATCAACAACTGCGATTAATTACACCACCACTGAGAGAGAAGGGTTAGCCATGGTGTATGTGCTACAGAAGTTCCGCCACTACTTGTTGGGAGGACACTTTAAAATGTTTACTGATCACTGCACGCTGAAATAATTAGTCAACAAGCCAGTGTTGGGGGGGAGAATATGCAGATGGCTTCTGTTATTTCAGGAATATGATTTTGAGATTGTGGTTAAGCCAGGATGAATGAATAAAGGTCCTGACCACTAGTCGAGGTTGGAACATTGTGAAGAGCCTACTAGCTTGGAGGATACACTATCGGGTGCATAGTTTTTGGCCATTAGAAAAATTGATGATCACTTCACAGAGATATTCCAGTTCCTATCAACAGGAATGGCACCTAGTGACTATACAATTACTCAAAAGAAATAGTTGGTTGTACGCGTTGCAGATTTTTCACTTATAGCTAGACAACTATACAAGATGGGACCTGATGAGATATTAAGAAGGTGTGTTATGGAGGCAGAGAGACCGTTGGTCCTCACAAAAGAACATGAAGGCATTGCAGGAGGACACTACGCAGGGAAAGGAACAACACAAAAGATTCTTAGGGCTGGCCTTTGGTGGCCTACTCTACACAGAGATGCTAAGGACTATTACAGAGACTGCGATGCATGTCAAAGTGTTGGGAAACCATCCAGAAGAGATGAAATTCCTTTATCACCACAATTGACCCTACAAGCATTTGAGAAATGGGCCATTGACTTCGTGGGACCTATAAACCCACCAGGGAAGCACACAGGAGCTAGATACATAATCACTGTGACTGATTATTTGACTAGATGGGCAGAAGAAAGAGCAGTTAAGGAATGTAGTGTAAATACAGCTGGGCACTTCATATTTGATGATATCATAACCAAGTTTAGATTCTTGAAGATCCTTATGAGTGATCAAGGCACACATTTCATCAATAAGATCGTTGAAGCCTTGACTCATGAATTTGAAGTTCACCATTAGAAGAGCACACCCTATCATCCACAAGAAACTGGGATAGTTGAAGCAGTCAATAAAATCCTGGAGAAACGCTGACGAAGATATGCAGTGTGAATAGGGATGACTGGGATTTGAGAGTACCAGTTGTTTGGCTCTAAAGATGTCCTAAAAACAACCTCTATGCATCAACCAAAAGTAGGCACTGGCACAAGCGTTTTACTTGTCACCTACATAGGTTCTTACCTTCCGTTTTCAATACCCAACCTCCAAATATCCAACACCTGTAAAGGAGCAACAATCGTAAAGGGAACGACAATTATTCTATTCAAAGGAACAACACGACCTGCAAAAGGAACAACAATCAGATCAAAAGGAACAATAGTCGTTACATTGGGACGAACTAATGTTGAATTAATTGCATTGCAGTATTTACCCAACTATCTAATTTGTCAACTCGGGGTTCGTAAACTGACGAAGCGCATGCAAAGTATATGCAAGATTGAAGCGGGACTAATCTAATCTAATTTTTAAGCTACAATTGAAATTGAATAATTAATCTAACACACGACTGAAATAGAATCATTAATAAAACACATGATTTGGAATTGAATTAATCTAGTTGTGTAAATGAAATTAATCTAGGAATGAGAAATTGTGTGAAGGAATTAATCTAGAAATGGAGAACTACATGAAGGAAAATCAAGTACAACATGTGAAGAGTTAAATAACACAACAACATATGTGAGCTCACGCCAATGAAGCAATCTTCTATTACAATAACCAAATCAATCTTCATAACAAAATATTAAAAGCATGAAAACTAAAACCATGAATCAAAGCTAAGAATCCCTTTCTCTTTCGAATCCTAATGACTACCATTAATGACTAATCTAATTCTCTACTTACAACTGAAATCTCATGAAGAGAGAGCACTCTCTTTTATACATGAGAGCCTTGAAGATAATATAACCATCTCATTATTACAGATCCATTTTTCTCTCAACCTATTTCCCATTATTACAAAATATAATCCCTTTAAATCCTCACACATATCTCTCATATATCTTAGATAAGATATTCCAACCAAATCTCCATGATCTTCTCCTTGGACTGGGCTTGAATTATCTCCTCAAATATTAAAATGGTGGAGGAAGTATTCGAGAAGTCCTTTGAATTAATCCTTCACATATTCCTACACATTACAAAGCTCACACATATTTGAGATATATATGAAAACATGTCAATTTTCTAACATTTAATCACAAATTTCCTTTTAATACTAAAATGAATAAAGTGGAGAACAATAAGGTGAAACCCAAGTATATTTATGGAAATGATATCATGAAAGGTTAATGGGGCGATGAAATGTGAAGAATGATGAAGTGAAAGATGGATGAAAATATGATCTTTCTGAGCCCCAACACCAGCAGTATTATGGGCCTATAGAACCACTTGCAAGAAAATGACCATTCAGACCCCCTTGAAATTGGTCTATGGTATAGAAGTAGTTGTACCCATGGAATATTTGGTTCCTAGTCTGAGAATTGTTGGCTTTACAGATATAGATGACACTAGCACTGTTCAAGAGAGGCTTGCTCAGTTGGTAGAACTAGAAGAAATCAGATTTATTGCAGGATTTCACCAGTAGGTTTAGAAAGAAAAAGAGAAGGCCTACCATGATAGAAATATCAAAAAGAAGGAATTTAAGCAAGGTGATTTGGTATTGGCATATGACAATAAGTTCATGAAGCATCCAGGAAAGTTCAGAATGCATTGGCTTGGGCCATATGAGGTTTCCTATGTTAGAAAAGGAGGAGCTGCACAGTTGAAGACATCGAATGGAGAATGGAAGGAGGGATTAGTGAATGGGATCTGATTGAAATTGTACCATGACAACCAGCTACCTCGCAGTCCCAATAAAATCAAAAGGAATAGGGTCTAGGTACCAGGTGTAATTAAAACTGGGTACCAGACATAGAAAAGACAGTCTACACAAGCAAGGAAGGGAGGAATAGAGCTGGAAGTATAGGCTTCCCTGCATAGTCTGAGGTCGAATCACAACAGAAGTATCAGATATGAAGTGCCTCGGGATGAGTCACATGTGAGTGTTGGGGTCCTTTTGGCCCTTGGATATGGAAGCAAGAAAAGATTAAGGAAGAAAAGGCAAAACACGAACTGCGTAGAAGACATAGTGACTGATACTGAGTCAAAGTGAGAAGAAGAGAAGAAAAGATGGAGCGGAGTAAGAGAAAGAAATATGTTGGACGAGAAGATATAGGATGACAGATTCGAAAGGAAGACGGATTATGGACAACTCAGTGTTGGCAGCCAATTCACATTTTTCCACTGTCTCATAAGCTGCCTACACCAATGTTTTGCAAACCTCGATTTTTAGTCGGAATTCTCAAATGAAACGACACTTTTATTTTTGCGTTGTTCGCACACTTACCTTTGTTCTGTTTTCACGACTGTAAGTGTGAAAACTTGATCTTTCGAAGTCGCATTAGAATCATTATTGAATTGTCATTATCTTTTTTGTCGATATGCCTATTTCGCTTACATTTCACTTATCATTATGCAGTTGGAAAAACCTTTTTGATCTGTACTCATTGGACATTCTTGGATTGATTGTGTGACTTTTTCGCATTGAGTTTGTGATTCATTGGCGATTGGATTTATATGTTTTTTTGATTTGATCTACTTGACCATTGGTTTCATAAAATATATAGGTGTTATGGTTAAAACCTTGATATATTTCATCTGACATGACAACTAGTTCAAAACGCATTGGCACATTGGTTAAACTGATGGTATGAATTGTTACAACGCATGTCACATATTCAAAACATTGGCATTGGTTTCTATTTATATGTTGGTTTTAATTCTATGGCATAACTATTTCTAGCGCGCGTGGTTTATCCACTTACCAAAGGATTTGATTGATTGAAATGGCATAGTTATAACACATATGCATTGTGACTTGTATAGTTGATAGCGCCGGCGGTTGTACCTTGGTAATGACTATTCTGCATGGCCAGCGAATAGCTCCACCACCTTCGCACGATGTCATTAATGTTGCTTCTATCCCTGTTTCACCTCTGTTAGCTCGGGTAACCCTTCGTGCACTCTGCTCCTGTGTATGCTATGATTCAAACCCTAGCTCGTTCACCGTGTGCTCGGCTCCATGGAACCGGTGGTGCGAATTGAGCCGAATGGTAGCCAAGCCTTGCTATTGTTCGACAATGCTCGGAAAGACTTAGAGGATAGCGGTTGGCTCACCTTTGTACAGTGATTCAAGGGTTTTAATCTATTTGTTGCACAATAGTTCACCCTGACTTTTGATGGCTGTAGGGCCAAGGTGGGTGACATTCAGTTGGAAATCAGTGAAGATTTCATTAGCTCTGCCACAGGGTTAGCAGCTTCGGGCCAGGGTTGGTTTAAAAATTCAAAAGTGGAAGAGGTGCCATGGCCACTACTGTTCGTCTCGCGAAAAGTCACATCCTGTGACAGAATTATGCCTATCTCCATGCTCAAACCACGATGGCATGATCTTTTGATGGTGGTCAAACAATTCATGACCTGTGAGGGTCATTATGGACTCGTTTTTCTCTATCACCTTCGACTGTTAATGAATTTTATAGGGTATCCATTGAATATGCCTTTTTACTTCCAACATAGCCTCTATAAAATGTCAAAAAGGTTTAAAAGAGAAAAGGCCGATAGTAGCCTGTTCCACCATGGCCTAATCAGACTCATCGTTGTTCATCACTTAAATCTCCACGGTGATAGCTGGTAAGATTTTGTTTCTCGGAATGGTTTTGATGATACAGAGCATGTCCAAATTGACAAGCCCGTGCCATTCCATGTCCTACTGCCCTCTCCTAAACCCTCGATCGACCCTGATATTGACTTACCCGATGTTTTAGCAAACAAGGTTGAGGCCATAAAAAATCCTGTAAGCAAAAAGGCCAAGGGAAACCCTACTGTTGATGGAAAAGGTAAAAAGAACGCTCGACTTATCTCAAGTATGGCTAGGAATAAGCCTAAACATAGTGTTAAGCAGAAGCCCATAGTCCTTAGTGAGGATTCAGACTCTGACATAGAACGCTTCCTAGCTAGTGAGTACCCTTACTCAAAGGGTCTGTGTCCCAAGCCACCCTTTGACTTCATTTCTAATCTACCCCCTTTCCTAACGAACAATCCTAGCTACCCTGGGATCAAGCTACCTAATGAAACCCTCGGCAATTTGACCAAACCCTCACCTACATTTTCAAAGCCCGGACAGTCGTCATGTGATCAATGTGATGTGTGGTTGGAACTATACTATACAGATGTTCCCTTACTTCAATCGAAAATCAAAGCGTTGGAAAATCAAGTTGCAGTGTTGACCGGCCAAAGGGACAAACTTCAAGCAAATGATAGGAAGCAGAAAACCATTGGTTCCATCGTATTTAGGAATGTTGAATTGGCTACGGCCGTTGTCAATTCCAAAATGTCATGATCAAGTTGTCTGCTCGTCATCCAGGTATGAATTTCGATATCATTTTCGTTTTGTGAATTGCTAGGATTAATATAATAGTTTGAGTTTGGTTTTCAAATAGTTCTTTCTATCATTTGAAATGGCTCTGTCATAATGTTGTTCATCCTGTACATTGTTTTCGCTTTGTTAAAATTAAATGAAGTTTTGATTTGGATACATGATTCGGTCATGCCTAGTTTAGTAATTGATAAGTTTTCATCAGATTTGATTCGTTTGTCTGTTGAGTCAACGAAATTAATGATTTTATTTCATTTGGAACAGGAGGTTTTCATGCTAAATTTAGAGCACGATCGTGTCTTGATTTGGTATGATTTTGTTATCATATTAGATCTAATTTGGTTTCTATGCTGTGATTTTGGAACGACTTCGTGAGTTTGAATTAACGTGATGTGATATTCTAAATCGGGAATACAACTCTGATTGACTCTGATTTGGAAAGAATGACTCCATTTTTTTTTTATGGAAACGATATTCTCATTTAAGCCTGTACAAAAGATATCTACACCCGAATCATGGACTGGTTTTGATTCACAACGACTATGTTAAGCTCCAACTGTTCGATTCACTTTTCTTTTGATTGGATTGTTGTGTATTTTCAGTTAGTACGATTGTTTTCATGAGTTGGATTTGTATCATAGATGTTGCTCTGCTTGATTGATTAAACCCAGATCGACAAATGTTATCTCTGTCAAAATTCGGTTATAATTCGTTTTGAAATGAACGATTCCATTCAATGTCAATCGATTTGTTTGCCCCAAATAGCAATAACAAACGATTGAACAAATCCTACAGATCCTGTTATCGATCGATTGATTCCATTATCATTTCGTTTGTGGTAATTGACACACCAGCTTTGATTTGGTGGGTCGTTTGTTTATGTTAATACATTTGTATCAAATCTGAAAATGATCCTGCTGTTTTCGTATAGATTCGGCGGTGTTTACTGTTGATGGATAAGGAAATCGATTTGTTTAACTGTATCAATTCCAGTTTGATATGAAAACGATTTCATTACTGTTCATTACGATTTTGTTTACCCGATTTTGTGACAACCAATGAAACAGAGTATATGCATCTTTGCAGTCATTTGATTTTAGTTGTGTTTTGGTCTCAATTAGTATAACAATTTCAATTTGAATGATTCTCTTATATTTTAAATAGCCATTAGATACTTGTTAATAGTTGACTTTAATTCTTTAAAGATTCGAATTGATTTTAATGTTGATTCTGTGTTTGATTTAGACCAGCTACAGAATCGCAAGATTCTGTAGCTAGTCTATAGGATTAGATTTTTATCATTTTCATTAACTAAATATCTTCCTAACTTGCCCTTTTTTGACCTCTTGCAGGTACATTCGAATTGCATTGGACATGCTGTCACAGTCTAGGAGATATTTGTGTGATTTAGTTTTTATTTTAGGTTCCTAGTTTAGTCAGACTTGGGATATCTTCCCAGATTTTATGTAAACAGTTTTGATAACTTCCACAGGGATGTTTTACCTTGTGGAAGGTCTTTAAATACTTATTATTTTTGTAATAAGGAGCATCCTCATTTGTGGGAGAACCAGGCTATGGATTTCTAATACAAACTGAGACAAGATTTGATGTTTTGCTACAGCTTTCGCTTTGATAATATCAATCTTTTGTTTCAAGTTTATGCATGTCAGTTTGCAATTGATTATAGACTACTTTAGCTATCATAGTCTATTGCAGGATGATATGATTTGATTGATGTATTATCCATATCTTATTTCTTTCATTATTAAAAGAACAACAATTACTTTGTTTCAGTTAATGAATGACAGATTTCTCTTCTTTGTTAATTGAAGCATTCTGTATAGATCTTTGCATGCAGATTTATCTAACTGTTAAGATTTATAAATCATAAGATTGTTGTAGTTTTTATGTCTTGTTTGTCCTGTAATTACTTCAAAGAGCACAACAACTTCTAGTTTACGAGAAGTTCTTGGATAATCCGGTGCAGTTTTACTCCCTCCGAACAACTGAGACAATCATCATACACAGGACAAACCTGGAGCTTTTCTTCAGGTTAGTTTGTTATTTATTTAATAGTTTACTTGTTAGTATAATTTAAGTAGTTTAGTTAGATATATGTGTAGTTTAGATTTGTAGTTAGAGTTAGTATATTAGTTGTTAGTTTAGTTAGTTTTCAATTTATTTCTTTTTCATAAAATTATAAAAATAAAAAACAATAACTCTCGCTGTCTTAGGGAAGAATACAAATGAGTTTTTTCAGGTTTTATACAAATCTGTAAATTGTAAATGTTGTACGTTTTGTAAATAAGATTTATTTCTGTTAGTAGTTAGATATTTAATTTCTTAGAGTTAGTATAGTATTAGATAGTAGATTGTATGTAGAATAGTTAGTTTATTAGTTTGTTTTAATAGTTAGTTTTAGTTAGAATAGTTAGTTTAGAGTAGTTTTTCTTTTATTTTCTTAGGACTTAGATCGGCTAACGGGGCTGCTAAACCCGTCAGGGTGGTTCATCCCAAACAGCTTGGGTTATTAGACAACCCTGGACCGGTTCCACTCTCCCAGTTGACGGATGGTCAATTTCACCCGTCAAAAAATGGCGCTAGAAGGAGGGCCTGAACTTAATTAATGGCACGAGGTGGTCGCAAGACTCATCCACCACCTAATCGCTCACCTATAGTGACTAGAAGTCATTCGAATGATAACATTCCCCCTCAAACAACAACCAATTCAACCGATGATCCACGGATCACAATTGATCCAGTAACCCCAAATCCTACAGGTGGTGACGTACAAGAGATTGTCCGCCAATCTCTCTTAAGAACACATAGTTCTTTCGCTCGTTTGAGGCAACCAAATCGGCCTTTGGATCAACCTTTAGACTTCTCTGATATCAGAGAACATCTTGGAGGCACTAACCTCACCTTGAACCCTATAGATCCAATTGTCACTCCCGCTGCAGGAGGATATGGTATACCTCCCTCACCACCTCCATCATCTCCTTCCTCTTCTGAAGGAGATTCCTTTGACAAAGGTAGTTCCCCTTCTCAGCCTTATACACCCTCTACACCAATGGAAAATTAGAACAACCCTGCTATACCTTGGCTTGATCAGGATGCCGTAGCTGTACCTGGGGCACTACACCCCTTACCTAAACATTCGGAGAAATGGCTTCCCAAGTTTGACCCTGATTCCAAACAGATCACAGAAGATCACATTAAAAAGTTTATGTTAGCCATAAGACTCCGCAATGTAGAGCATGAAGACGTTGTATGTAGGTTGTTCCCCTATACTTTCGAGGGCAATGCATCTACATGGTACTTTTCCCAGCAACCCCATACCATCGTGTCTTGGGATAAGTTTGAGTCATGCTTTTTGGAAAAGTTCAGAGACGGTAAGCCTCCGGAAGTCCTAGTCATGGACCTTTCTAACTTAAGAATGAACCCAAAAGAAAAAGTTAAAGACTTTAATCAAAGATTCTTAACACTTAAAAACAAAATCCCTGTTGATTCCATGCCCACCAAGAGTCTTATAATAGCATACTACACTAAAGCTTTGCATCAAAGTATAGCTATTTGGGTTAAACGATCTAAGAAAGCCATGTTGTTAGAAGCCTTCGAGGAGGCCAGCCAGATTGAAAAAGACATTTTTAGTCTTAAAGACTCTACTAGCAACGAGATAGAGACTAGTTCTTCTTCCAAAAAGAAGATCGAAATCCTTCCCAGACCTACTCAAAGTAAAACACAACCTGAAAACTTTGATTTAGAAAACTTAACTAAAGTTGCTCAAAAACTGTCAAATAAAGTTATAGAATTAAAAAGGATGACCGAAGAAGATTCCTCGAGCAAAGGACCTTACAAACCCCCATTCCGGAAGCCTTTTCCTACAAATCGACCTAATCCAACCACCGAAGGCCTTAATCTAGAAAGTCTGCAATGCGCCTTTCAAACAATTCTAGAAGCCCAGGATAACTTGATTCCTCCTGAGATTCCTGAGGAGGTTGTTGAACAAGAGACAGTTCAAGAAGAAGAGTCTTCTCCAAACATTTTCGGACACTTCTCGGATAGCATCTTTCAAGCTAACTTCGAGACGGTCCATCCCTACAATACTAGGAGTAAGGCGGCGAACAAACCTTTTTCCGAAAACACTACGAATCTACCCCCAAAGCAATCTAAACTATATGAGATTAAACAAAGTAATGTGAAACCCAACTTAGATTATGATGTAGTTGAAGATCTTAAAAAGTTAAGGGCTAACATTTCTATTTATGAGTTATTGAAATTTTCATTTCTTCTACAAAAAATGTTATAGAATATCTCAGAGAATGGCAAAAATAGTAATTCAAGTGATAACAATGTTGTGCAGAACAAAGTTCCTCAAAATACTTCCACTAAAAACATTCCTGATCCTCAAGATAAAGGAAGCCTTCTTGGAAATAATGTAAGTAATGTAAATAATGTAGATAAAGTAGCTTTAGAAACTGCAAGAAAAAAGCCGCAAGTTACCACTCTTAGTACTCGCAAAAATGTACCTCCATTTTTTTTAACCTTCGAAATCTTTAATAGAAATGTGCACAATTGTATGGTAGACTCAGGAGCGTCGTCAAATGTGATGCCATGTTCTGTATGCCAAAAGATTAACGCTAAAGTTGAACCCTCCACCTTAAAAATCATACAACTTGATCGTACCAATGTTAAAGTTATAGGCGAATTAAAGAATGTGCTTATTAGATTATCGTCTAACCCCAAGGTTCATCAAGTCATTGATATAATTGTTGTGGATATTCCAAAAGTGTATGGTTTGTTTCTAAGCAGGGACTGGTCGGAGCAGCTACATGGTTATTTCGCAACAGATTAGTCTCATCTATGGCTTCCAGAGAACGGAAAGCCTAATAAGATCAAAGTAAATCATGAGCACTACCTTAAGTTCACAGTCACAGATTTGAATGACCCCAACGAACCATTTACACCTTCTGTTGATTCACCCGAAGTACAAAGAATGGACACCTTTTTCAACAATTTCATGGCCAAGACTTCAGCTATCACCAATCCAGAACAACAGTCCGAGATTGTAGCATATGTGCACCCAACAACTTCTACGCAACAGTCTCATGTACCCGACGGAAATCAAATTTGGTCTCTTTATTTTGACAGATCAAAATCCAAAGAAGGAGCTGGAGCAGGCTGCGTCATTATCGATCCGGCAGGTAACAAAACATTGATTGCATGTAGATTGGAATTTGAATGTACTAATAATACTGCAGAATATGAGGCTTTATTCCAAGGTCTCAGAAAATCTCTGGATATGAACATTCAAAACTTAACCGTCTTTGGCGACTTTGAAATAATATTCAGACATGTAAGAGATTCTATCCACTGTCTGTCTCCACATCTAAAAAGCTACCAATCCGAGGTATGGAATTTAATGAATAAATTTTCTACTTTCAATATAAATTCTATTCCTAGATTGAATAACTCTGAAGTAGATTTATTAGCTTATGTAGCTTCCAAACTTCTTCCTGCAGAAGGCTTATCCCCAGACACATTCTCCATTGAGCTGTTGTTCAGACCATCTATTCCCAACAACATCATGAACTGGAGGGTATTTGATGACGATCAACAGATTATTAGCTTCCTGCACATGGAAGAAACTTTCCAAGGCGCGGTTATAGACGAACACACACATGACGACAATTTGCGTGATTTCACGGTAATACCAGATCCGAGAACTCTTGAATCTTCATCGGACATGGTAAACTCAATCGCCAAATCTATATTCAGATTAGAGAAGTTTTATGATCTCCAAGATAAATTTAAAAAGTTGGTTAACTGTAAAACCAGTAGTTCCTCGTTATCATACGAAAAAGTAAACTTAGGAACTGATGACAATCCGCAGTGCATTAATCTAGGGGTAGGATGTTCTGAACAAGAAAAAACTGCATTTATCAAATTGTTCAAATAATTTAAAGATGTTTTTACATGGACGTATGATGATCTTAAAACGTTCGACCCTAATATCATACAACATGTCATCCCTATGAAGCCCCAAACCTTACCCTTTCAACAAAAATTGAGAAAAATGCACCATAAGCTCGAACCGACTGTTCAAAAAGAATTGAATAAACTCCTAAATGCTAAGATAATTTTTCCTGTTAGGCACACTCAATGGGTTTCTAACCTTGTCCCAGTCCGGAAGAAAAGTGGCAAAATCCGACTCTGCGTCGATTTCTGGAACCTCAATAGAGCATTTGATAAAGACAACTATCCTGTCCCACCCATGGAACGGATCCTTCAACAGGTATCTGGTTCTAAGAGGCTATCCTTACTGGATGGTTTCTCAGGGTACAACCAATTCCTGATGTCTCCCCCGGACCAACTTAAAACTACCTTCCATACCCCGTGGGGCACTTATGCTTATCGAAAAATGCCCTTTGGATTGATTAATGCTGGTGCCACTTTCTAGAGAGCAATGGACATTGCTTTCCGAGGCCTAATCAATCAGTCCATTGTAGTTTACTTAGATGATGTTACTATATTTTCTAAAAACAAAAACGATCATCTAGCTCACTTACGAGTCGTTCTACAACGATGTCGTAAATACGACATCTCCTTGAATCCTAAAAAATCCATCTTTGCAGTAGAATGGGGTAAACTCTTAGGATTCATTGTGTCTAGTGAAGGGATGATTATCGACCCCGAAAGAACCCAATTCATCGCGAAACTTCCCCCTCCTACATCCAAAAAATCTATGCAGTATTTCTTAGGCCAAATTAACTTTGTGAGAATATTTGTCCCCAGCTTCTCCGAAATGGTCAGGCCTTTACAGAATTTGATTAAGAAAGACACCCAATATCACTGGGGACCCCTAGAAAATCAAGCTTTTAATGCAATAAAGAAGGCTATAATAGACGCTCCATCTCTCATGAGCCCCAATTTTTCTCAAGACTTCACACTCTACACTTTTGCTTCTGACCACTCCTATGCCACAGTCCTAACCCAAAAGAATGTCGAAAACAACGAAGTACCCATTGCCTTTATGAGCTCTGCTTTCAAAGGCACTGAACTTAACTACCCTGCAGTAGATCGGCAAGCCTACGCTATTTTCAAAGAAGTCAAGCATTTCCGGTCCTATATTTTGAAGTCAAGGATGAAAGTTATTGTCCCTTACCCAGCCGTTAGGAACCTGTTAGTGCAGAAGGAACTAGGAGAGAAGAGAGCTAACTGGGTCAGCTCCTTGCAGGAGTATGACTTAGAAATCACCCCATCTCAAATAGTGAGAGGCCAAGGGTTATGCAAGTTAGTTGCTGATTCAGCAGCAGGACAGCAAGAAGAAAGCAACCCGTCAAACTTAGGACAACACGATCAAAACGCAATATGTTGTGCACAAAACCCCACCAATCCCTGGTATGACGATATAAGATTCTGTCTTGAACATGGGCCAACTCCCCATCACTTGGACCCTACTAAAAGAAGAGCGTTGAGATTAAAGTCTGCCTCCTTTCATTTGGTTAATGGTATCCTGTTTCGTCAAAGTTTTGACGGCATACTGATGCACTGTCTTGAAAAAGATGAAGCAGAAAAAGTCCTGCTAGAGTTGCATTCAAGAGAAGCTAGTGGTCATTTTGGTGGTGACACCACTTCCCATAAGGTTTTAAGAGCTGGTTATTACTGGCCCATGCTTTTTAGAGACGCCCATGCCTTGTGTCGTAAGTGTATCATTTGTCAAAAAGCATCAGGGCGGTTACAAAAACCAGCCTTTCCTTTGCAGCCCGTTTCAGTAGATTCTCCTTTTCAGCAGTGGGGCCTTGATATCATAGGACCAATCAACCCCCCATATTCACAACAACACAAGTTTATTGTGACAGCCACAGATTACTTTACCCAATGGTTTGAATCCGTGGTGTTAAGAACCGTCAACACCATTCAGGTAATTGCCTTTCTAAATTCGAACATTATCACTCGTTTTGGTATCCCTGACTGTTTAGTATTCGACAATGCTTCTTACTTTTCATCTCTTGAGATGAGTGAGTTCTCTTTGGAAAAAGGAATTAAATTGAAGTATTATGTTAGCTATTACCCCCAGGGCAACGGATTGGCAGAATCAACAAACAAGAACTTGATTAAAATCATCAAGAGAACGGTGGCTGAAAACCACAAAAATTGGAACAATGCACTGTTGAACGCGCTCTGGGCTGATAGGGTAACACCAAAAGCTGTTGTAGGTAACTCCCCCTTTTTTATACTTTATGGTAGAGAAGCAATTTTGCCACCTCACATTCTTCTTCCTTCGCTTCAGTTATCGCAGAAAGTCTAAGAAGAGGATTTTCCCCCTTTGGAAAACCGAATTAACGCTTTGATGAAGCTAGAAGAGGTAAGAGCCCAAGCTAAACATAAGTTAGATCAACATCAACTATTGGTTAAAAGCTGGTTCGATTCTAACTCTGCTTCTGATAGGAATTTCGAGGTAGGTGATCTCGTCTTGAAATGGGACAAACCACATGAGGGAAAGGGAGAACACACGAAATTTCAAAACTTGTGGCTTGGACCGTTTTTTATTGCTGAAAAGTTAGGTCCCAGTTCTTTTCGATTGAAAAATCTTGAAGGATAGCCTGACACCTATCCGGTGAATGGACAAGCCCTGAAAAGATACTTTGCCTGATAACAACCCTTGTATATTATGTACATATTTTGCTTTTGTTTGCTTTTCCTTTTGCTTTTGTTTTGATTTCCCTTTTGAGTTTATCGGTCTGTATTCGGAAATACACATACCTGTATGCTGAGTTATTCAAATAACGAAAACAGAAAATTCTTTTGCTGAAATAACTGCTAAGAAATTTGTATAAACATCAAATGTATACTTCTGGAATTTATATTTGTTGGTAAAAAAGTCTGTTGTTTGAAAGGAGTTAACTGATTTCGATCTCTGAGTAAAGCTTTTCATGATCATCTATTATATTTTTACACCGTCCCTATTCCTTAAGGGAATGACTCAGAAGATGTCTCCCTGCCTTAGGAAGTTGTTTTTGTAAATAAAACATCTCTGGATCTTAATAAAGGATAGTTCTAAAAAAAAAAATTGATGAGGTCTAAAAAAATATGTTAAAATATCACGATTTTCAGCGTCGACCCGCTCAACTTTATCTTTGAAAAACAAAACAAAATCAATAAAAGAGCTGTGGGAAGTGCTTGTAAACCCGTTGGGATGCTGAACAGGTCTGCTGGCAGTGGGGCAATGCATGCATGACACCAAGACAACTTCGCCGGGGTACTGAACAGGCCCGCTGGCAGCGAAGCAATCTCGGGTGTATGAAAATTTGCAAATAAGAAACCTCTTAATGTCCTTGATTCTGATCTGAAACTTCTTGGCAGGATACGGATGTCAGAGTGGGTTAAATGGAAACCCTGTCGAGGCTATGGACGCCTATTGGCAGCAGTGGCTATGCCAACAGTATTGGAGATTTTATCTTCAATATCGTGACTCGCTGGTCTTAAGACTGGTTATCTGTTTTCATCTTTAAAACACCGCTGGAATAGTTGGTTAATGATGATGTTTATACGATTTTCTGGTTGTTATTTTTGAGTTGGAATTATCTTTGCTGTCCTAATCTGAATTTGTTCTTTTGGCAGAGATAACTTCTTCTACCAGTGTGTCACCATTGTTGGCAGCCAATTCACATTTTTCCATTGTCTCATAAGCTGCCTACACCAATGTTTTGCAAACCTTGATTTATAGTCGCAATTCTCAAATGAAACGACACTTTTATTTTTGCATTGTTCGCACACTTACCTTTGTTCTGTTTTCACGATTGTAAGTGTGCAAACTTGATCTTTTGAAGTCACATTAGAATCATTATTGAATTGTCGTTATCTTTTTTGTCAATATGCCTATTGTGCTTACATTTCACTTATCATTATGCAGTTGGCAAAACCTTTTTGATCTGTACTCATTGGACATTACTGGATTGATTGTGTGACTTTGTCGCATTGAGTTTGTGATTCATTGGCGATTGGATTTATATGTTTTTTTTATTTGATCTACTTCACCATTGGTTTCATAAAATATATAGGTGTTATGGTTAAACCCTTGATATATTTCATCTGACATGACACCTAGTTCAAAACGCATTGGCACATTGGTTAAACTCATGGTATGAATTGTTACAACGCATGTCACATATTCAAAACATTGGCATTGGTTTCGATTTATATGTTGGTTTTAAATCTATGGCATAACTATTTCTGGCGCGCGTGGTTTATCCACTTACCAAAGGATTTGATTGATTGAAATGGCATGGTTATAACACATATGCGTTGTGACTTGTATATTTGATAGCACCGGCGGTTGTACCTTGGTAATGACTATTCTGCATGGCCAGCGAATAGCTCCACCACCTTCGCACGATGTCATTAATGTTTATTCTATCCCTGTTTCACCTCTGTTAGCTCAGGTAAACCTTCGTGCACTCTGATTCTGTGTATGCTATGATTCAAACCCTGGCTCGTTCACCGTGTGCTCGGCTCCATGGCACCGGTGGTGCGAATTGAGCCGAACGGTAGCCAAGCCTTGCTACTATTCGACAATGCTCGGAAAGACTTAGAGGATAGCGGTTGGCTCACCTTTGTACAACGATTCGAGAGTTTTAATATATTTGTTGCACAACAGTTCGCCCTGACTTTTGATGGCTGTAGGTCCAAGGTGGGTGACATTCAGTTGGAAATCAATGAAGATTTCATTAGCTCTACCACAGGGTTAGCAGCTTTGGGCTAGCGTTGGTTTAAAAATTCAAAAGTGGAAGAGGTGCCATGGCCACTACTGTTCGTCTCATGAAAAGTCACATCCTGTGACAAAGGTATGCCTATCTCCATGCTCAAACCATAATGGCATGATCTTTTGATGGTGGTCAAACAATTCGTGACCTGTGAGGGTCGTTATGGACTCGTTTTTCTCTATCACCTTCGAATGTTAATGAATTTTATAGGGTATCCATTGAATATGTTTTTTTACTTCTAGCATAGCCTCTATAAAATGTCAAAAAGGTTTAGAAGAGAAAAGGCCGATAGTAGTGATGCAGTAGCATCGCCCACATCAAGCGAGCCAGCGCGAATGCAGGAGACAGCTGGACAAGCCAGCGCGATTTCTTTTTGAATTGCACCTTGAAATTGTTGCGCAAAACATTAATGCGTTGATTTGATGAAGCACACTTGGTATATTGTAATGGACCTTGAGCGAATAAGCTCACGTCCTTAGGTAGATGAGGCATTTAATAGATTTAATGTAAAGATAGGTAGGAATTTAATTCTAGATGTGATAGCTTTAGAGCTCGAGAGGGAAACGGGATATAGACACCCTCCTTTGTACATTGTAACATTATTTTGGATTATCAAGCATTCAGGAGAGAAGAGAATACTGAGAAGTGTATGCAGAACCTCCATGTACAGATATTGAATTAATAGAAGAAAGCTTTGATTCAATTTCATGGTTATGTTGCTCTCTGTGTATTGTCGATATTATGCTTATGAATGTTTTCTTCTTGTCATACATTTGCTTTTACATGCTGTGTATGTGATTTCATGGTTGAATTGAAGTCTATGAGAACAGGGAGTTAGTTTCAATTGTTTCTCTATCTTGAACCAGAGAATTCCTGCAAGGAGTGCAGTTCAATCGTTCTCAAGGAGTGCGTTGACAGAAGGGTTCAAGTAGAGACAACTTTTGTTTTAAGTTCTCAAAAGTGTAGATTTGGCACCGAGGCCGTGCAAGGCATGCGCAGGCTGGACAAAGACTCAGAGTTGTGATTCTAAGAAAAGGGATTGAAAGATTTTCTGCTGCAGGAGTGCGCAGGATCGAAGCTTCAACACTTATTCGTTGGTGAAGATTTGCCACAGGGAGTGCGTGTAAGAAATTCTCCAAGGAACTTGAGAAGTTGAGAACAAGCTCAGGAGGAGTAGTCCTTCGAATTCGTCGAAGGCTGGCATAGGGAAGTTACACTTGAAGCATTCGAGCAAGTGTTGAAACCTTGCGTGTAGGCGGATGAGTCTTCGTGGAGGAAGCTCTTGTTTCATTTCGCAGAATTATTAGAGGAAGAACGGACCAACGAAATTATCCGAGAAGATTTCGCGAGGTACCATGGACCATTGGGTCTTGCAGTAGTGCAAGAAGGTTGTGGTGGAAGCATTTCGGGATTCTAAACTCAGGAGGGCAGTGTGTTGATACAAGTCGGCTAAGGCCATTGTATTATTCGTGAAGATCGCCCATCGGGATATTGTGAGAATAGCGTCGGAGAGTGGACAACAGAAGTCACGAGGCCGTGAGGTGTGATATTCCGACGGTGACATCAGCCATGCGGGGCCGCAGGAACGAGTGGAGTATAGGTGGCGAAAGTTATCGGGGTTCGCAGTGAGGAGCACCGAGGTGTTGGTGTCCAGATTCGCGAGTACGCAAAGGTCCGATATCCCCTATAGAAGTGGGGGGGAGTTGAGTGACAATTCACATGTGTATTGGAGTCTCATCAGGTCGAGACTCGGAAGACGGAGAAAATGGTGGTTGAGGTCGTGAGTAGCAAAAGAGCAACAGGACCATATCGGTACATCGGCCATCGAGAGTTGGAAACCCGAGTACTTGACATCGCGAGTGGCGAAGTTGCGATAGAGCCGAAGTCGCGATAAGAGTAGAGATACCGACAAGGTAAAAGTCAGTGAATTGACTGATGCATCGGGTCTCGGGGATTCAAGAACCCTACGATTAACCGATAACTCGTGAAGTTGTGAAGTACCGATCCTCCGAAAGGGAGAAGTGAGGGTCGAGTGAAGTAGAACTTGTGGTGTGCAGAATTTCCGATTAGAAATTAGAAGAACCATTGAGTTCTTCGGGCCGTGAGTGAAAGAAGGTCCTGTGAGTGAGGGAGAGGAGTTATCGTGGGAGGTAGCTCGCCGCGCCTTGCATTAGAGTTGGTATCAGAGCAGGGAATATCTTTTCTTTCAGTAGCAGAGAAGAAGAATACACCATGTCGCTGAGAAGAGAAAGACAATCTCCAGATCTTGAAGACAGGGAGGTGCGAAGAAGAGGTAGGCCGGCAAGAAATCCAGAAATGGAGCGGCAGATGAGAGATCTCCGAGCAAGGCTTGAGGAGATGGAAACAGCACAAAGACGCGGAGTTGGTGCTGGGGATCTTAGCGATTCTGAAGTTGAAGAGGAGGTTGGACATGAAGAAGAGGTCACAGCAGAAGATGCATCAACCGAGTGGTTGATCAAAGCCATCGCAAGGATGGGTGCGAAGGCAAAAATGGACATTCCCATCTATGAGGGGAATCTGTATGCAGAAGAGCTGTTGGACTGGATAAGAGCTCTTGACACATACTTCGATTATGAATATGTGGAAGAAGATAAGAAAGTCAAGCATGCAGTTATGCGCTTGAAAGGACATGCAGCATTGTGGTGGGACGAGTTACAAGCTGATAGACGCTACAACGGCAAGCAAAAGATCAAAAGCTGGGATCGAATGATCACGAAGATGAAGGCGAAGTTGATCCCAAGGGACTATCAAATCACACCGTTCAGGCGAATGCAGAACCTGAGACAGAAACTGATGACAGTCAAGGAATACACTGAAGAATTCTATCGACTAAACATCAGAGCAGGTCATCGGGAGAGCGATGATGAAAAGGTTGCGAGATAATTGGATGGTATAAGATACGACATTCAGGATGAATTAAGCATGCTAACCATCTGAACGGTGGAAGATGCTTACCAATTGGATCTGAAAGCCGAAGAGAAGCTGAGTCGAAAGCAAGGACAGCGAGGGCGAGGCAGAAGCCAACCAAGAGGCAAAGCAGTTGCCCAGGACAAATACTAGAAACCCAAGGAGGAATGGAAGAAACCTCAGGGTAAGGTTGAAAGAGGCGGAACCTCACAGAGGCAGCCATATGTTGAACAGAGAGGACAGCAAAATGATCAGCGAGGGGATTATGCTGATGAAAACACTCTTCCTCGTACTAGAGGGCGAGGTAGAGGAAGAGGAGGAGTTATCACATGTTTTACGTGTGGGAAGAATGGGCACAAGTCATTTGAGTGTCTAGAGAAAAAGAAGGATGTAGGGGAAACTCACATCACAGAAGCGCAGAGGCGTGATGCTAAGAATGAAGATGAAGACAGCGGAAGATCGCTTGGGATGCATAAAGTCCTTTTGACACCTGAGAAGGAGGTGGAGAGTTCAGTGCAGAGGACCAGTCTGTTCAAAACAGCTTGCACAACCAAGGACCAAAAATGCAAGGTCATTGTGGACAGCGGAAGCACCGATAATCTCGTTTTGACCAAGATGGTGGAGAAATAAGAATTGGAGACAACTGATCACTCGAGTCCATATAAAGTTTCATTGTTACAGAAGGGACATCAGGTGAGTGTCACCAAACAATGCTTGGTTGAGTTCAAAATAGGTGGGTATAATGATAAAATTCTGTGTGATGTTATTCCCATGGACGTATGTCATTTATTTCTTGGTAGACCATGGCAATATGAAAGAAATGTGATTCATGATGGGAGAATGAACACATATACACTAGAGAATAATGGGAGAACCCATAAATTTCTTCCGATAAAGGATAAAGAGGTGAAGCCGGAAGTAAACAGCACAATACTTCTCATGAGTGGAAAGGAACTTCTTACAGAGGTTGAGAAGAATGAAGATCCACAATTATTTGTTGTCAGAAAGCCGAGGATTGTTCTGACTAGCACAAGAGTGGATGATTTGCCGAATGAAATTCAGGAACTGCTGGAAGAGTTCGCTGACATCATAGTGGAAGAATTACCTCATTCGTTGCCACCAATGAGAATTGTGAGTCATCATATAGACCTCATACTGGGAGGAAGTCTGCCAAACAAATCCGCGTACAGGTTGATGCCGCAGGAGAATGAAGAGGTCAAGAGGCAAGTACAGGAGCTGTTAGATAAAGGGTTGGTCAGGGAAAGTCTGAGCCCGTGTGTCGTTCCAATGGTACTAAGTCCAAAGAAAGATGGGGGATGGAGGATGTGTACCGATTCAAGAGTGATCAACAAGATAACCATTAGGTATAGGTTTCCACTGCCAAGAATGGACGAGCTAATGGATTGCCTAAGTGGGGAAAATTATTTTTCAAAGATAGATTTGAAAAGAGGATATCACCAGATTCGCATGAGAGAAGGCGATGAGTGGAGAACCGCATTCAAGACAAACGAGGGTTTGTACGAATGGCTAGTCATGCCATTTGGTTTGACGAATGCACCAAGTACTTTTATGAGGCTGATGAATGAAGTCCTAAGGGATTTCATTGAAAAATTCGTCATTGTTTATTTGGACGACATACTGATTTACAGTAAATCAAAGGCTGAGCATTTGAATCATTTGGCCATCGTGATGAGAAAGTTACAGCAGGAGAAGTTGTTGATCAACATGAAGAAGTGTTCGTTCATGAAGACAGAGCTCATATATTTGGGTTTTGTCATATCGGCGAATGAGTTGAGAATGGACCCAGAAAAGGTGGATGTGATCAAAAATTGGCCATCACCGAGAAATGTGTTCGAGGTGAGAAGTTTTCATGGTTTGGCTAGTTTCTACAGGAAGTTCATCAGGAATTTCAGTGGAATTAGCGTAGCGATGATGGACACAGTGAAAAAGTGGCATAAGAATTTTCATTGGATAGCGGAGGCTGAGAAGAGCTTCAATCTGTTGAAGCGAAAGATCACAGAGCAACCAGTGTTGGTGTTGCCTGATTTTCAGAAGACATTTTAGGTGAAATGTGATGCCAGCGGGTATGTTGTAGGAGCGGTCTTAAGTCAAGATGATAGACCAGTTGCATATTTCAGTGAGAAGCTGGATGAGGCGAAACTGAAATACTCCACGTATGATAAAGAATTTTACGCTATCATACAGGCGTTGAAAAAGTGGAGGCATTACTTGATCCCAAAAGAATTTGTACTGTACAGTGATAATCATGCATTACAGTTTGTGAATAAACAAGAGAAGTTGAATCAGAAACATGCAAAATGGGTAGAGTACATGCAGAATTTCACATTTGTTATTAAACACATTTCGGGAACTGCTAACAAAGTGGTTGATGCTTTGAGCAGGAAATGTTTGTTGCTGCAGGAGTTTCGAGTCAAAACATTGGGTTTCGAAAACCTCAGGGACATGTATGCAGGAGATGCAGATTTTGCAGAGGCATATGAAGCGGCTGAGAATCCAGTTCTCCGAGATAGGAGCCCGTGGATATATTATATGATCCAAGAGGGATTTCTGTTCAAAGGCAATCAGCTGTGTATTCCAAATTGCTCCATGAGGGAGAACCTGATGAAGGAGAAGCACAGTGGGGGATTAGCAGGGCACTTTGGCCACGAAAAAACATTCACGAAGCTGAGCGAGGCATATTTTTGGCCATGGATGCGTGTGGATGTTAAGAGGTTTGTTGACAGATGTTGGATTTGATAGCATTCGAAAGGGAGAAAGCAGAACGCAGGTTTTTACCAGCCATTGCCCATACCAGAGAGGCCATGGGAGGCGATAAGCATGGATTTTGTATTGGGTTTGCCGAGGATGCAAAGAGGAGTTGATTCCATCTTTGTGGTCGTGGATAGGTTTTCAAATATGGCACATTTCATTCCATGCCAGAAGACCAGCGATGCGATGCACATCGCAAATCTGTTTTTTAAAGAGATCGTTAGACTTCATGAATTGCCGAAAAGTATTGTTTCGGACAGGGACATGAAGTTCATAGGGAATTTTCGGAGAACGCTTTGGAAGAAGCTAGGAACTAATCTGGCGTTTAGTTCTGCTTATCATCCTCAGACGGATGGACAAATAGAAGTAGTCAACCGAAGTCTGGGAGATTTGTTGAGAAGCTTGGTGACAGAGCACCACAGCAGTTGGGACAATGTGTTGCCACAGGCCAAGTTTGCATACAACGATTCGGTGAATCGGAGTACAGGAAAGAGTCCATTTCAGGTTGTATATGGGATGCAGCCGAGAGGAGTTTCTGAATTGTGAGATTCAGAACAGACTGCGACTAGCAGTGCTAGTGCAGAAGAATTCGCTGAGGCGATGCAGGAACTTCACAGTCAGGTGAAGCAGCGACTAATGAATTCAAATCTGGAGTATAAGCACAGGGTAGATCAGCATCGGAGACAACTTCAATTTAAATTTGGCGATCTAGTTCTAGCACACTTGAGGAAAGAAAGGTTCCCAAGGGGAACATATAATAAACTCAAGATGAAGAAAATTGGACCATGCCGAGTCCTGAAGAAATTCGGAGAGAATGCGTATGAGATTGAGTTGTCGGATGGCATCGGGATGTCTCCGATATTTAATATCACAGATTTATACCCATACAGTGCTGGAGAAACAAATACTGGAACTGAGGAGCCAGTAATCCAGTGGATGAAACAATTGCCAGTAGTAGAAAAGCCGCAGATGGAATGCATATTGGACAAGAGAGTGGGTAAAAAGACCCGAAGAAAAGAATACTTCGAGTATCTGGTCAAATGGAAGAATCATCCAGTGGAGGAAGCCAGCTGGGAAAGTGAAGCGATGATCCAGAAGCATGGACATACCATGCAGGAGCTCATGGACAGGAGCCCATGAAATTTTTTCAAGCGAGGGAGTATGATGTAGGAGCATCGCCCACGTCAAGCGAGCCAGCGCGAAAGCAGGAGACAGTTGGACAACCCAGCGCAATTTCTTTTTGAATTGCACCTTGAAATTGTTGCGCAAAACATTAATGCATTGATTTGATGAAGCGCACTTGGTATATTGTAATGGACCTTGAGCGGATAAGCTCACATCCTTAAGTAGATGAGGCATTTAATAGATTTAATGTAAAGATAGGTAGGAATTTAATTCTAGATGTGATAACTTTAGAGATCGAGAGGGAAACGGGATATAGACACCCTCCTTTGTACATTGTAACATTATTCTAGATTATCAAGCATTCAGGAGAGAAGAGCATATAGAGAAGTGTATGAAGAACCTCCATGTATAGATATTGAATTAATAGAAGAAAGCTTTGATTCAATTTCATGGTTGCGTTGCTCTCTGTGTATTGTCGATATTATGCTTATGAATGTTTGCTTCTTGTCATACATTTGATTTTACATGATGTGTATGTGATTTCATGGTTGAATTAAAGTCTATGAGAACAGGGAGTTAGTTTCAATTGTTTCTCTATCTTGAACCAGAGAAATCCTGCAAGGAGTGCAGTTGAATCGTCCGCAAGGAGTGCGTTGACAGAAGGGTTCAAGTAGAGACAAATTTTGTTTTAAGTTATCAAAAGTGTAGATTTGGCACCAAGGCTATGCAAGGCATGCGCAGGCTGGATGAAGACTCAGAGTTGTGATTCTGAGCAAAGGGATTGAAATATTTTCTGCTGCAGGAGTGCGCAGGATCGAAGCTTCAACACTTAGTCATTGGTGAAGATTTGCCACAGGGAGTGCGTGTAAGAAATTCTCCAAGGAACTTGAGAAGTTGAGAACAAGCTCAGGAGGAGTATTCCTTCGAATTCATCGAAGGCTGGCATAGGGAAGTTACGCTTGAAGCGTTCGAGCAAGTGTTGAAACCTTGCGTGTAGGCGGACGAGTCTTCACGGAGGAAGCTCTTGTTTCATTTCGTAGAATTATTAGAGGAAGAACGAACTAACAAAATCATCTGAGGAGATTTTGCGAGGTACCGTTGACCGTTGGGTCTTGCAGCAGTGCAAGAAGGTTGCGGTGGAAGCATTTCGGGATTCTAAACTCAGGAGGGCTGCGTATTTATACAAGTCGGCTAAGGTCGTTGTATTATTCGCGAAGATCGCCCATCGGGATCTCGTGAGAATAGCATCGGAGAGTGGACAATGGAAGTCATGAGGCGGTGAGGTGCGATATCCAGACAGTGATGTCAGCCATGCGGGGTTGTAGGAACGAGTGGAGTACAAGTGGCGAAATTTATCGGGGTTCATAGCGAGGAGCACCGAGGTGTTGGTGTAGAGATTCACGAGTACGTGAAGGTCTGATATCCCCTATAGAAGTGGGGGGGATTTGAAGTGACAGTTCACATGTGTATTGGAGTCTCGTTAGGTAGAGACTCGGAAGATGGAGAAAATGGTGGTTGAGGTCGTGAGTAGAAAAAGAGCGACAGGACCATATCGGTACATCGGCCATCGGGAGTTGGAAACCCGAGGACTTGACATCGCGAGTGGCGAATTTGCAATAGAGCCGAAGTCGCGATAAGAGTAGAAATACCGACAAGGGAAAAGTCAGCAAATTGACTGTTGCATCGGGTCTTGGGGATTCGAGAACCCTACTATTAACCGAGAACTCGCGAAGTCGCGAAGTACCGATCCTCCAAAAGGGAGAAGTGAGGGTCGAGTGAAGTAGAACTTGTGGTGTGCAGAATTTCCGATTGGAAATTAGAAGAACCGTTGAGTTCTTCGGGCCGTGAGTGAAAGAAGGTCCTGTGAGCGAGGGTGAGGAGTTATCGTGGGAGGTAGCTCATCGCACCTTGTGTCAAGTATCCTGTTCCACCATGGCCTAATCGGACTCATCATTGTTCATCACTTAAATCTCCACGGTGATAGCTGGCAAGTTTTTGTTTCTCAGAATGGTTTTGATGATACAAAGCCTGTCCAAATTGACAAGCCCGTGCCCTTCCATGTCCTACTGCCCTCTCCTAAACCCTTGGTCGACCCTGATATTGACTTACCCGACGTTTTAGCAAACAAGGTTGAGGCCATAAAAATCCTGTAAGCAAAAAGGCCAAGGGAAACCCTACTGTTGATGGCAAAGGTAAAAAGAACGCTCGGCTTATCTCAAGAATGGCTAGGAATAAGCCTAAACATAGTGTTAAGCAGAATCCCATAGTCCTTAGTGAGGATTCAGACTCTGACATAGAACGCTTCCTAGCTAGTGAGTACCCTTACTCACAGGGTTTATGTTCCAAGCCACCCTTTGACTTCGTTTCTAATCTACCCCCTTGCCTAAGGAACAATCCTAGCTACCCTGCGATCAAGCTACCTAACGAAACCCTCGGCAATTTGACCAAAGCCTCACCTGCATTTTCAAAGCCTAGACAGTCGTCATGTGATCAATGTGATGTGTGGTTGGAACGATACTATACAGACGTTCCCTTACTTCAATCGAAAATCAAAGCGTTGGAAAATCAAGTTGCAGTGTTGACCAGCCAAAGGGACAAACTTCAAGCAAATGATAGGAAGAAGAAAACCACTGGTTCCATCGTATTTAGGAATGTTGAATCAGATACGGCCGTTGTCAATTCCAAAATGTCATGATCAAGTTGTCTGCTCGTCACCTAGGTATGAATTTCGATATCATTTTCATTTTGTGAATTGCTAGGATTAATATAATATTTTGAGTTTGGTTTTCAAATAGTTCTGTCTATCATTCGAAATGGCTCTGTCATAATGTTGTTCATCCTGTACATTGTTTTCACTTTGCTAAAATTAAATGAAGTTTTGATTTGGATACACGATTCAGTCATGCCTAGTTTAGTAATTGATAAGTTTTCATCGGATTTGATTCATTTGTCTGTTGAGTCAACGAAATCAATGATTTGCTTTCATTTGGAACAAGAGGTTTTCATGCTAAATTTAGAGCACGATCATGTCTTGATTTGGTATTATTTTGTTATCATATCGGCTCTAATTTGGTTTCTATGCTGTGATTTTGGAACGACTTCGTGAGTTTGAATTGAAGTGATGTGATCTTATAAATCGGGAATACAACTCTGATTGACTCTGATTTGGAAAGAACGACTCTGTTTTTTTTTTATGGAAACGATATTCTCATTTAAGCCTATACAAAAGATATCTACGCCCGAATCATGGAGTGGTTTTGATTCACAACGACTATGTTAAGCTCCAACTATTTGATTCGCTTTTCTTTTGATTGGATTGTTGTGTATTTTAAGTTAGTACGATTGTTTTCGTGAGTTGGATTTGTATCATAGATGCTGCTCTGCTTGATTGATTAAACCCAGATCGACAAATGTTATCTCTATCAAAATTCGGTTATAATTCGTTTTGAAATGAACGATTTCGTTCAATGTCAGTCGATTTGTTTTCCCCAAATAGCAATAACAAACGATTGAACAAATCCTAAAGATCCTATTATCGATCGATTGATTCCATTATCATTTCATTTGTGGTAATTGACACACCAGCTTTGATTTGATGGGTCGTTTGTTTATGTTAATACATTTGTATCAAATCTGAAAATGATCATGTTGTTTTCGTATAGATTCGGCGGTGTTTATTGTTGATGGATAAGGAAATCAATTTGTTTAACTGTATTGATTCCAGTTTGATATGAAAACGATTTCATTACTATTCATTACGATTCTGTTTACCCGATTTTGTGACAACAAACGAAATAGAGTATATGCATCTCTCCAGTCATTTGATTTTAGTTGTGTTTTGGTCTCAATTAGTATAACAATTTCAATTTGAATGATTCGCTTATCTTTCAAATAGCCATTAGATACTTGTTAATAGTTGAATTTAATTCTTTAAAGATTCGAATTGATTTTAATGCTGATTCTGTGTCTGATTTATACCAGCTACAGAATCGCAAGATTCTGTAGCTAGTCTATAGGATTAGATTTTTATCATTTTCATTAACTAAATATCTTCCTAACTTTCCCTTTTTTGACCTCTTGCAGGTACATTCGAATTGCATTGGACATGCTGTCACAGTCTAGGAGATATT
>ML778079.1:507411-525826 GCA_009831015.1 Picea engelmannii | reverse complement strand
AATCATCATACACAGGACAAACCTGGAGCTTTTCTTCAGGTTAGTTTGTTATTTATTTAATAGTTTATTTGTTAGTATAATTTAAGTAGTTTAGTTAGATATATGTGTAGTTTAGATTTGTAGTTAGAGTTAGTATATTAGTTGTTAGTTTAGTTAGTTTTCATTTTATTTCTTTTTCATAAAATTATAAAAATAAAAAACAATAACTCTCGTTGTCTTAGGGCAAAATACAAATGAGTTTTTTCAGGTTTTATACAAATCTTTAAATTGTAAATGTTGTACGTTTTGTGAATAAGATTTATTTCTGTTAGTAGTTAGATATTTAATCTCTTAGAGTTAGTATAGTATTAGATAGTAGATTGTATGTAGAATAGTTAGTTTATTAGTTTGTTTTAATAGTTAGTTTTAGTTAGAATAGTTAGTTTAGAGTAGTTTTTCTTTTATTTTCTTAGGACTTAGATCGGCTAACGGAGTCGCTAAACCCGTCAGGGTGGTTCATCCCAAATGCCTTGGGTTATTAGATAACCCCGGACCGGTTCCACTCTCCCAGTTGACGGATGGTCAATTTCTCCCGTCAACACTCAACAAGTAGAAAAATCCACCATTGGATGCTTTGGAGCACCGCACGAGAAGGAAGGAAAGATAGGTTGGTGAAGCCTTGAAAACGTAGGTCAAGTTGACCTAGGGTTTTAGCACCTAGGGTTTTTTTATATAGGGTTTTGACACTTAGGTTTTAACCTAAGGGTGTCTGAGAACTATTGTAATGTATAAATAGAGGTTGTAATATACCAGATATAAAATGTATGTAGAACAGAAATAAAATGCTAATAATGCAAAAATAACAACAATATTACCAGAACATTCACCACAATAACACTGGAATGATATAAGAATAAAAACAGAAATAACACTTTGAATCTGAAAGAAATATTCACGGGCCTCTTTGAGGGTGAAACCTCCAGTTGAGAAGAGCTCTATTACAATAATATCCAAGCTAGGGTTCTCATACCCTCGACTCCTATTTATACTAAAAAGAAGCGTCGAGAGGAATATCCTTCTAGAAGCAGAAGCTTCTATTAGGTCTTCTTACATCCGTCTTAATCTATTTTATTGAAAGGCCTTATTAATATTGACCTTTATTACATCCGAATATATTGTTCTACCTATGTGCAGGTTAGGACCCTAACATGTTCGCCCCCTTAAAAATAGCCTTGTCCTCAAGGCTTGATATGAGGAAATTGCTGCAGAATGGTAGCTAGTTCCCATGTGGCGTCTGCCGGAGTTGTATCTTTCCACTAGACTAGCACTTCTTTGATGGTTCTCTGACGTAGGCGACGCTCATACTGGTCCAAAAATGCTTTTGGTTGTAGCCAAATGGATCCTTCTTCAGCTAACTCTAGAAGGTTGGTTTGAATTTAGCACTTAGCTCCAATCACCTTCTTTAAGCATGAAGCATGAAAAACATGATCTAGCTTCGAATGGCTTGGAAAAGATAACTGATAGGCGACTTGTCCCACATGCTTAAGCACGGTATAAGGACCATAAAATTTAGGTGCTAACTTCTGAAAATGCTCGGCCTTGAGGGAAGTTTTCTTGTAAGGTTGCAGTCGAAGAAACACCTAATCCCCTTCTGCAAGTTGATGTTCAGAGCAACCTTGATCTGCTTGTTGCTTCATGCGATTCTGTGACATGACCAAATTCTCTTTGAGGGTACGGAGAATGGCCTCTCGAGCTGTAAGTGTTAGGTCAACCTCTTGGACCTTCGAGGCACCCGGTAAGTATGAGAGAACAGAAGGTGGCTTATGTCCATATACCACTTCAAAAGGAGTCATGCGTGTAGCTGTATGGTATGAAGTGTTGTACCACCATTCATATAGGGGTAACCATTGAGCCCACTAATTTTTCTTTTCTGAGGAAAAACACCTCAAATATGTTTCCAAACACTTGTTGACAACTTCCATTTGGCCATCAGTCTAGGGATGATAATATGTGATGAGATGCAATTATGTGCCTTGTATCTTGAACAGTTCTTGTCAAAAATTGCTTGTGAAAGTTGGGTCGCGATAAAAAACAATAGAGTGCGGCATGCCATGAAGCTTGAAGACCTGATCCATGAATATTTGAGCCACCGTGGATGTTGTAAACGGGTGTTGAAGGGCAAAAAAATGAGCGTAATTGGAAAGGAGATCAACAACCACCATAATGACAGATTTATTTTTTGATTTGGGTAAGCCGGTAATAAAATCCATAGAGATATCCTTCCAAATAGCAGGTGGAATCGGCAGCGGTTGTAGTGTGCCCGACGATTTAACTGTTTCTCCCTTGTTGTGTTGAAACACGTCACATTCAACTACAAAATTACCAATGTCATGTTTCATACCATCCCAGAAAAATGAACATTTGACCCTGTCATGGGTTTTGGTTAACTCGGAGTGCCTTGCTGTGGGTGTAGCATGAAGCTCAAAAAGTACTGTGGATTTAAGCTTTGATGGTTTACTTAAATACAAATGAACTTTGTATCGAAGTTCCTCATGGAGCCAAGAGTAGCCTGGGGAAGTTGGAGCATTGGACTGCAATTTCTAGATCAACTACGAACTTTTGGGGTCTTGTAGCCATTCCCAGCGAACGACTTGGAGCCAATCTGGTACAATGAATGAAAGAGAAAAAAGGGATCCTTCATCTTCATATTTTCGGGAAAGTGAATCCACAACCATATTGTCTTTGAATTTATTATAAATGATATCATAATCATATCCAAAGAGTTTAGTCACCCATTTTTGTTGTTCTGGGGAGGAAATTCATTGTTCCAGAAAATACTTGAGGCTTTGATGGTTTGTCTTAATTTGGAACCGTTGCCCCAATAGATAAGGACGCCAAAAATCCACGGCATGCAGAATAGCCAACATTTCCTTTTCATAGATGGATTTCCCCAGATTTATTTCAGATATTTGATTGCTGGTAAAGGCCAAAGGTTGACCCTCTTGCATAAGGACAACACCAATTCCTTTTCCTAAGGCATCACATTCCAACACAAGGGTCTTTGTGAAATTGGGAAGGGCAAGGACTGGAGTGGTGCACATGGCCATCTTCAAGGTTTGAAAAGCTTGAGCAGCGGCTAGATTCCAAGTGAAAGAGTTATTTTTGAGGAGAGCAGTGAGAGGTGCTGCAATCTTCCCATAATTCTTAACAAACTTGCGATAATACCCTGTTAAGCCTAGAAATCTATGCAATATTTTAAGAGTATTTGGGAAAGGCTGGTCTTGCATAGCTTCAATCTTTTTAGGATCCACCCTGACGCCATCTTTTCCAACTAGATGACCCAAGTATTCTACTTCTGAGGCGCCAAAAGCACATTTAGACTGTTTCAGGAAAAGTTGGTGCTGAGAGAGTAGATGGAGAACTCGATCCACATGAGTAAGATGGTCTGTCTAGGTTTTTCTATAAATGAGGATATCATCAAAGAAAACTAAGACAAAATGGTGAAGAAAAGGATGGAAGACATGATTCATGAGGCTTTGGAAGGTGGAGGGGGTATTACATAAGCCAGAGGGCATGACCAAAAACTCATAGTGGCCCTCATGAGTTCTAAAGGAAGTCTTGGGAATATCTGCCTCTTTCATACATATTTGGTGGTAGCCCAAACAAAGATCCAGTTTAGTGAAGAATTGGATGCCACTCAATTCATCCAGGAGGTCATCAATGAAAAGAATGGGGAATTTGTCTTTGATGGTAAGTTTGTTGAGGGCACAAAAGTCAGGACACATTCTCCAAGAACCTTCTTTCTGCAGGACCATCACCATAGGAGATGAATAGGGGCTCGTACTAGGGCAGATAATGCCTGCATTAAGGAGTTCGTGGACCATTTTCTAAATTTCATTTTTTTGGGAAAATAGGTGACGATACAGATGGATATTGGGAGGAAGGATTCTTGGTACAAGGGGAATGGAATGATCATGAACACCACGAGAAGGACGGAGGCCTTGGGGAGTGGAAAATACCAATTGATGTTTAGAAAGGATGACTTGGAGGTCTTGTGGTACAGAAGGTGTCTCTGTTGCTTGTATGGCATGGAGTTGGTCGATAACACCAGAATGACCCTTTTTTAGCATCTTTTCCATGCGATGGGAACTAATGACCTCAGGTGAACCTGCAGTGATTCCTTGGAACTTATATTGGTGGCCCTCTTGGTCAAATTGCATGGTTACGTCTTTAAAATCCATGAGAATGGGACCCAAAGTCCTTAGCCAGTCTACACCCTGCACAATGTCACAACCTCCCATGTTGATAGCAAACATATGGGATTTCAGGTGGTGGTCACCAATTTGGAGATGTACATTTTCACAATTCCCTCCACATTTCATGGAGCCACCATTGGCAATCATGATTTGGAAATTATTGATGGCATGGATGTAGAAATGAGTTTCTTGGGCAATGCGGTGATGAATAAGATTATGGGTGCTGCCACTATCAACCAAAATGATGACCTTTTGATGCTTGATGTAACTGATTAGCTTGAGGGTTTGGGGAGAAGAGAAGCTAGTGAGAGCATTGAGAGAAATGACTAGTTCTACTTCAGAAGGGTCCGAGGGAGGGGTTATGTCAGTGGATTCAGGTGATTCAGACATAGAGGGATTTTATTCATATTCTTCCAAAATCTCCTCGGATATGTCCATAAAAAGATTTTGTTCTTTACACTTGTGGCTTGGGAAATATTTGTCATCACAGTTATAACAAAGGCCTTTGAGTTGGCGTTCAGCCATTTCAGCCCGGGTCAATTTCTGGATCTTTAGTGGACCAGAGGGAGTAGTGGGATTTACTAGTTTAGGGCAAGGGATGAAGGAGGGTTTGCGGTTTTGAAAAGATACAACTTGTTGTGATTCTTTAGCTCTTTTGGTATCCTCCACCCAAATCTCAGGCTGAGCCATGAGGACATGGGCCCAAATTTCATCCTTGCGGCCGCTGATAAAACACTCTCAGAAAAATGCATCAGACATGCCCTTTGTTCTAAAATCCAGGCGCTCAAACGAAGCTATAAAGTCTTCCATTGTTCCTAATTGTTTCAACATTTTCAAACGGCCCAAATGGTTGGTTTCAGTGTCAAAGAGTTCATAAAGCTCTGCCAAAAATTGTGTCCAAGCAATATACCCTTGACGAGAATTCTTTCTCCATTGCCACCATTGCCAACGTTCTTGATCTAGATGGAAAACACCATACCGGAGTTTGGCCAAGTCATCTGTAATGCTATATAAAGAGAATTAATGTTCCATTTGGGTTACCCAACCAATGGGGTCCGAACCATCAAATTTGGTCACATCCACCCGTGGAAGGCGTAGGTCACATTGAAATTGATGGTTCTACAAGGTATGGGAATGAGAGGAATGGCCACCTTCAATATGTGGGGTTGAGGAAGAGGAAGGGTTATCTGTAGGAATATGCAGTTTGTTGTAGAGTCTCGAAAAGAATGATTCAAGCTTGGTGGTGAGGTCTTGTTTGATTTCACCCATTGAGGACTGCATGGTTGTATTGATGGTGGTGACATTGGCATTGAGTTGTTTCACTTATTGTTGTGTCTCAATGAGACTAGACTAGAAGGTGTTGAAGCGAGCTTCCAAGTCTTGGCTACGATTATGGACCATGAGGATGGGGGAATTGAAAAGGGGAGGGTGGGGTAAAAAAAGTTTGCCAAAAAAATGATATGGATGAATGTGATAAGGGTGAAGAGATGAATCCAATGGAATAGGGCTGAAATAATGGTGAATTTTTTTTATTTTTTATTTTTTATTTTTTTTTATTTTTTTACGTCTGGTCTAAAGAATACTGTAGAGAGGAAATGCCCAAATGCTTAACCAAAAATAAATGTGTATTTACTTGGCAACCCGAACACAGTTGCGTGGCAATAGATCTTGTCTGTTTTAATTTGTTTATGTTTCTATGCCCAAGGGTTAGGTATTCAAGGGTTCTACAGACAAGGGTTTTCCCTGTGCTATAACTCTCTGATATACGTGCAGGGTCCAACAGTAGTACTCGACCCAATATCTTAGGGCACTAACTAAGGAGGATAGACTGTACCCTTAGTCGTACTACCCGACTACCCAGGTACTAGAGAGTATCTTCCTGAGTGCTATTCTCGATGAAACTATAGAAGTCAAGCGACCAATTGGTTGATCTAAAGAGGGCTTCAGGTAATCTAGGTCGATCCGTACACAGGTGTTGTTTGATGTGCTACCATTCGAAGGGGTACCAACAAGGGTTACAAGGGTGGCCAACAAATATGCGCTTAAGTACCACTTGTATTTCCTGTGTGTATTAATCCCTCAACCACGGATTTATGCATGTAACAACAGATCTCTATGGCTTAAAGACACCGAAATATGTCTCTACCCTGAAAAAAAATTAACCCACACTTTCTGTCGAGGAAAGTGCTCTAATACCACTTGTAATATACCAGATATAAAATGTATGTAGAACATAAATAAAATGCTAGTAATGGCAAAATAACAACAATATAACTAGAACATTCACCACAATAACACTAGAATGATATAAGAATAACAACAGAAATAACACTTTGAATATGAAAGCAATGTTCACGGGCCTCTTCGAGGGGGCAACCTCCAGTTGAGCAGAGCTCTATTACAATAATATCCAAGCTAGGGTTCTCATACCCTCAACTCCTATTTATACTAAAAAGAAGCATCTAGAGGAAGATCCTTCTAGAAGCGAAAGCTTCTATTAGGTCTTCTTACATCTGCCTTATTCTATTTTATTGAAAGGCCTTATTAATATTGACCTTTATTACATCTAAATATATTGTTCTACCTATGTGCGGGTTAGAACCCTAACAGAGGTCTAAATGACTTGGGATGAGTTGTTGGTATTGTTGGCACTAGATTGGTCGACAGTTCATTGTTCTTGTGTGATCGAGTAAGTACTATTGTGTGACAAGGAAGTGCTAAGTGAGAGAGACTTCTAGTATTGTAATATCTTTAGCTGGGTGTGAAGATCAACCCTGCAACTGGGTGCGTAGGGAGGGGAGAGATAGATAGGAGAAGAGAGAAGATCTGCTAGCTGAGACTGTGGACAAGAATTTTATGCTTCATCTTAATATATTATAAAGCACAATGCTATGGATGTAGCCCTAGAGAGAGGCTGAACCACGTATATCTTGTGTTGTGTGTGATTTTTTCTCTGTTCTTTTCCATTTGATATATTGCTATTGCATTACTATGTTAGATCTGATAGATAGTTGTGCAGAGTAGATATGAGTAGGTAAGTGATATATAGATGTTTTATTGTTCTTGTATTTGATCCAATTGATATCCCCTTTGGTTGTAGACATCTCTATCCTACAACCCCCTCATAGATACTTCACATGAGGTTGCATCTGCTTCGCAGGTGTTGCCGAAAGGTCCAGTAGTTAGGGCTTGTTGGTGCGCTCTTGGAGTTGAACCCTGGGTCTTTCCTTGTGCTAACAGTCCCTAAATCAATCATTTTGAACTCTTCTTTAAGTTCTTCTTGACACAACCCTCCATCAACCCACAGGTCGAAAGGTCCACGTCCTCATGATCTTTTCCCTTCTATCGGCCTGAAGAGCTCTCTAAAGATGCTCCTCTATTTCCTTTTGGGAAATCTTCACCCACAGACAACTTTGTGAAATCCCCTTTGTGATTGGGAGATCAAACTTCGCACCTTCACGAATCTGTTGGTCCAGCACTCTGTCATTGAATCTCGGAGACCCGACAATAGTCAACGCTGACCTTTTCCTTTTTCCCCCTTCGGATTTCTCCCTATCGCAATTTCTGCGATCGCGATGTCGAGTGACTTGTTTATTCGACTCCCAAAACCCGATATTCTGAAACTCCGATAAGCTCACAACTTTGAATTTTCAACGCCCCTTTACTCCGTCGGTGTTTCGGACTTCGCAATATCACGAATCCTAATGCGAAAGTTTCAAAACTTCAATCCACAAAATCCCGAAATGGTCAATAGAGTTGACTCACGCGTTGATAATGCGCCACCTATTTGCCTTGCTGACTCCTCTAGCCCCACACCATCCTTTCAACCTTCGGAACTTCACGTTTCGGGATATCACGATTTCCGTTGTAAGGATTTTGGGACTTCCACCCACGAAAACCCGAAATAGGATTTCACTTGCAAATCCTATGACCCTTGTGGCTTGGATCTACGGTCCTACTCCTCCTGAGCTTAGAACCTTCTGAAATACTTGTCGTGTCTTCCCTGCTCTTCCATGAGATCTGATGGCTCACAGGATTTCACGAATCCTCCTGAGAGAATTATGACCGTCCGTTCTTCCTCTGTGGATCTGTGCATGAACTAAGTGTTCCTACACAAACTTGTCCTCCTCCGTGGAAACTTACGACGCCTTCGTAACACTTCCAGGCACAACTTTCCTACGTTGTCCTTCAATGGCTTTCAAGGCCTTATCCTTCCTGATCTTTTCCACGACTCTGCGTCTTTTAGAAAACTCCTGCTCGCACTCCTTGCGACAACCTTTTCAACCACTTCCAAGTGTTGAAATCCTCCGACTCTGTGCACACCTGCAGCAGTAGTATTCCAAATGCTTGCTCAGGTTCCAACCTCTGAGACTGTCCTCGGACTGCGCACTCCTTGCATGGCTCCTGTTCCCCAAATGCACTTTTGGGTGAATGAGAACAAAAGTTACCCTATCTGAATCCTTTGTCAATGCACTCCTTGCGGACAACTTCAACTGCACTCCTTACAGAAACTCTGGCTCAAATAGAGAAACAATTGAAACTCATTCCAACTCCCTTTCAGACTTCAACTCAAACCATGAAATCACATACACGGCATATAAAGAAAATGTATAACATGAAGTAAACATTCATGAGCATATCAATCAACATACATACATAGAGAGTAAACACGACGCCATGAATTTGAACCAAAGCTTTCTATTAATTCAAATATCTGTACATGGGTTTTCTTACACAGCTCTCTACATGCTCTTGCTCTGTATCATGCTCTCTCTATCTCATAATGTTACAATAATACAAGTGAGGGTGTCTATATCTTGTTTCCCTCTTTTCTTCTAAAACTGTCTAATCTACACATTCAATTATACCTACTTACATTCAATTTCATAAATGCGTCCATCTACTAAGGACGAGAGTGAATCGCTCAAGGTCCGTTACATTATACAAGTGTGCCTTCATTTAATTTCCACATTTATGTTCAGCGCATCAATTCCAAGGGGAAAATTCAAAATTTGGGCTGGGCTTGTCCAGCTGTCCGGTATCTCCGAGCTGGCTCGCTTGATGTTGGCGATGCTCCTACATCATACTCCCTCGCTTGAAAATTTTCATGGGCTCCTGTCCATGATCTCGCGCACAGTCTGTCCATACCTTTGGATCTATGCTTCATTCTCCCAACTGGCATATTCAACTGGATGGTCCTTCCACTTGACCAAATATTCTAAGTATTCCTTCCTCCTGGTCTTCTTAGTCATTCGTTTATCCAGTATGCGGTCCATCTGCGGCTTTTCTGCAACTGGCATATGCTTTTGCCACTGCACCTCTGGATGTTCATTTTCTATCCCTTCTTCCTTAGGTTTATATGGGTACAAATCTGAGACATTGAATATCGGAGAAATTCCGATCCCATCTAGTAATTCAATCTTGTAAGCATTTGCCCCAAATTTCCTCAAGACCTTGCATGGTCGAATTTTCTTCATCTTCAGTTTATTATATGTTCCTCTTGGGAACCTTTACTTTCTCAAATGTGCCAGAATCAAGTCACCAAATTCAAACTGAAGTTGTCTTATGTGCTGATCTGCTCTCCATTTATACTCCTGGCTTGAGTTCTGCAACTGGTTCTTCACCTGGCTGTGAAGTTCCTTCATCGCTTCTGTGAATTCTTCTGCAATAGAACTCCTAGTCGCAGTCTGCTCTGAATCCCTCAGCTTAGAAATCCCTCTCGGTTGCATGCCATATACAATAAGAAATGGACTCTGTCCTGTTCTTCTATTTACTGAGTCATTATAAGCAAATTCTTCCTGTGGCAATATATTGTCCCACTAGCTATGGTGTTCTATCACTAAGCTTCTCAGCAAGTCTCTCAGACTTTTGTTCACCACTTCTGTCTATCCATCCATCTGAGGATGATAAGAAGAACTAAATGACAGGTTAGTTCCCAGCTTCTTCCACAAATCCCTCCAGAAGTGTCCTACGAATTTCGTGTCTCTATTAGAAACTATGCTCTTTGGTAAGCCGTGAAGTCGAATGACTTCTTTGAAAAATAGGTTTGAAATGTGTGTTGCATCACTGGTTTTCTGACATGGGATGAAGTGTGCCATCTTGGAAAATCTATCCACCACCACAAAGATTGAGTCAAATCCTCTTGGTGTTCTTGGCAACCCCAATATAAAATCCATGCTCACTGCATCCCACGACATCTCAGGTATGGACAATGGTTGATAAAACCATGCATTCTGCCTCCTTCCTTTCGAATGCTGACAAATCCTACGCCTATCCACAAATATTTTGACCTCTGATCGCATTCCTAGCCAAAAGTATGACTCGCTCAGCTTTGTGAATGTCTTGTCATGACCGAAGTGTCCGGCCAATCCTCCACTGTGTTTTTCCTTCAATAGATTCTCCCTCATGGAGCATTTTGGAATACACAGCTTATTTCCCTTAAACAACAATCCTTCCTGGATCATGTACCCTGTCCATTGGCTTCTATCTCTAAGAATTGGATTCTTAGCTGCTCCATACTCCTCCTTAAAATCTAGATCATCTGCATACATGTTCCTGAGATCATCAAAACCTAATGTTTTGACTCTGAATTCCTGCAACAGCAAACACTTCCTGCTCAAAGCATCAGCCACTTTGTTAGCAGTACCAGAAATATGTTTAATCACAAAAGTGAAATTTTGCATATATTCTACCCATTTAACATGTCTCTGATTCAACCTCTCCTTTTGAGTCACAAACTGTAATGCATGATTGTCACTGTATAGGACAAATTCTTTCGGAATCAAATAAGGCCTCCACTTCTTTAATGCCTGAATGATGGCATAAAACTCCTTATCATATGTGGAGTACTTCACCTTCACTTCATTCAGATTCTCGCTGAAGTATGCAATCAGTCGGTCTTCCTGACTCAAGAATGCCCCTACTGCAAACCCACTTGCATCGCATTTCACCTGAAATGTCTTTTGGAAATCCAGCAACACCAAAATTGGTTGTTCCATAATATTCATTTTCAACAAATTAAAACTTTTATTTGCTTCTTCTATCTAGTGAAAAGACTTATGTCTCTTCTTCACTGTGTCCATCATTGCTGCACTAATTCCACTGAAATTCCTGATGAACTTTCGGTAGAAACTAGCCAATCCATGAAAGCTCCTCACCTCAAATATATTCTTTGGTGATGGCCAATTTTTGATTACCTCCACCTTATCTGGATCAATTCTCAATTTATCTGCAGAAATAACAAACCCCAGATAAATGAGATCTGTCTTCATGAATGAAGATTTCTTCAAGTTTACCAACAACTTCTCCCATTGTAGCCTCTTCATCACTGTAGCCAAATGCTTCAGATGTTCAGCCACTGTTTTACTGTAAATCAGTATGCATCCAAGTACACAATGCCAAATTTTTCGATGAACTCCCTCAGGACTTCATTCATCAACCTCATAAAAGTACTCGATGCATTTGTTAAGGAAAACGGAATAACAAGCCATTCATATAGCCCTTCACTGGTTTTGAATGTTGTCTTCCATTCATCACCTTCTCTCATGCAAATTTGATGATAACTACTCTTCAAATCAATCTTTGAAAATAATTTTTCTCCACTCAAGCAATCCATCAGATCATCCATCCTCAGCAATGGAAATCTGTACCTGATGGTTATCTTGTTGATATCCCTCGAGTCAGTACACATCCTCCAGCCTCCGTCTTTCTTTGGACTGAGTACTGTTGGAACAACACATGGACTCAAGCTTTCTCTAACCAAACCTTTGTCCATCAAATCCTGGACTTGTCTTTCGACCTCTTCATTCTCTTTTGGCATCAATCTGTATGCAGCTTTGTTTGGTAAATTGGTTCCTGGTATGAGATCAATATGATGACTTACACTCCTGATCAGTGGCAATGAATGAGATAATTCGTCCACTACTATGTCAGCGAACTCTTCCAGCAGTTCTTGTATCTCTTATGGTAAATCATGAACTCTTGTGATGGTCAAAACAATCTTCGGTTTCCTAACCACAATAAATTGCATTTCTTCTTTATTCTTTACCTCAGTAAGAAATTCCTTCCCACTCATGAGAAGTACAGTGTTTCTTACTTCAGGTTTCACTTCCTTATCCTTGATTGGAAGCAACATGTGAGTTCTCCCATTCTTCTCTAGGGTGTATGTGTTCATTCTCCCGTCATGAAGCACATTCCTGTCATATTTCCATGGTCTACCCAGCAATACATGACAAACATCCATAGGAATAACATCACACAAGATCTTATCATTATATCCTCCTATTTTGAATTCAACTAAACATTGTTTTGTGACAGTTACCTGACGTCCCTTTTGCAACCAAGAAATTATGTATGTGCTCGGATAATCAATCATCTCCAGCTCTAGCTTTTCTACCATCTCGGTTGAAATGATATTATCAGTGCTACCACTTTCTACAATGACCTTGCATACCCTATCCTCGGTTTTGCAAGCAGTCTGGAAAAGTCTGTTTCTTTGGACTGAACTCTCCACCTCCTTCTCTGGTGTCAAAAGAGATTTTCGCATCATCAATGATCTTCCACCTTCAACATCTTCTGCGTCAACATCCCGCCTATGTGCCTCGGTGATGTGAGTTTCTCCTCCTTTATTTTTGTCTGGATAGTCATAAGACTTGTGCCCATTCTTCCCACATGTGAAGCACTTTATCACTCCACCTCTACCTCGGGTATGAGGAAAAGTACTATTATCAGCATAATCTCCTCTCTATTCGGTATGTTGTTCTCTCTGCTCAGCATATTGCCCCCGCTGTGAGTTTCCACCTCTCTCAGTTCGAATCTGAGGTTTCTTCCAGTCTTCCTTGGGTTTCTGATTTCTATCCTGGGCAGCTAACTTGCCTCTGGGATGACTTCTGCCTCAGCCTCTTTGACCTTGCCTTTGGCTCAGCTTCTCTTCAGCTTTCAGATCCAATTCATAATCATCTTCCACCGTTCAAATGGTTAACATGCTCATGTCATACTGGATATCATATCTCAGGCCATTCATGTATCTGGCAACCTTTTCATCATCGCTTTCTCGATGACCTACCCTAATGTTCAGTTTATAGAACTCTTCAGTGTATTCTTTCACTGACATCAGCTTCTGTCTCAGGTTCTGCATCCTTCGAAACAGAGAAATCTGGTAATCTCTGGGGATGAATTTTTCTTTCATCTTCGCAATCATCCTATCCCATCTTTTGATCTTCTTCTTGCCTTTGCAGTGTCTGTCATCTTGTAGCTCATCCCACCATAATGCTGCATGTCCCTTCAATCTCATGACAACATGCTTGACCTTCTTGTCCTCTTCGACATCTTCATAGTCGAAATATGTGTCTAGAGCTCTAATCCAGTCTAGAAGCTTCTCTGCATCCAATTTTCCCTCGTAAGCTGGAATGTCCATTTTCACTCTTGCACCCATTCTTGCAATAGATTTGATCAAACATTCGTTTGCTGCATCTTCGGCTGCAACTTCCTCTTCATGCTCAGCTTCAATTTCTCTTTCGGAATCACTAAGATCCCCAACACTGACTGTATGCCTTTGTGTCGTTTCCATGTCTTCGAGTCTAGCTCGTAGATCATGCATCTCTCTCTCCTTTTCTGGATTCTCCATCTGCCTACCCCTTCTTCTCGGGATTTCCCTATCCTCTTATGGATAGGGTGATTGCCTATCCCTTCTCCTTGGTGGCATAATGAGTTTCTCTTTTCCTCTTCTCTGCTACAGAAAGCAAAGAATATTTCTTGGCTCTGATACCAACCTGACGCAACCCTCCCTCAACCCGCAGGTCGAAAGGTCCATGTCCTTAGGATCTTTTCCCTTCTATCGACTCGAAGATCTCTATAAAGATGCTCCTCTATTTCCTTTTGGGAAATCTACACCCATAGACAACTTCGTGAAATCCCCTTTGTGATTGGGAGATCGGACTTCGCACCTTCGCAAATCCGTTGGTCCAACACTCTATCAATGAATCTCTGAGACCCAACAACAGTCAACGCTGACCTTTTCCTTTTTTCCCCTTCAAGTTTCTCCCTATCACGATTTCGACGATCGCGATGTTGAGTGACTTGTCTATCCGACTCCTGAAACCCGATATTCTGAAACTTTGATAAGATCACAACTTTGACTTTTCAACGCCCCTTTACTCCGTCGGTTTTTCGGACTTCGCAATATCGTAAATCCTAATGCGAAAGTTTCGGAACTTCAATCCACAAAATCCCGAAATGGTCAATAGAGTTGACTCATGCATTGATAATGCGCCACCTTTCTGCCTTACTAACTCCTCTGGCCCCACACCATCCTTTCAACCTTCGAGAATTTGCGTTTTGGGATATCGTGATTTTCGTTGCAAGGATTTCGGGACTTCCACCCACAAAAACCCGAAATAGGATTTCACTTGCAAATCCTATGGCCCTTGTGGCTTGGATCTACCGTCCTACTCCTCCTGAGCTTAGAACCTTCTAAAATAATTGTCGTATCTTCCCTGATCTTCCATGAGATCTGACAGCTCACGGGATTTCGTGAATCCTCCTCAGAGAATTTTGACCGTCCGTTCTTCCTCTGTGGATCTGTGCATGAACTAAGTGTTCCTCCGCAAACTTGTCCTCCTCCGTGCAAACTTACGACACCTTTGTAACACTTCCATTCACAACTTATTTGTGTTGTCCTTCAACAAATTCAAAGGCCTTATCATTCCTGAGCTTTTCCATGACTCTGTGTCTTTTAGAAAACTCCTGCTCGCACTCCTTGCGGCAGCCTTTTCAACCACTTCCAAGTGTTGAAATCCTCCGACTCTGCGCACACTTGCAGCAGTAGTCTTCCAAATGCTTGATTAGGTTCCCAGCTCTAAGACTTTCCCCGGCCTGCACACTCCTTGCATGGCTCCTATGCCCCAAATGCACTTCTAGGTGAATGAGAACAAAAGTTACCCTATCTGAATCCTTTGTCAATGCACTCCTTGCAGACAATTTCAACTGCACTCCTTGCAGGAACTCTGGCTCAGATAGAGAAACAATTGAAACTCATTCCAACTCCCTTTCAGACTTCAAATCAAACCATGAAATCACATACACAACATATAAAGAAAATGTATAACAGGAAGTAAACATTCATGAGCATATCAATCAACATACATACACAGAGAGTAAACACGAGGCCATGAATTTGAACCAAAGCTTTCTATTAATTCAAATATATGTACATGGGTGTTCTTACACAACTCTCTGCATGCTATTGCTCTGTATCATGCTCTCTCTGTCTCATAATGTTACAATAATACAAGTGAGGGTGTCTATATCTCGTTTCCCTCTTTTCTTCTAAAACTGTCTAATCTACACATTCAATTCTACCTACTTACATTCAATTTCATAAATTCCTCCATCTACTAAGGACGAGAGAGAATCCCTCAAGGTCCATTACATTATACAAGTGCGCCTTCATTTAATTTCCACATTTATGTTCGGCGCATCAATTCCAAGGGAAAAATTCAAAATTTGGGTTGGGCTTGTCTAGCTATCCGGTATCTCCGCGCTGGCTCGCTTGATGTTGGCAATGCTCCTTCATCGTACTCCCTCGCTTGAAAATTTTCATGGGCTCCTGTCCATGAGCTCACGCATGGTCTGTCCATGCCATTGGATCTCTTCTTCGTTCTCCCAGTTGACATATTCAACTGGATGGTCCTTCCACTTGACCACATATTCTAAGTATTCCTTCCTCCTGGTCTTCTTACTCATTCGTTTATCTAGTATGCGCTCCATCTGCGGCTTTTCTGCAACTGGCATATGCTTTCACCATTGCACCTTTGGATGTTCATTTTCTGTCCCTGCTTCCTTAGGTTTATATGGGTACAAATCTGAGACATTGAATATCAGGGAAATTCCGATCCCATCTGGTAATTCAATCTCGTAAGCATTCGCCCCAAATTTCCTCAAGACCTTGCATGGTCCGATTTTCTTCATCTTCAGTTTATTATATGTTCTTCTTAGGAACCTTTCCTTTCTCAAATGTGCTAGAATCAAGTCTCCAACTTCGAACTGAAGTTGTCTTCTGTGCTGATATGATCTCCGTTTATACTCCTGGCTTGAGTTCTGCAACCGGTTCTTCACCTGGCTGTGAAGTTCCTTCATCGCTTCTGTGAATTCTTCTGCACTACCACTCCTAGTCACAGTCTGTAATGAATCCCTCAGCTCAGAAATCCCTCTCAGCTGCATGCCATATACAATCTGAAATGGACTCTGTCCTGTTCTTCTATTTACTGAGTCGTTATAAGCAAATTCTTCCTGTGGTAATATATTGTCCCACTGGCTGTGGTGTTCTGTCATCAAGCTTCTCAGCAAGTCTCCCATAATTTTTTTCACCACTTCTGTCTGTCCATCCATCTAAGTATGATAAGAAGAACTAAACGACAGGTTAGTTCCCAGCTTCTTCGAAAAATTCCTCCAGAAGTGTCCTACAAATTTTGTGTCTCTATCAGAAACTATGCTCTTTGGTAAGTCGTGAATTCGAATGACTTCTTTGAAAAATAGGTTCGCAATGTGTGTTGCATCACTGGTTTTCTGACATGGGATGAAGTGTGCCATCTTGGAAAATATATCCACCACCACAAAGATTGAGTCAAATCCTCTTGGTGTTCTTGGCAACCCCAATATAAAATTCATGCTAACTGCATCCCACGGCATCTCAAGTATGGACAATGGTTGATAAAACCCTGCATTCTGCCTCCTTCCTTTCGAATGATGACAAATCCTACATCTTTCCACAAATATTTTGACCTCTGATCACATTCTTGGCCAAAAGTATGACTCGCTCAGCTTTGCGAATGTCTTTTCATGACCGAAGTTTTCGGCCAATCCTCCACTGTGTTTTTCCTTCAACAGATTCTCCCTCATGGAGCATTTCGGAATACACAACTTATTTCCCTTAAACAAAAATCCTTCCTAGATCAAGTATCCTGTCCATTGGCTTCTATCTCTGAGAACTGGATTCTCAGCTGCTTCATATGCCTCCTTAAAATCTAGATCATTTGCATACATGTTCCTGAGATCATCAAAACCTAATGTTTTGACTCTGAATTCCTGCAACATCAAACACTTCCTGCTCAAAGCATCAGCCACTTTGTGAGTAGTACCAGAAATATGTTTAATCACAAAAGTGAAATTTTGCATATATTCTACCCATTTAACATGTCTCTGATTCAACCTCTCCTGTTGAGTCACAAACTGTAATTCATGATTGTCACTGTATAGGACAAATTCTTTCGGAATCAAATAAGGCCTCCACTTCTTTAATGACTGAATGATGGCATAAAACTCCTTATCATATGTGGAGTAATTCACCTTCACTTCATTCAGATTCTCGCTGAAGTATGCAATCAGTCGGTCTTCCTGACTCAAGACTGCCCCTATTGCAAACCCACTTGCATCGCATTTCACCTGAAATGTCTTTTCGAAATTCAGCAACACCAAAATTGGTTGTTCCATAATATTCATTTTCAATAAATTAAAACTTTTCTTGGCTTCTTCTGTCCAGTGAAAAGACTTATGTCTCTTCTTCACTGTGTCCATCATTGTGTTGACGGGTGAAACTGACCGTCCGTCAACTGGGAGAGTGGAACCGGTCCGGGGTTGTCTAAATAACCCAAGCCGTTTGGTATGGACCACCCTGACGAGTTTAACGGCTCCGTTGGCCGCTCTGAGGTCTCATAAGGAAACCAAAGAGAAAGTGATCTGAGCTAAATGATCTAAACTAAGGAAACTAGAAACTAATAAAACAAACTACAATAAACTAACTAACTAAATAAAAAGAAATCAAACTAAATTAAAGGAAACTAGAAACTAATAAAACAAACTTAACTAAACTATACTAAACTAATTATAAACTATGCTAACTATTCTATCTACTAAATACTAACTATGATCATAATAACTCAAATCAAGTACTTAATTGTCAGCTACAATCATTCTTTATTCACAAATATACAATATGGACAGATTACAGATTTGATTAAAACCTACAAAACTCATGTGTTTGCTGCCCTAAGACAGCCAAGGATCTATTTTTTGTCTTTTTATATTTTATAAAACAGAAAGGAAACTAACTGCAATTAAATAATCTAATCTAAATCTAACTAAACTACTAATTAATTAAACAATAAACATCTATCTAATTAACC
>ML778079.1:480350-502966 GCA_009831015.1 Picea engelmannii | reverse complement strand
TGAATCCAAAGGCTAAATGTTTTCAACAAAACTGAGTTATATAATTCATCGCAGTATTCAAACCGATCAAAGGACATTGCCGATCATGTAAAAACCAAACCAAAAGATAAGCGCAATATTCATAATGGCACAAAAGGTATTGGCTGTTTATATGATGATCGAAATGTGACCTCAAACGGAGAAATCTTCATGCTTACACTCATGAGGACTTAGCGAAGGTAGGCGTGCGGAAAGGCGCAAAGCATAAAATCATCGTTCATTTGAAGTTTGCGACGAAAAATCAATGTTTGTGAAACATTGGTGTAGGCAGCTTATGAGGTAATGAAAAATGTGAATTTGCTGCCAACACATTGCTGCACTAATTCCACTGAAATTCCTGATGAACTTTCGGTAGAAACTAGCCAATCCATGAAAGCTCCTCACCTCAAAGATATTCTTTGGTGATGGCCAATTTTTGATTACCTCCACCTTATCTGGATCAATTATCAATTTATCTACAGAAATAACAAACCCCGGATAAATGAGATCTGTCTTCATGAATGAAGATTTCTTCAAGTTTACCAACAACTTCTCCCATTGTAGCCTCTTCATCACTATAGCCAAATGCTTCATATGGTCAGCCACTGTTTTACTGTAAATCAGTATGTCATCCAAGTACACAATGACAAATTTTCCAATGAACTCCCTCATGACTTCATTCATCAACCTCATAAAAGTACTTAGTGCATTTGTTAAGCCAAACGGAATAACAAACCATTCATACAGCCCTTCATTGGTTTTGAATGTTGTCTTCCATTCGTCACCTTCTCTCATGCGAATTTGATGATAACCACTCTTCAAATCAATCTTTGAAAAGAATTTTGCTCCACTCAAGCAATCCATCAGATCATCCATCCTCGACAATGGAAATCTATACCTGATGGTTATCTTGTTGATCGCCCTCGAGTCAGTACACATCCTCTAGCCTTCGTCTTTCTTCGGACTGAGTACTGTTGGAACAACACATGGACTCAAGCTTTCTCTAACCAAACCTTTGTCCATCAAATCCTAGACTTGTCTTTTGACCTCTTCATTCTCTTGCGGCGTCAATCTATACGTAGCTTTGTTTGGTAAACTGGTTTCTGGTATGAGATCAATATGATGACTTACACTCCTGATCGGTGGCAACGAACAAGGTAATTCGTTCACTACTATGTCAGCGAACTCTTCCAGCAGTTCCTGAATCTCTTCTGGTAAATCATCAACTCTTGTGCTGGTCAAAACAATCTTCGGTTTCCTAACCACAATAAATTGCGGTTCTTCTTTATTCTTTACCTCAGTAAGAAATTCCTTCCCACTCTTGAGAAGTACGGTGTTTCTTACTTCAGGTTTCACTTCCTTATCCTTGATTGGAAGCAACATGTGAGTTCTCCCATTCTTCTCTAGGGTGTATGTGTTCATTCTCCCGTCATGAATCACATTCCTGTCATATTTCCATGGTCTACCCAGCAATAGATGACAAACATCCATAGGAATAACATCACACAAGATCTTATCATTATATCCTCCTATTTTGAATTCAACTAAACATTGTTTTGTGACAGTTACCTGATGTCCCTTTTGCAACCAAGAAATTATGTATGTGCTCAAATGATCAATCGTCTCCAGCTCCAGCTTTTCTACCATCTCGATTGAAACGAGATTATCAGTGCTACCACTGTCTACAATGACCTTGCATACCCTATCCTTGGTTTTTCAAGCAGTTTGGAAAAGTTTGTTTCTTTGGACTGAACTCTCCACCTCCTTCTCTGGTGTCAAAAGAGCTTTTCGCATCATCAACGATCTTCCACCTCCAACATCTTCTGCCTCAACATCCCGCCTATGTGCCTCGGTGATGTGAGCTTCTCCTCATTCTTTCTTTTTGTCTGGATAGTCATAAGACTTGTGCCCATTCTTCCCACATGTGAAGCACTTTATCACTCCACCTCTACCTCGGGTACGAGGAAAAGTACTATTATCAGCATAATCTCCTCTCTGTTTGGTATGTTGTCCTCTCTGCTCAGCATATTGCCCCCGCTGTGAGGTTCCACCTCTATCAGTTCGAATCTGAGGTTTCTTCTAGTCTTCCTTGGGTTTCTGATTTCTATCCTGGGCAGCTAACTTGCCTCTGGGCTGACTTCTACCTCGGCCTCTTTGACCTTGCCTTTGGCTCAGCTTCTCTTCAGCTTTTAGAGCCAATTGATAATCATCTTCCACCATTCAAATGGTTAACATGCTCATGTCATCCTGGATATCATATCTCAGGCCATTCATGTATCTGGAAACCTTTTCATCATCGCTTTCCCAATGAACTACCCTGATGTTCAGTTTATAGAACTCTTCAGTGTATTCTTTCACTGACATCAGCTTCTGTCTCAGGTTCTGCATCCTTCGAAACAGAGAAATCTGGTAATCTCTGGGGATGAATTTTTCTTTCATCTTCGCAATCATCCTATCCCAGCTTTTGATCTTCTTCTTGCCTTTGCAGCGTCTGTTAGCTTGTAGCTCATCCCACCACAATGCTACATGTCCCTTCAATCTCGTGACATCATGCTTGACCTTCTTGTCCTCTTCGACATCTTCATAGTTGAAATATGTGTCTAGAGCTCTAATCTAGTCTAGAAGCTCCTCTGCATCCAAGTTTCCCTCGTAAACTGGAATGTCCATTTTCACTCTTGCACCCATTCTTGCAATAGCTTTGATCAAACTTTCATTTGCTGCATCTTCGGCTGCAACTTCCTCTTCATGCTTAGCTTCAATTTCACTTTCGGAATCACTAAGATCCCCAACACTAACTGTACGCCTTTATGTTGTTTCCATGTCTTCGAGTCTAGCTCGTAGATCACGCATATCTCTCTCCTTTTCTGGATTCTGCATCTGCCTACCCCTTCTTCTCAGGATTTCCCTATCCTCTTGTGGATAGGGTGATTGTCTGTCCCTTCTCCTTGGCGGCATAATGAGTTTCTCTTTTCCTCTTCTCTGCTACAGAAAGCAAATAATATTTCTTGGCTCTGATACCAACCTGACACAGCCCTCCCTCAACCCGCAGGTCGAAAGGTCCACGTCCTTAGGATCTTTTCCCTTCTATTGGCCCGAAGATCTCTATAAATATGCTCCTCTATTTCCTTTTGGGAAATCTACACCCACAGACAACTTCATGAAATCCCCTTTGTGATTGGGAGATCGGACTTCGTACCTTTGTGAATCTGTTGGTCCAGCACTCTATCATTGAATCTCCGAGACTCGACAACAGTCAATGCTGACCTTTTCCATTTTTCCCCTTAGGGTTTCTCCCTATTGCAATTTCGACGATCACGATGTCGAGTGACTTTTCTATCCGACTCCCGAAACTCGATATTCTGAAACTTCGATAAGCTCACAACTTTGACTTTTCAACGCCCCTTTACTCCATCGGTGTTTCGGACTTCGCAATATCACAAATCCTAATGCGAAATTTTTGGAACTTCAATCCACAAAATCCTGAAATGGTCAATAGAGTTGATTCACGCATTGATAATGCGCCACCTATCTACCTTGCTGACTCCTCTGGCCCCACACCATCCTTTCAACCTTCGGGACTTCGCGTTTTGGGATATCGCAATTTCCATTGCAAGGATTTCGGGACTTCCACCCACGAAAACCCGAAATAGAATTTCACTTGCAAATCCTATGGCCCTTGTGGTTTGGATCTATGGTCCTACTCCTCCTGAGATTAGAACCTTCTGAAATACTTGTCGTATCTTCGTTGCTCTTCCATGATATCTGACGGCTCACGGGATTTCGCAAATCCTCCTCAGAGAATTTTGACCGTTCATTCTTCCTCTGTGTATTTGCGCATGAACTAAGTGTTCCTCCGCAAACTTGTCCTCCTCCACGCAAACTTACGACGCCTTCGGAACACTTACATTCACAACTTCTCTACATTGTCCTTCAATGTCTTCGAAGGCCTTATCATTCCTAAGCTTTTCCATGACTCTCCATCTTTTAGAAAACTCCTACTCGCACTCCTTGCGGTATCCTTTTCAACCACTTCCAAGTGTTGAAATCCTCTGACTCTGCGCACACCTGCATCAGTAGTCTTCCAAATGATTGCTTAGTTTCCCAGGTCTGAGACTGTCCTCAGCCTGCACACTCCTTGCATGGCTCCTATGCCCCAAATGCACTTCTGGGTGAATGAGAACAAAATTTACCCTATCTTAATCCTTTGTCAATGCACTCCTTGCAGACAACTTCAACTGCACTCCTTGCAGGAACTCTGGCTCAGATAGAGAAACAATTGAAACTCATTCCAACTCCCTTTCAGACTTCAACTCAAACCATGAAATCACATACACAGCATATAAAGAAAATGTATAACAGGAAGTAAAAATTCATGAGAATATCAATCAACATACATACATAGAGAGTAAACACAATGCCATGAATTTGAACCAAAGCTTTCTATTAATTCAAATATATGTACATGGGTGTTCTTACACAGCTCTCTGCATGCTCTTGCTCTGTATCATGCTCTCTCTCTCTCATAATGTTACAATAATACAAGTGAGGGTGTCTATATCCCGTTTCCCTCTTTTCTTCTAAAACTGTCTAATCTACACATTCAATTCTACCTACTTACATTCAATTTCATAAATGCCTCCATCTACTAAGGACAAGAGCGAATCGCTCAAGGTCCATTACATTATACAAGTGCGCCTTCATTTAATTTCCACATTTATGTTCGGCGCATCAATTCTAAGGGAAAAATTCAAAATTTGGGCTGGGCTTGTCTAGCTGTCCGGTATCTCTGCGTTGGCTCGCTTGATGTTGGAAATTCTCCTTCATCATACTCCCTCGCTTGAAAATTTTCATGGGCTCCTATCCATGAGCTCGCGCATGGTCTGTCCATGCCTTTGGATCTCTGCTTTGTTCTCCCAGCTGGCATATTCAACTAGATGGTCCTTCCACTTGACCAAATATTCTAAGTATTCCTTCCTCCTGGTCTTCTTACTCATTCGTTTATCCAGTATGCGCTCCATCTGCGGATTTTCTACAACTAGCATCTGCTTTCGCCACTGCACCTTTGGTTGTTCATTTTATGTCCCTACTTCCTCAGTTTTACATGGTTACAAATCTGAGACATTGAATATCAGAGAAATTATGATCCCATCTGGTAATTCAATCTCGTAAGCATTCGCCCCAAATTTCCTCAAGACCTTTCATGGTCCAATTTTATTCATCTTCAGTTTATTATATGTTCTTCTTGGGAACCTTTCCTTTCTCAAATGTGCCAAAATCAAGTCTCCAAATTCGAACTGAAGTTGTCTTTTGTGCTGATATGATCTCCGTTTATACTCCTGGCTTGAGTTCTGCAACCGGTTCTTCACTTGGCTGTGAACTTCCTTCATCGCTTCTGCGAATTCTTCTGCACTAGCGCTCCTAGTCGCAATCTGTTCTGAATCCCTTGGCTCAGAAATCCCTCTCGGTTGCATGCCATATACAATATGAAATGGACTATGTCTTGTTCTTCTATTTACTGAGTCATTATAAGCAAATTCTTCCTATGGTAATATATTGTCCCACTAGTTGTGGTGTTCTGTCACCAAGCTTCTCAGCAAGTCTCCCAGACTTCTGTTCACCACTTCTATCTGTCCATCCGTCTGAGGATGATAAGCAGAACTAAACGACAAGTTAGTTCCCAACTTCTTCCACCAATTCCTCCAGAAGTGTCCTACAAATTTCGTGTCTCTATCAGAAACTATGCTCTTTGGTAAGCCGTGAATTTGAATGACTTCTTTGAAAAACAGGTTCACAATGTGTGTTGCATCACTGGTTTTCTGACATGGGATGAAGTGTTCCATCTTGAAAAATATATCCACCACCACAAAGATTGAGTCAAATCCTCTTGGTGTTCTTGGCAAACCCAATATAAAATCCATGCTAACTACATCCCACGACATCTCAGGTATGGGCAATGGTTGATAAAACCCTGCATTCTGCCTCTTTCCTTTCGAATGCTGACAAATCCTACATTTGTACACAAATATTTTGACCTATGATCGCATTCTTGGCCAAAAGTATGACTCGCTTAGCTTTGCAAATGTCTTGTCATGACCGAAGTGTCCGGCCAATCCTCCACTGTGTTTTTCCTTCAACAAATTCTCCCTCATGGAGCATTTCGGAATACACAGTTGATTGCCCTTAAACAAAAATCCTTCCTGGATCATGTATTATGTCCATTGGCTTCTATCTCTGAGAACTGGATTCTCAGCTGCTTCATATGCCTCTTTAAAATCTAGATCATCTGCATACATGTTCATGAGATCATCAAAACCTAATGTTTTGACTCTGAATTCCTGCAACAGCAAACACTTCCTGCTCAAAGCATCAGCCACTTTGTGAGCAGTACCAGAAATATGTTTAATCACAAAAGTGAAATTTTGCATATATTCTACCCATTTAACATGTCTTTGATTCAACCTCTCCTGTTGAGTCACAAACTGTAATGCATGATTGTCACTGTATAGGACAAATTCTTTCGAAATCAAATAATGCCTCCACTTCTTTAATGCCTTAATGATGGCATAAAACTCCTTATCATATGTGGATTACTTCACCTTTACTTCATTTAGCTTCTTGCTGAAGTATGAAATCGGTCGGTCTTCCTGACTCAAGACTACCCCTATTGCAAACCCACTTGCATCGCATTTCACCTTAAATGTCTTTTGGAAATCCGGAAACACCAAAATTGGTTGTTCTGTAATCTTCCTTTTCAACAAATTAAAACTTTTCTCGGCTTCTTCTTTCCAGTGAAAAGACTTATGTCTCTTATTCACCGTGTCCATCATTGCTGCACTAATTCCACTGAAATTCTTGATGAACATTCGGTAGAAACTAGCCAATCCGTGAAAGCTCCTCACCTCAAAGATATTCTTCGGTGATGGAAATTTTTTTGATTACCTCCACCTTATCTGGATCCATACTCAATTTATCTGCAGAAATAACAAACCCCAGATAAATGAGCTCTGTCTTCATGAATGAAGATTTCTTCAGGTTTACCAACAACTTCTCCCGCTATAGCCTCTTTATCACTGTAGCCAAATGCTTCAAATGTTCAGCCATTGTTTTACTGTAAATCAATATGTCATCCAAGTACACAATGACAAATTTTCCAATGAACTCCCTGAGGACTTCATTCATCAACCTCATAAAAGTACTCGGCGCATTTTTTAAGCCAAACAGCATAACAAGCCATTCATACATCCCTTCATTGGTTTTGAATGCTGTCTTCCATTCATCACCTTTTCTCATGCGAATTTGATGATAACCACTCTTCAAATCAATCTTTGAAAAGAATTTTTCTCCACTCAAGCAATCCATTAGATCATCCATCCTCGGCAATGGAAATCTATACCTGATGGTTATCTTGTTGATCTCAATTGAGTTAGTACACATCCTCCAGCCTCCGTATTTCTTCGGACTGAGTACTGTTGGAACAACACATGGACTCAAGCTTTCTCTAACCAAACCTTTGTTCATCAATTCCTGGACTTGTCTTTTGACCTCTTCATTCTCTTGCGGCGTCAATCTGTACATAGCTTTGTTTGGTAAACTGGCTCCTGGTATGAGATCAATATGATGACTCACACTCCTGATCGGTGGCAATGAACAAGGTAAATCATCCACTACTATGTCTGCGAACTCTTCCAGTAGTTCCTGAATCTCTTCTGGTAAATCATCAACTCTTATGCTGGTCAAAACAATCTTCGGTTTCTTGACCACAATAAATTGCAGTTCTTCTCTCTTCTTTACCTCAGTAAGAAATTCCTTCCCACTCATAAGAAGTACAGTGTTGCTTACTTCAGGTTTCACTTCCTTATCCTTGATTGGAAGCAACATGTGAGTTCTCCCATTCTTCTCTAGGGTGTATGTGTTCATTCTCCCGTCATGAATCACATTCCTGTCATATTGCCATGGTCTACCCAACAATAGATGACAAACATCCATAGGAATAACATCACACAAGATCTTATCATTATATCCTCCTCATTTCAATTCAACTAAACATTGTTTTGTGACAATTACCTGATCTCCCTTTTGAAACCAAGAAATTTTGTATGGGCTCGGATGATCAATCGTCTCCAGCTCCATCTTTTCTACCATCTCGGTTGAAACAAGATTACCAGTGCTACCACTGTCTACAATGACCTTGCATACCCTATCCTTGGTTTTGCAAGCAGTCTGGAAAAGTCTGTTTCTTTGGACTGAACTCTCCACCTCCTTCTCTGGTGTCAAAAGAGATTTTCACATCATCAGCGATCTTCCACCTTTAGCATCTTTTGCCTCAACATCCCACCTCTGTGTTTCGGTGATGTGAGCTTCGCCTCCTTCTTTATTTTTGTCTGGAAACTCATAAGACTTGTGCCCATTCTTCCCGCATGTGAAGCACTTTATCACTCCACCTCTTCCTCCTCCTCTACCTTGGGTACGAGGAAAAGTATTATTATCAACATAATCTCCTCTCTGTTCGGTATGCTGTCCTCTCTACTCAACATATTTCCCCCACTATGAGGTTCCACCTCTCTCAGTTCAAATCTGAGGTTTCTTCCAGTCTTCCTTGGGTTTCTAATTTCTATCCTGGGCAACTGACTTGCCTCTGGGTTGACTTCTGCCTCGGCCTCTTTGACCTTGCCTTCGGCTCAGCTTCTCTTTAGCTTTCAGAGCCAATTGATAAGCATATTCCATCGTTCGAATGGTTAACATGCTCATCTCATCGTGGATATCATATCTCAGGCCATTCATGTATCTGGCAACCTTTTCATCATCGCTTTCCTGATGACCTACCCTGATGTTCAGTTTATAGAACTCTTCAGTGTATTCTTTCACTAACATCAGCTTCTGCCTCAGGTTCTTCATCCTTTGAAACAAAGAAATCTGGTAATCTCTGAGGATGAATTTTTCTTTCATCTTTAGAACAATCCTATCCCAGCTTTTGATCTTCTGCTTGCCTTTGCAGCGTCTGTCAGCTTGTAGCCCATCCCACCACAATGCTGCATGTCCCTTCAATCTCGTGACAGCATGCTTGACCTTCTTGTCCTCTTCGACATCTTCATAGTCGAAATATGTGTTTAGAGCTCTAATCCAGTCTAGAAGCTCCTATGCATCCAAGTTTCCCTCGTAAACTGGAATGTCCATTTTCACTCTTGCACCCATTCTTGCAATAGCTTTGATCAAACGTTAATTTTCTGCATCTTTGGCTGCAACTTCCTCTTCATGCTCAGCTTCAATTTCTCTTTCGGAATAACTAAGATCCCCAGCACTGACTATACACCTTTGTTTTGTTTCCATGTCTTCGAGTCTAGCTCGTAGATCACACATCTCTCTCTCCATTTCTGGATTCTGCATCTGCCTACCCCTTGTTCTCGGGATTTCCCTATCCTCTTGTGGATCGGGTGATTGCGTGTCCCTTCTCCTTGGTGGCATGATGAGTTTCTCTTTTCCTCTTCTCTACTACAGAAAGAAAAGAATATTTCTTGGCTCTAATACCAACCTAACGCAACCCTCCCTCAACCCGCAGGTCGAAAGGTCCACGTCCTCAGGATATTTTCCCTTCTATCGGCCCGAAGAGCTCTCTAAAGATGCTCCTCTATTTTGTTTTGGAAAATATGCACCCATAGACAACTTCATGAAATCCCCTTTGTGATTGGGATCGGACTTCGCACCTTCGCAAATCCGTTGGTCCAACACTCTCTCATTGAGTCTCCGAGACCTGACAACAGTCAACGCTGACCTTTTCCTTTTTCCCCCTTTGGGTTTCTCCCTATCGCGATTTCGGCGATCGCGATGTCGAGTGACTTGTCTATCCAACTCCTGAAACCTGATATTCCAAAACTCCGATAAGCTCACAGCTTTGACTTTTCAACGCCCCTTTACTCCGTCGGTGTTTCGGACTTCGCAATATCGCAAATCCTAATGCGAAAGTTTCAGAACTTCAATCCAGGAAATCCTGAAATGGTCAATAGAGTTGACTTACACGTTGATAATGTGCCACCTGTCTACCTTGCTGACTCCTCTGGCCCCACACTGTCCTTTCAACCTTCGGGACTTCGCGATTTTTTTTGCAAGGATTTCGGGACTTCCACCCATGAAAACCCGAAATAGGATTTCACTTGCAAATCCTACGGCCCTTGTGGCTTGGATATATGGTCCTACTCCTCCTAAGCTTATAACCTTCTGAAATACTTGTCGTATCTTCCCTACTCTTCCACGAGATCTGATGGCTCACAGGATTTCGTGAATCCTCCTCAGAGAATTTTGACCTTCCATTCTTCCTCTGTGGATCTGCGCATGAACTAAGTGTTCCTCAACAAACTTGTCCTCCTCCGTGCAAACTTGTGATGCCTTCGTAACACTTCCAGACACAACTTCCCTATGTTGTCCTTCAACGGCTTCGAAGGCCTTATCGTTCCTGAGATTTTTCACGACTCTGCGTCTTTTAGAAAACTCCTGCTCACACTCCTTGCGGCAGCCGTTTCAACCACTTCCAAGTGTTGAAATCCTCTGACTCTGCGCACACCTGCAGCTCTTCAAAATGCTTTCTTAGGTTCCCAAATTCAAGACTGTCCTCAGCCTGTGCACTCCTTGAATGGCTCCTGTGCCCCAAATGCACTTCTGGGTGAATGAGAACAAAATTCACCCTATCTGAATCCTTTGTCAATGCACTCCTTGCGGACAACTTCAACTGCACTCCTTGCAGGAACTCTGGCTCAGATAGAGAAACAATTGAAACTCATTCGAACTCCCTTTCAGACTTCAAATCAAACCATGAAATCAAATAAACAACATATAAAGCAAATGTATAATAGGAAGTAAACATTCATGAGCATATCAATCAACATACATACATAGAGAGTAAACACGATGCCATGAATTTGAACCAAAGCTTTCTATTAATTCAAATATCTGTACATGGGTGTTCTTACACAGCTCTCTGCATGCTCTTGCTCTATATCATTCTCTCTCTGTCTCATAATGTTACAATAATACAAGTGAGGGTGTCTATATTCCATTTCCCTCTTTTCTTCTAAAACTATCTAATCTACACATTCAATTCTACCTACTTACATTCAATTTCATAAATGCCTCCATCTACTAAGGATGAGAGCAAATCGCTCAAGGTCCGTTACATTATAAAAGTGTGACTTCATTTAATTGCCACATTTATGCTCGGCGCATCAATTCCAAGGGAAAAATTCAAAATTTGGGCTGGGCTTGTCCAGCTGTCTGGTATCTCCGCGCTGGCTCGCTTAATGTTGGCGATGCTCCTGCATCACTTCCTTGATCTGTTTGATGTGAGATTCATTATTTCCTATTATGATTAAGTCATCAACATAGAGTAAAAGTATCACCATTGGCTTATATTTCATTCGAAAATACAATGTATCATCTGATTCACTTCGCTGAAAACCCACCTTTCATAGGTACTCATCCATTTTTTCATACCAAGCTCGAGGAGCTTGTTTCAAGCCATATAAAGCCTTACAATTTTGAAAAATTTGTGTTCTTGTCCTTTAGCTTCAAAGCCTTGTGGTTGAGTCATGAAAATATCTTCCTTTAGATCACCATTTAGGAAGGCACTTTTGACATCCATTTGATGTAATTTCCAACCATTATGTGCAGCCAAATTGATAACCATTTTGATAGTATTCCATTTAGTTGTGGGTGCAAAAGTTTCTTCATAATCAATTCCTTCCTGTTGAGAAAAACCTTTAGCAACAAGTCTTTCTTTGTACTTTTCAATTTTACCATTGAGCTTGTACTTTACTCGATAAACCCATTTACAACCGATGGGCTTAAAATCATGTGGAAAATCAACTAAGTTCCAAGTCCCATTTGCAAGTACTGAATCATATTCATTAATCATTGCTTCCTGCCATTGTTTATGTCCAATTGCTTCAACAAAAGAAGTGGGTTCAGTGGAAGAATGAGAAAAAATTTATTTTTCTCTTGAAGATCCCCTAGTTCTTATTTTGTTCATTTCATCTGAATGAACATCTTTGAGAAGTTGTTCGACCCACTTTGGCTTCTTATGTTGAGGGGATTGAGGATTTGAATCACCATTATTATTGAAAAGAGAATTTTCAAAAAATGAGGCACTTATTTCATATGAAATATCTGAGGTTAGAGAAGATTCTTTTGAAGATTCTGTATTAGAAGAGTCTTTTGTAGTTTCATTATTAGATGACTCATAAGAATTTTTTATAAAGAGATGTTTTCTGGAGAAACAAATTCTTTTTCAAACCAAAATGTTTGCTTTGACTTGTTAAACTTACCTTTACCCTTAGTGTTTTTCTTCTCTAAATGACTAAGAAGATGATTAATCTCATCTAAACTATTACTTTCAGTTTCATAAAAAATTACATCTCTACTGACAATGGATTTTCCATCTGAAAGCAATCTATACCCTTTCTTTTCATCAGAGTATCAAATTAAGGTACACTTCATACTTCGGTTTTCTAATTCAGTCCTCTTTTTTTTAGGAACTAAAGCATAACATGTTGAGACAAAAACCCTAAGATGATTTACCTCGGGTTTAATACCGTACCAAGCTTCATAAGGAGTTGGTCCATCTGAAGCTGACGTAGGTGATCGATTTCTGAGATAAACTATTGTATGGACTGCTTTAGCCCAATATTTTGTGCTCAACCCTTTAAACTGCATCATAGATCTTTCCATGCCCATGAGAGTTTTTTCATCCTTTCAATAACTCCATTCTATTGTGGATTATAGGAATTTGTAATTTTCCTCTTAATTCCATTGTTTCGACAATAATCATTGAATTCAGTTGAAGTGGATTCACCTCCATTATCCGTTCTCAAAGATGCAACCTTTTATCTTGTTGTATTTTCAACCATGTGTTGAAAATGTTTAAAATTTTCAAAAGCTTCAAATTTTTCCTTTAAAAAATATACCCATGTCATTCTAGTGTAGTAATCAATGAACAATATAAAGTATCGACATCCACCGAAAGAAGATTCAATTGGACCACATATATCACTGTGAATCAACTCAAAATACTTTGTTGCTTGCCATGAGCTGGTTGGAAAAGATTCTCTCTTTTTCTTGCCAAAAATACAAGCTTCACACTTGGAATTTTCATTCTTGAAAGTTGGAAAACCCTTTACCAAATATTGGGAATTAAGTTTCAAGAGACTATCAAAGTTTAAGTGACCAAATCGAAAATGCCATAATCTGAATGAAGACATTTCAGAGTTCACTGTTGTTGCAACCTATTCCTTTCTTTGGATGACTTTCCCATTCGTTCTTAGTAACTTCCCATCTTCATATCCAGTAATTATTATTTTCAAGTTATCCTTCTTTGAATTAATATTCACCAAACCATCTTGCATGATGATTTGATCTCCAACTTGTCTGATTGTGACTAAGGATAACAATTTTTTCTTAAAAATTGGTACATACCAAACATTTGAAATCCATTTTTCACCGATTCTAGGGAGAAATACTTTCACTGAACCTTTTCCTTGAGGTATATGAGTTGTATCATCAGCTAAATAAATGGGATTTAGTTGAACATCTTGATAATTCCAAAAATAGTCTCTGTGATAAGTTATATGTTGAGTAGTCGTTGTGTCCAATATCCAATCATTTTCAAATGAATATACATGATGAACTGCTGAAAAAACATATTCATATTGATCATCCTGGTAATATTGGTCCTTTTCATATTGAGCTGATTGTTGAGAATTTGAATTTGATGTATTCTTAAACTTTCGCAATTGATCATTTCTAGTAAGACAATTTGATGCATAATGACCCATCTTTAAACATCTTTTACATCTTACTTGACTGAAATGTCTGCCTCTTCTTGAATGTGCATTATTATTTTGAGGATTACTTTGAAAATTTTGTTGATGAAAATTTCTACGACCTCTACCTTGACCACGACCTCTGCCACGACATCGATTAGAAGACTGATTCTAAAAAATTCCAAAATTTGATTTTCCTCTTCCTTTATAACTTTCAGCTATAGTGAAAAGAAGATCTTCTCCTTATTGTTTTTGTTTTCCAAAAGATTTACTATGTTGAGCCAGTAATTCACTAATTGAATCAAAATTCACTATTGATAACTTATCAGTTATTTTCAAAGTCTCAAGAAAATGCTTATAAGATTGAGGCAAGCCATTTATTACAATGGAGACCATAAAACTATCTTCAAGTTTAGGAAAAACACCTTTGATGATTTCCTGATGAATGTTCTTAATCCTTGTAATGTATTCTCATACATCACCATTATCTGCTAATCTTTGTTTAATCAATTTCATTTTTAAATCAACTCTATGAGATGGAACAAGAGTATCAAAAAGATTCTTGAACAGATTCAAAGTAGACCATGCATCTTTGGAATTATCAATATGTACAAACATATGTCCAGTTACAGAAGAACATAGCAAAAAAAGTGTGTTTTCATCTTTCAAATGCCATTTTTATAAAGAAGTAGCATCGGTCCGCTTAGTTGGAGCAGTATCACCATCACAAATATCATGCCATAATTCATTATAAATCAATTTTCTGCATGTGCCGACTCCAAGATTTGTAATTCTTAGGTCCATCTAACTTATCTGATTCTGTGAATATATTGATTAATTTAGACATGATGTTCGTTTAAATATTTCAAGTGAATACTCCAAAAAAATCCAAAAGAGAGACGCAAGGCACCAAAAATAAGTGTACACAATCCATGAAAAAATATCACTTTTAAGGGCTTGGCCTTGACCCTTTAAAAGTCTCATTGGAAATGGAGTTTGAGAGAGTATTTCACTGGACTCTTCTCAACTTCAAATTTTTTCAAGACTACAATCAAAAAATATTTTACAAGATATATAGCCTTTTTCACCTTTTACAAATAACACAATGTGCCCCACCCTGAGCTAAAGTCATACATGAAGTAACACTGCTCAAAAGATTAATAATCAAAAATCTTTTTACAAAAAAAAATCCCTTTAATCCACTTATCACTTCAAAGAGTTTTCCTAAAGAATATTTTATTAAAATATTCTTTATAACATATATTCCTCCCAAAAAAGAAGGTTTCAAAAAGTAACTCCACCAAATTATGCAAAAATTTGTTTTATATGCTTTAAATCATCATGTGTCACTTTTAAAATATAATAGAACTCATGTCCATGAAGTGTCTTCAACCATGTGGAGGACGCTTGTTGAAGGGCGCGATTTTGTAGAGGTTGCAATCTCTTCACCAGATACTAGGATCTACACCAACATACCAGATCCTCTATTCTTTGTTTTTGATAGATACCATATCGCACTAGATTTTGCACCATGATTTGCTAGTCCATGATATGATAGTCCATGATACCAGATCACATTACAAGTGTGGGGAAATCATGATATCCAAGACCTCAGTTGAGATCGAATGAATCTTACAGAGGCTTGGGATAACCATCATTAGAGTTGTACCTCGAATTGTGGTTACCTTTGACATTGATGCAAATGACATTGTGATTGTATCTGCCAAAGACAAAGCCAGAAACAAGGAACATGCTATCACTATCCAAACATATGGAGTACTTACAGAAGACGCGATACAAAATATGGTGAGAGAGGCTGAGATGCACACTAAAAAAGGATCAAGAAAATAACACGTTAATCTATGCTAGAAATGTTGCAGACAATATGATATACTCTGTAGAGAAGAGTTTGAGCGAATATAAAAAAAAAAATTCTATCGGATGTAGTTTCTAAAATAGAATCAGTTGTAGCAGACCTAAAGAAAGCAATGACTAGTGATAATGTTGGATTACTGAGAGGGGGGGTTAATTAGTAATAGTGTAATTATAATCCTTTTTCTCCAAATAATCCAAGTGTTATATCAATGTAGAATTATTATCCAATAATGAGCAATAAGAAATGAACAATCACACACATACACAGTACACCAGTTTTTTACTTGGAAACCCAAATCGGGAGAAAACCATTGAATTATTTATCTTATATGTCTGGAAGAATTACATTCATTGAAAGCACCAACTTCCTTTGTTTTCCAGCTGCAACTAGAAGGAGGCTCTAACCCCCTAGTTTCTCAAGATACAACCTGAGGGAAGCTCCAACTCCCGAATTCTCTGGCTACAACCAGAAGGAGGCTACAACCCCCTACGCTCTCCGGCTACAACCAAAAGGTGGCTACAACCACCTGTCCTTGCCTCGTCTAACCTCCATGAAGTAGAAGTAGAATGATGGAACCACTATCACACTATCACTGTGAGATATACCGCTATAAACATGTACCAATAAACCTAAACCATGCATCAACCATGCATCAACCTGTACCTAAACTTGTAATCAACCTGTACCATAAACAAGTGCATCAACCATGCACCAACCTGTACCAAACAATTTGTAATCAACCTGTACCATAAAAAAGTGAAACCAACCATGTACCAAGTATGTACCAATCATGTGTCAAGTACTCATCAACTATGACTCATCAATATGTACCAACATCATCAACTATACAACTCATGTATGTGCCAACTTATCAACTACTTGTCTCAACCATGTACCCAACTTGTACCTCAACCAAAAGCCCTCATCAATTTCATCATCCAAATATGATTTGTAACTATGTAATAGACTTTGGGTATATGATCACATACCTAAAAGCCTTCCTTAACATTAACAACAAGAGACTAGCATTTTCATCAAACGTTTCTTTAGTCTCACAAGACTAGTTTTGGATTAGTCAACAACCCTAACTTGAAATAATCATAACTTTGTACCTGTAATGAATAAATATCTGAAACTGATACAAAATGTTATTCAGTGTGTTTTATTCAATTCCTCCAGGTGTCACTACTTTTAACCTCTCAGAAAAGGAGTTATGGCAAAAATGGCACACCTTGCTGAATTCTGGCTTATTCTATAGAGCAACCTTGTACAGCGTGCCCCACACGAAATATTTGTAGAAATGATCTAAAACTATTACAAAACATACTATAGATATTACTCTAACCAACACATTTGGTATTACTGAATTTGGATCTATCATGAAGAAGTTATGACTTTTTTACCTGAAACACTTGTTTTTGACTAGTTTCAAGACTAGCCACAAACCCTATTTTCCACGGAGTGTAACTCCAAAGATACAACGACCCACAATATGAATTTTTTACCACAAATACTTGGATATGTTTCCTCAATGAAATATAAATTTCACAGTCTGAATCATTCTATAAAAAAAGTTATTGCGAAAATGGTGAGATGACCTGAAAAAAACATACCTTAGAAAGCATCATCAAAAGAATTTATCCTTCCTTGAATTACGGCCTTCTTTTCTTCACTTTCCTCATAAATTCAGCTTATATATCCTCTGATAACCTCATACACCTATAGGTATTCAATATTCTCAAGTGTGTCTTAAATGAGAGAGCCTTGCCTCTTATTTATATTCTCCAAGTAGCTTCCTTAAAAACATCTTCTAGGTCACTTTGCCCACTTTCCTTATTTTAGGGTTAACCCACTTCTAATTTCTCCATTAAATTTATTCTTGTATTCACTTTGAATTATAGTACACTCATAACTTCAATTTATTATTTACCTTTTAAAATCTCTTAAACCACTTTGACTACTTTGACCTTTTGGGGCTTCTAGATGACATATGAGGGTCCTCCAACTTCGTAAGGCCATAAATCTCAAACCGTGAGGAGTTATGTGACGTTCCACATACCACCAGAAATGGAATGACATGTAATATCCATATATAATAGTATTACCTAGAAATATATCAAAACTCATATTGTTATCCATCAAACAAACTTGGGTTCTCCAACTTCTCATGGTCATAACTCTCTAACCATGAGGAGTTATGTGACATTCCACATACCACCGAAAATGGCATGACAAGAACTATCCATCTAGGATAGTTTCAATGAAAAATTCACTAGTGTTCATCTCATTATTCCACAAATAAGCATGGGTTCTCTAACCATACTTCTAGGATAACTCAATCCGCAAAGCGTCTTCCCGTGAGGGATTTCACCATAAGGGGACCACTTTGGAGTTCATCCATTTCTTCTTATAAACTACGGGGATTTCTTATCAACCATGAAAAGAAAATAACATGTCATCTTTACATCAAACAATATTGGGTCCATTACCCAACCTTTGTGCTACGAGGCTTTCTTCAAGGGTTGACATCAATGACAACCAACCTTAATCAACAGATGATGCTGAAGATATCAAAGAAAAAATTGATGCAGCAACTGCGACATCCTTGAAAATAGGCTAGAATTTGCAACAACAAGATGGTGGATCATCCTTTGGTTCTCAAGGTGGATATAAAGGCGAAGACCAGGAAACAAAGGGTCAATATGAAGAGGTTGTTTGCATTCACTAGTTTCATGTCCTCGGCATAGAACTTGGGAAACACAGCGTGGGAAACGAGCTTGATATCTTGGATCTTGAGCCTAGCAAAGAAAATAAAGATGAGAAGTTGAATTCGCAGTATTGGTTGGTTGCCACATATGATCTGTTCCCTCCACCTTTTGCAATGTGATAACACCTTTTTTGGTCTAGTCACTAAGTTGGTTCCCTCAATACGAGTTGGTTACTTCCCATAATAACAAGAATGTAATACGAGCTAGTCTCCTCAGCGATCACATGAACTTATCACTACCATTCAGACTTTGGTGAATGTCAACATTAGAATTAACAGAATAAAGTGAATTTCCAAATCAGATTGCACCACGATTTTGCATATCACACCATTGAAAACAAGCAGATCTCAAAGAAAAAAATAGTTTGATATAGATTTTAAGTAGATCTAAAACAATTACAGCTCTTCACAAGAAATTGCCAAATTTATAAGCAAATATGTCTCAATTGTTTACAAAAATGATCCGTCTACTTGGATTGTAGTTGATCTATTTGTTAAACAAAGTAGATTTGATCAGAAAAATAAACTCTAAAAAAAAGGAGAATAGATATGATACAAAAGTTTTCAATGGAAGAAAATAATGATTTATCTTATCAAAATTTTCAAAAACACAAACTATTGTAATCAAAATAACCTTTTCCTTATTGAATTAACAACAAAAAATACCTTGGTATCGTTGTCCTTGAATTTGAAGAGATCCAGGATGATGTTGTGGATACTTACTTGCTGGCTCAATCCATCACCAATCCTTCCATCACTATTTCACCATGGCTCTGATACCATGTTGACAAAGTGTCCTCATAAATGTAATTTTGTTTATAAGGAAAAAGTGATTACAATATGAGGTGAGAATTCATAATTTACTTGTTAACCTCACTTGAATAAGGAGATAGTTTATATAGCTCAACTATAAACTAAAAACTAGGAGAACAACCAATCAAATAATCACATGAGTATGATAGGTTCCCTTTACATAGAAGCTAGGTGTCCTTATCCTAACAAACTAGAATAAACTAATTTTCTAAAAACATTTAATCTAGAAAATACGTAGACTATAGAACTTTAGGATTATGAGGCTAACAATATTACTTTTCACTGTACTCATTCTATTAAATTTTTCTCCCGGGATATATTAGAATTAGTTAGGATTAGATTAGTTTTTTTTTAGTTATATTATCCTTAGTATTAGTTAGAACTCTTTCGGGAGAAGTTCGTTGTCTTTCCCATTTTTCTTCTTTTAATTCTGAGTGCCAGCGAGGCCCATATACTCACGGGAAATGCTATACCAAACTAGAGTATGTCTAATTGAGACCTGCCATCGGGAATTCTCCCTCATCTACTGGAGAGGTCATTCAGACCCGTCAACAAAAATGGCGCTAGAATGAGGGCCAGATGACAAGCTGAGCCTGTGGAGTCATTCTTGTTAATTTTTATTTTAATTTACTAATTTCTCCACCACTTATTCCTTTATGGAGGTTTTTTTCTGGTACTGTACCTCCCAAACCTCCTATAAATATTTTACATTTCTTGTCACAACTTAGATTTGATGGTGAGAGTGAAATCTCTGCATCTGAACATGCTTTACATTTCTGGAAATTTTGTTGTTCTCACAATATTACTTATGGAAATACCATTTGCAGGTTGTTCACTCTCACTTTTGCAGGTCGGGTTAAGATTTGGTGTGATACTTTAATGTCGGTCACCTCTATTCACACATTGGAACAATTTACGCATGCTTTTGAGAATTATTATTATGATCATTTGTGTGCTGAAATTTTAGAGCTAAAGAAGAACAAGGATGAATCCCTTGAAGATTTTGTTATCATATTTAGTCATCTTTGCAATATATTTCTCTTGGATAACAGGCCCTCTAACAATGATTTGATTTTTTGTTTAGTTTCTCTTACTAATGAAACACATGAATCAATGGATGAAAAATCTAAATCATGTTTAACCTTTCTTCACATGACGATTTAAATTTAAATGAAAATGATAAAAATGCTAATCCTTTAGTTAAAATTCATATGTATGGATATTTATTTACTATGGGGGATATAGATGAGATAAAGAATTATTTTTTATAAAAATCCTATATATCTTCCCACCACTCCTTTCCCCCTTTCCTTCCTCGTGAAGAAGAAGAGACCTCTTGTGTTGTAAATTCGAGTTTGTATTTTTTTGTAGTTGTCAAAGAGGAGGATTTTCTTGTTGATAATGGGACACTTCGGGTCACACCTATGGTTATTTAAGTTTCTCATTATCATATCTCATCTTCTCTATAACAAGGAATGGAAGAGGAAACTATGGGTAAAGACATGAATGTTGATCATTTTCTTAATAAAGAAAATCTGGACACAACTAAAATGAACTCTTCCTCACACATGGATAATTTGAAATTAATTTATGCTGATTTAGATTGTCCTAATGTTTCAAATTCTTCTAGTTCAAGTGAAATAGAAAAATTTTTTTTTCCTATTGTTGATATATCATTTATTGAAACCTATTTTTCTAATGATTCTTATGACTGGATTCTCTCTTCTAACCATGAATATGCTTTGGAAGATATTTCAGATTCTCATATAGTGCAGGAGCAAGACAACCACTCTGATTTTTTCACTTCAGGAGAAGAAATAAACATGCAAGACATACCTCTTTTATCTCATCAAAGTACTTTTAACTTGGAAGAGGAGAATCATATTGAGGAAGAACATGTTGATTGTGAAACCACACCTACTGTGGATCCCACCGATTCACAAGAAATCACCGATGTGCTTAAGGAAGAGGAAATACCATTTAGGGGGTCACTTTATGAAAACTTTTCTTGTTCTAGAGAATCTTTTAATTCTCCTAATTATTCCACTTATTATTAATCATATTCTGATCTCTTTAATGCTTTAACTTTGCAAAAAACCACCCACCATCCGATTCAAATGAACTCAATGGGGATGACCCCTTTTGAAGTACTTGATGGAGTTGATGTTCATGTGGAAGATAGAAGGGATAAGGCCTCTTCCCATGAACTAATCACAACCAAGCCTTATCAACCTTTCTCATGGGATAAAGGGAATGTTGTAGCAAATGTGTACCAGACCAAGTCTTCTCCTTTTTCATCTTCATTTCTGATTAGTAGAGAAGCTTCTTGTTCAAGTAATCGTGTATATGATATTGTTGATACTAGTGGATCTCTTCATTGTTTTTAAATTACCTCTCATACCATGGTGGATGTTATTCTATGTAGATCATTTGTTTCCACTAATTTATCTCAAGTAGATGGTTACTTGAAGTGTGAGTCTAGGGAGGTTTTCCAAGATAATGAGGCACTTCGGTCTATGTCGATGGTTATGTAAGGCCCTTATTATTTTGGCTTGTCTTCAAGAATAAAAAAATTATTAGCATGAAGATTCTCTCATTGAGAACACTTCACATGAGTTCTATACACTATCCTCATTAGGTATACTACCTTCCATTGAACTCCCTCCATCAATTTTATGATAGTAGTGCAATATTTTATGATAGGATTAAAGCATGGTCGAAGAGATCTTATTTGGATAGATTTCCCATGAATTATCACAATCACATTTTTAATATGGTGGATAGAGTTTATCATGAGTTAATTTTTCCTACTTTTAGTTGATTCTTATTTCAAGCTCTGTCACTAATCTTTTGTCTTGAACATCTGTATGCAAGATTGGGATTACAAGGGTGGCTACATTGGAATTATGACTTTACATAGTTTATTTTTTCATCCATTGTAGCGTAGAGAAAGAGTAGGTTATAATAGGCTAGTGTCTTCCCTTTGCATAGTTTAGCTTTGCTTTCTAGTTTGTTTAATCAATTTTTTATTTGCATTCTCGTTTCATTATTGTTGGATGGTCAATAAATGAATTCTCAGTAGAGGTGGAGAGAAATAGAATGCTTGCACATTAATTTTCCCTTGACTAGATTTTTCGATCTAATTTTAATTTGGGGGAAACTTTACTTCATTTCATTCTCAATTTTTTTATGTTTTGAGCAATTTTCATATCGCCGATTTGATGCATGATCACTATGTCAAATCATTTTCAATGCATTGTGGCATCTTGAAAGTGGGATATTTAAAAAAAAAATTAAGATACTATTTGATCCCTCTTGTAATGAAAGTGGACACTTA
>ML778079.1:384216-458305 GCA_009831015.1 Picea engelmannii | reverse complement strand
AGCTACAGTGTTATACTTTGGTTTGAAGAATGCTGCAGTGCTGAAATCCCCAAATTCTTAACCAGAAGGAAATGTGTATTTACATGGCGACCCGAACACAGATGTGCGGCAATAGATCTCGCCGGTTTAATTTGTTTATGTTTATGTTTATGTTCCCCAAGGGTTATGTATTCAAGGGTTCTACAGACAAGGGTTTTCCCTGTGCTATAGCTCTCTGTGTCTGGGGTCCAACAGTAGTACTCAGCCCAATATCTCAGGGCACTAACTAAGGAGGATAGACTGTACCCTTAGCCCTACTACTCGACTAGCGAGGTACTAGAGAGTATCTTCCGGAGTGTTGTTCTCGGTGACACTATAGCAGTCCATTGGCCAATAGGTTTATCTAAAGAGGCTTCAGGAAATCTAGGCCGATCCATACACAGGTGTTTTCTGATGTGCTACCACTCGAAGGGGTACCAACAGGGGTTACAAGGGTGGCCAACATATGTGCTCTTAAGAACCACTTGTATTTCCTGCGTGTATGAATCCCTCCACCGTGGGTTTATGCGGGTAACGACAGATCTCTATGGCTTAGAGATGTCGGAATACGTCTCTACCCTAAGAAAAACATACCCACAATTTCTGCCAAAGAAAGTGCTATGATACCACTTGCAAGATACCAGATCTAATAAATACGCAGGACAGAAATAAAATGCTAGGAATGGCACAATAACAATAATATAACCAGCATAATCATCCACAATAACACATAAATAATATGAGAACAATAACTGAAATAGCACTTTGATTCAGAAAACAATGTTCACAGGCCTCTTCGAGGGGGCAACCTCCAGTCGAGTAGCGCTCTGTTACAATAATCTCCAAGCTAGGGTTTTCATACCCTCGACCCTTATTTATACTAAATATGTCTATTAAGAGAAGCATATAGAGGAAGATCCTTCTAGAAGCAGAAGCTTCTATTAGGTCTTCTTTCATCTGCCTTATTCTATTTTATTGAAAGGCCTTATTATTATTGACCTTTATTACATCCGAATACATTGATCTACCTATGTGCGGGTTAGGACCTTAACAATTTCAGCCATGGTAATAGTTTTCAATATGTGAATTCCTTTGGGGGGTTGTAACTCATCAATCTATTGAGCCTATGTAACATACCCAGCCACCCAAAGGCTAGTCTACACCACTTAATCCAACTACAACAAACCTAGCCACCTGCAAGTGAAGCACATTGTAGTCCAGGGAATCACTTAACAGTGAATTATCTCAATTCGAATCACTTCTAAGTTAATTAAGAGGCATGTAAATCACCTGCATAAGAAAAGATCCATGCTACAACATAAAAGAGATAATCAACGTGCTATGTGCAACAAATAACCAACAAACATGAACATTATAAATACATATCTCAGAGATAATTAAATACACAATGAAATATACATTATACAAAAAATACATGACAAAGAGCACTTATACTTTCAAGTAAATATTCACCAACTAGTTGCGTATCAAGGACTTTTCTCCCAACCATAGACACTTATGTTCTTTTAATCTCAACAATAGGTCACCCCCAAGCCAGGGATATGAATCCACAAGGACGGGTCCTAGGCCAAATCTAAAAACACACAACAGTTAGCTAACTAGCTCTTAGGTTTCCGAACCTCATAGAAAATTTGAATTTCCATCTCTCTTTCCCCCTCAGCCTACATAAACCAAATAAATGAACACCTTTCTCTGCCTTGTAGTCCCTCAGGCTGTCCCACTTCTCTCCAAGTATCCAGTGATACTGGTCAAGAAATATCCCTACTGGAAAATCCAAGGGTTCTTAGTTTTGGACAATTCTATCTAAGATACCATCAAGCTCATGCATAAGGGCATCCATTCCTTCCTAGAATGATCAGTAAATTATATTACATCCATTTAGCAGTGGATCTCCTCTTCTATCCATTTGTTTTCATGATCATCCTAAGAACACACGAAAAATAGCCACAATGAGTGAGGAAAAAAAAGAAGAAGAAGAAGAAGAAGAAGAAAAACAACACCCAAGGGATGTTTAAATAATTACATGAAGACAAGAGCCACATGGCCTCCCTTCCAAGAAGCTCATGTAACCCCTTTTCTCCACAAAATCAATTGTGGGTGAATACAAATAATAATAAAAAGAGTTATCCGATCAAGCCCTCTCTCTTGTGGAATCATAACCCCCTATCTCTTTTGTCCTTGTCCGTCTTGCATCCAGTGGTGTATTTTATTAATGTATATGAATTATTACATTTCCTAGGCACTTTGGCCCCTTTTCAACTCTATTGTCTCACCAGCCTAAGTCATAATTACATAATGCATTCTTAGTTCATAAGAGTTAAAACCGATATAATACATGCCCCTCTCCTTATTTCGGCACTGTCCTTAGTGCACAACACCATTCCATTGTTATTAACATTACAAATCCATGCCTTCTGGCATTAATCCACATAGGAAATCCAACCCAATATTATATACATAGGCACTCTGGCCTAAAATTAAACATGTATCCATGGGAATTCAGACCCAAAACATGTATAATGATCTTCAAAATATATATTATTGGTAGCAGTTCACACCAAAAAGCTCTCCTTCCCTCTCAACCCTGCACAACTATTGGCACAGGGGTAGACCCAGGGTTCAGCTCCAAGAGCGCACCAACAAGCCCTAGCTATTGGCCCTTTCAGCAACACCTGCGAGGCAGATGCAGTCTCACCCAAAGCATCTATGATGCGGTTGCAGGACTGAGATGTCTACAACCAAGGGGAATATCAAGTGGATCAACTACTAGAACAACACAACAATTTTATATCGGTTACCAGCTCATATCTACTCCACTGAACTATCTATCAGATCTAACACAATAATTCAATAAAAAAATATCAAAGGGAAAATAACATAGCATCAATCACACACAACACAAGGTATACATGGTTCACTCTCTCTCTAGGGCTACATCCACAGAATTATCCTTTATAATATATTAAGATGAAGCATAAATTTCTTGTATGCGCTCTTAGCTAGCAGATCTTCTTTCTTCTCCTCTCTGTCTCTCCCCTTCCTGCACACCCAGCTACAGGACTTGATCTCTGCACCCAATTGAAGATATTACAATACTAGAAGGCTCTTACACTTAAACCTTCTCTCTCTCACACAATAATCACTCATGCCAATAAAAAAACTAGAACGAACCCTCTTCCCTCATATAGTTTCTTATTTATATATTACAATCACTCACCGACAGCCTCAGGCCGAAACCTAGGTGTCAAAACCCTAGATACCAAAACCCTAGGTGTCCAAAACCCTAGGTCAACTTGACCCGTGTTTTCAGGGCTTTGACAGCCTGTCTTTCCTTCCTTCTCACGTGGTACTCCAAAGCATCCAATGGTGGATTTTTACTCTTGATGAGTTGTCCACGATCCATCTTCCTTGTTGATCTGTCATCCTCGATCTCCTCGTCCAATGGCTTGCTTCCTTTTACTTTGCTCCATATTTTTTGCTCTTTTTCTCACTTCAACCCAGTAATATTCACTGTGTCTTCCGCAAAGTTCACATTTTGTCTTTTCTGCCTTAGTATTCACTTACTTCCATAACCAAGGGCCAACAGGCCCCCAACACTCACCTGTGACTCGTCTCGAGCCATGTCATATCTGATCCTTCTATTTTACTTCAACTTTAGACTGCGTAGTGCAACCTTTTCTTTCTGCTCTATGCCTCATCTCCTTCCTTGTGCAAACTATATTTTCTATGTCTGGTACCCACTTTCAACTGCACCTGGTACCTAGACCCTTTTCCTTATGCCTTTATTTAGAGCTGCGATGCAGCTGGTTGTCATAGTACAATTTCAACCAGCTCTTGTTCACTAATCCTTCCTTCCATTCTCCATTCAAAGTATTCAACTATGTAGCTCCTCCTTATGTAACATAGGCGACCTCATATGGCCCAAGCCAATGCGTTCTGAACTTCCTAGGATGTTTTATGAACTTATTGTCATATACTAGTACTAGATCACCTTGTTTAAATGCCTTCTTCTTGATGTGTCTATTGTGGTAGGCCTTCTCTCTTCCCTTCTGTACCTGTTGATGGAATCCTACAATAAATCTGTCTTCCTCTAGTTTGACTAACTATGCAAGCCTTTCTCTAACAACGCTAGTGTCAGCCATATCTGTAAAGGCAACAATTCTTAAGCTTGGTACCAAATATTCCATTGGTACAACAGATTCAAGACCATACACCAACTTGAAAGGAGGCTTCATTGTGAGTTTCTTTCAAGTGGTTATATAGGCCCATAATACTACTAGTACTCTTAAATCCCAATCATCTCTATTGACACTGCAAATATTCATTAGCATTGTCTCCAATATCTTGTTGAATTCTTCAACTATCCCATTTTCTTGTGGATGGTAAGGCATGCTCTTTTGATGGTGGATTGAAAATTCCTCAACCAAGGCTTCAATGGTCTTATTGATGAAGTGTGTGCCTTGGTCACTCATAAGGATCTTTGGGCATCCAAACCTGGATATGATGTCATCAAATATGAAGTGTGCAGCTATAGTTTCACTATAGTCCTTAACTTCTCTTTCTTCGGCCCATATGGTCAAATATTCTATCGCAGTAATTATGTACCTTTCTCCTGTGCACTTTCCTAGTGGGTTTATAGTTCCTATGAAGTCAATGGACCATTTCTCAAATGCCTGTAAGGTCAGCTATGGTGCTAATGACATTTCATCTCTTCTGGATGATTTCCCAACTCTTTGGCATGCATCGCAGGCTCTGTAATAGTTCTTGGAATCTCTGTGTAAGGTAGGCCACCAAAGTCCAGCTCTAAGAACCTTCTGTGCAGTTTCTTTCCCTGCTTAGTCTCCTCCTACGATGCCTTCATGTGCTTTGGAGAGGATCAATGGTCTTTCTTCCTCCATAACACACCTCCTTAGTATCTCTTCAGGTCCCATCTTGTATAGTTGTCCCACTATAAGTGAAAAGTCTACAACGTGTACTACTAGATGTTTCTTGTAGGTGATTGTATACTTACTAGGTTCCATTCCTATTGACAGGAACTGGACTATTTCTGTGAAGTGGTCATCAATATTTCTAATGGATAGAAGCTATGCATCCAACAGTGTATCCTACAAACTAGTCGTTTCTTATCCATGTTCCAACCTCAACAAGTGGTCAAGACCTTTGTTCATTCTTCCTGGCTTGAATATGATCTCAAAATCATATTTCTAGAATAGCATAATCCATATGAATATGCTCCCCCCCAACTGGCTTGTTGACTAGTTATTTCAGTGCGGAGTGATCAATAAACATTTTAAAGTGTCCTCCCAACAAGTAGTGGCGGAACTTCTGCAGTGCATACACCATGGCTAACCCTTCTCTTTCAGTGGTGTTGTAGTTTATATATGTTGTTGATAGCTTCCTTATAGAAAAGGATAATGGGTGGTCGATGTCTCATGTTCCTAGTTGTGCTAACACAACTCCTAATGCAATAGAAGATGCATCAACATGCACATAAAACTCCTTACTCCAATATGGGAAATCCAGAATAGGCGGAGTAACCATTTTCTGTTTCAGTGTGTTGAAGCTCTGCTGACATTCTTTTGTCCAGTGAAATTGACAGTCTTTCTTCAAAAGCTTCTCCATGGGTGTTGTAATCTAGGCATAGCCTTTAATGAACTTCCTGTAATACCTAGTGTGTCCCAGCGTAGTGTGCAGATGTTTGACTGAAGTAGGAGGGGGTAGATCAACTATAATGACAATCTTAGATGGATATACCAGCAATCCCTGCTTACATATAATATGACCTAACAACACTCCAAATGGTGAGAAGAAGATGCACTTCTTCATATTCAAGGCAATTTGACACTACCTGCATTTTTCCAACATTAGCCTTAGACATTCAATATGATTCTTCAATAAACTAAAAACAGTCCAAGCATCAAAATATGCTTCTAGAAATTTATGTAGAAACTCCTTGAATGCTTCAACCACCACCCTGGAAAATATGGCTAGGGCATTCTTCAATCCGAATGGCATTACTGTATATTGGTAGGATCCCCATTTTGTTACAAATGTGGTCTTATGGCGATCTTCTTTGGCAATCAGGATCTGATGGTATCCTGAAAATCCATCTGTAAAATAATATACCTCTTGGCCTCCTACATTATATAACACTTTTTCAGTGAATGGCGTAGGGAAGGGGTCATGCAAACATATATCATTCAGCTTTCTGAGATCTACGTAGATCCTAATCTCTCCTGTCTTCTTGTCTTGTACCACCATAGGGCTAATCCAGTCTGATTCTTTGACAGGTTCTATAATCCCTGCTTCCAGCATTCTTTCAAGCTCAATCTTCACTTTCTCCTTATATTTAGGGTTCAATATGTAGGGTCTCTGTTTGAATGGTCTTGCAACTAGTTTCAAAGGGATCCTCATCTCTCCCATAGGCCCTTTAATTCCCTTCATATCAGTGAAATTGGTTAGAAACAAGTCCTGATACTCATGCAGTAACTCAATGATCTTGTCAATAGTGGTAACATCCCAATAATCTCCAACATTTGCAAGCTTCGGTGTTTTCTCTGTCCCAATATTGGATTTCTTGATCTTAATCGGTTGTCCAATAAATGGTAGCTCAACTCTTGGTCCTTCTACATCTCTCCGGCCTTTTGTTTCCGTGATGTTCACCTTCCTAGGATCATCGTCTTCATTAGCATTGATGTTGTAACAACCTTGCAGTCTCTGGAGAGACGCAGTCCATTCATCCTCTTCTTGATCCAAAGGGGGGCTAGGTGCCTCCTCAAATACTCTCTATCTTACAATTTGTAATGCTTGATCTACTGTATGATATTGGCTTTCAAATAAAAAGGCAGTGACAAAGCTCTGAGTCATACATTCCCAATCTGCAGTGATGAGGTGCAACTCTACTTGTAGGTACCAATTGATAGGGGTAGTATCCATCATGTTTATGAATTTGTGCACCCATTGCTCTTGAAGAATATTTCTCTAGGCTTCCTTGCAACTTCTCACATGGTCTTTTGGGCATCTTTGACCTATGTACTAAACTTCACAGCCTTCTACTTATGCTGAGAACCGTTCTATCATTAGAGTACGACATTGTACCCATTCTGTAATGTTGTTTTTATGTGTCCCCCAACATCTTGTTGCTGTGGATTTCAAGGCCTCATCCATTGCCAACAATCTTTGATGTGTTGGTACACTTTCTTCAAATTTCGACAAGAAGGTTTCTAAAGGATTTAGACCATCAAAGGTGGGTAAATTACTTACTGTTGTGTCGATCCAGCGTACTTCTCTAGTTAATCTAGCACATCTCCTTGTAGATACTTCGTATATTTTTTTCTTCCAATTCTCTAGTGATTCTTCTGAGTCTGATGAACATGCATTGTCACTCCGTTGGCTCAAATTTCCATCCGTCGTAGGGTTAATGTAATCATGTTGTCTGGCTGTTAATTTGTATATGTTTTCCAGTTCCTATGCGATATCTTGTTCTCTAATGGGCTCAGTGTATCGCTGACCTTCATCGGAATCTAAAGGTGAGATGAACCTAAGGCCATCTCCTTCAAATGTCATTCATCTTTAAATCGACCACAATGGAATTATTGAAATCCCAATCAATTCCTAACAGTGCAGGGTAAGGACAACTATCATCAACTATCTCAATTACCTCTAAGTCTGCAAACATCCTCACTCCGTCGATGTCCACAGAGACATGTTCCAATCTTCCAAAGGGGCTTACTACCTATTGATTAGCCATCCTAAGCCTGATAGGGGAATATATCAACTTAGGTTTTCCCATCAGTGCCCAGGTTTGCTTCGTCATGACATTGACCTCCGACCCTAAGTCGAGGACCACATAGTCTATATCATATTCTCCAATCTGAGCATTTAGGTGTAGTTCCTTATTTTTCCTTCTCTTCTTGGATAGTTTATGTACTTATTTATTCAGTAAAGGATCTACCCTACCTATCTCATACTGTCTGACCAAATTTTTCATTTCTTGTATAGCCTTCTCATCCTTAATCAGCTCTATAAACGTATACAAGAAACTGACAAGTTTACTTGCCTCTTTTTCATCTCCGGGAAAAGAAAACTAATCAAATGCCAGAGACATTCCACATTCTCTTACTTTTGTTCGTGTCTTTGATGACGAGCCTTGGTATTTTCATAATTCTCTTCTTGCCTCTTTGAACATTTGTTTTTCTTTCTTTGCATCAAAAGTTTGTGTCTTCTCTGTAGCTTTCAAGACTACTGATTCTTTTGTAGTCTTTCCCCGGGTCATTCTATCCTCTCCTATAACAACACCTCCTCTAGTGATAACAGTGACTCTAGGGTATACTCCACAAGGTTTTTCTTTGATCATTTGTATTTGTGGGTTCTGCTGAGGTCCCTGTTTCTCTTGAAGTTTAGCCAGCAATGCTGGACATTCCTCAATACCCGAGGGTTGAGGTTTGCTCTCCAAGGGGAGTTATACTGCATAGTGTTTCCTTCTTGCTGTACTTCTCCTTGAATTTTGTATATATCCCTTGACCTTTCGTGCATGATATCGTAAGCCCTACAATCCCTATCATCATGTCCCACAGACTTACAGAACGTGCAATACAAATTTGTGGGTGTGTGAACATATTTTTACATGTAGTAGCACTCAATAGGGCGATGTCTATTTCTGCATACCACACACCAGGTTAGGGTGACTTTCTTCAAAGGGATCAGAGCTCCAGAGGCCAAGTATTCATGGAATAGGGGACAATTCTTCTTGTCACGGCCTTCTGATATGCACCTGACACACCAAATTTCTTCTCTTTTATCTTTTCCCTTGTCTTTCTTCATATCTTTGAACTGCAGAGACAAACTAGTTAACTAACTCAATATTTGACTCATACCTGAGATGGATTCTCCCATAGAGGATGATTCTAGCTTCATGGCAATCTCCAGTGCCTCAACCTGTGAAGCAATCTTCTGTTGCATCAGAGCAACTTTGATGTGTGGTAAGAGAGTAGCAATGAACCATTCCTTGTTCTACTCATCTGGAATTTGAAAACTCAGATGTCCCATTAAGGTCTTGAATCTCTGATCAAACTCCCATACTGCTTGAGCTATTCTCTGCTTGATTTATTTTAGTTCTGTAATGCACTATGATTCTAAATTAGGTTTCTTGAATTCAAAAATTAGCGAGGTCTTAATGGCATTCAATGGTTTAGGTGTATCTCCCTGGACAAATTTCATGTACCAATTCAGTGCACGATCTCTTAGAGTAGTACTAAACTGAGCTCATTTGACAACTTCGTCGGTGATATTCTTAATACTCCAAACGGCTTCACAGAGAAACCAGTGTTATTTAGGGTCTTCAGATACATCTCCTCTAAAGGTGGGTAACCTCATCTCATCTTCCATAGATCTTCCTAGGTTTCTAGACTGAGAATGCGGTGGACTACTAATGACAGTGCTTTGAGCGCTTTGGTGACTCTGGTTACTCTGATTTCTTATTGCTGCTGAAAAAACAATAGGATTAATAGTACTTACTTCAATTGTCGGCATAGTTCCTGAAGCTTATGGTTCTTCTCTGCGAGGTTCTTCATCTTTCCCTTCCTCTGGCCTAGCGGACTCTGAATGCTCTTTGTCTGTCAAATATGCCTCTTCTCCACTGTAGAAACCCTCTTCCCCATAGTTATGCTTAAACAAGTTCACGCAAGGAACTTCTCTGAACACTCTCCCACTGCGCATATGTCTAGCCTCTGTGTCACTGTCGCTGTCTGAATTCTTGAACATTAGTCTTTTCGAATCCTCTCAACTAGTGTATCTTCAAGATGTTCTTCTCATGTAATAGCATCTTGATCCTCAACTTCAGAAGATGTAAATATTTTCCTCTAGGTCCCTTAAAGAAATATCTCTCTGCTTGGTTATATGACTCTACTTTGTCAACAAAAAACTCGGTGATATACCGTCCAATGGTACTATCAAACCAGTGATCTACTTCTCTTGACACAACATTATCAACTCTCTTAAATTTCTTGACTAGTGCCAACGTCCAGACCACAGGTGGCCTAGATATGATCTCAAATTGGGTATCTTATAACCTAGCTAGCCACTCATATAGCTCTTGATGGATTCCTCCAAAGAAAAATTCATGTATATCGGTAAATAAATGAACCCCTTTCTATGCCATGCAGTCCATCATGTCGCTCCACTTCTCTCTAGGGCTCCAGTGCACTCGGCTAGGAAGTTTTAGATTTGTGGCTTCCAGAACTCCAGCTGCAACAAGTCCATTGGACTTTCTTCATTCCATGCCTTTGTCAATTATCTTCTCCAGCATCACCTTCTTCTCTTCCTCATAGCCTGGTAATTTTCTAGGTCCTAAACATTCATCATTTTCCTACAACATTTCCAATCAATGAGCATGTCAATTCACAATTTTTTGCATAAAGTCTTTATTTTTGTTCATAATTTAAAAGTAAATTTTTCATAATCCAATACAATACTTATCTGTGTGGTTCATGGAGTTGCATCCATATGGTTGTCTTGTTAACTTGGATCACTGTTTTCCCTTGACATACCCATTGTGTGCATGATCCCAATGAATAGTTTACAAGAGCTATTAAAGTCTCCTCTTCCTTGTTGTCACTCAGCTTCTAGGCCTAGGCTTAGACATTCCCTTCTCTACTATACAGTCCCTCGGGCGATCCATATTGCCTATTCAAGGCGTTCTTGCACAAGAATATTTATAGGGACACAGGGTTCTAATGTCACAACAATATCCCTTTCCATGCTTTCCATCTTGCATATACAACATCTCATATGTATTATTCATATACTGTCATCATGAGATATCACTATAATCATTTTCAATCATAAATGTCAATCTGTTTTATATAGGAAAAAAAAAATTTCCCAAGCATGAGATTTCTGATCAGAATGTTTGTCTCTGTAGTTGTATATATGAGTCTTCCTTATGGGATTACATCCCTACCATATTCAAGACCATCCTACCTACAATTTTCTCAAACTATATTCAGCCAAAACAATTTGTGAGTAATTTATTAAATTATTATTCCCAAAACAGTTTTATATAGGAAAAATAAAATTTCCAGAAAAAATCTTTTGCTCATAATACATTGGCTCTTGTAACAATAAGCATTGTTCTTCTTTGTGGGATTACAACACTACCAAATCCAAGTCCCTTTCTTCCTGCAATTTCAACATTCCTCAGCCAAACAAATTGTCAATATCTCATGTACAAGCTATATATACATACATACATATATATATATATATATATATATATATATATATATATATATATATATATATTCATGGTAACGATTCAAAAAAAAATCACAAAGTGATGTCATAATTGTTTACAACTACAATTCAATCACTTCTATTAATATAACTAACATTTGTAATGAAATCATCATTACATACGCGTGTATTATCAACCAATGTTTTCTTTCTTCTATTCAGATATATTTTTATCACTCTGTCCCCTCAACGAAGATTTTTTGTAATTTATCATTATGTAGATTTTTTAACCTGCAACTTTCTTGTTGTAATATCTTACATTTTCTGAAGGGTTTTCAACTCCATGAGTTAGCAATACTCACATCATTTCAGCTATTAGCATAATAATTTCTATGTTATATAATATATACATGCATTCACCCCATTACATTCAATAATTCTTGTAATATCACTTGTAACATTTTTAATAGCCCCAAAAACTGATCTTGGAATTGTAACAAACAATAATTCAATCATCTTAAAATAGTATTCATATTAAATATAATGCATCTATCCATCATTACATATTTTCAGCACCACAAGATTTTCATAATGCAACAATTACTTACAAAATAAAATAGCAATCAATGTGCCAATACCCATGGACACATCTACACAATGCATCCATGCATTGGCTACATAATACCACATAAATATATCATGCATTCCACCACGATGAGTTGGAAGGTCTGGCCAATGACTCAACACATCATCCACACACTTCCTACTGTTTGCATAACTATTTGGATACCTTCCTTTTTAACCCAAAAAAAACACCAAGAATATAATCCTTAAGTGCTCTTCAGTGTCCACAAAGAGGTTGCAGTCCAAAAATAAGATATACAGTAGATTGATGCAGGAGCATCGTAAGCCATCAAGAGAGCATGAAGGCAGAAGACAGCTGGAAAGCACAACACACATTTTTCTCGTTTTGGAATGTTTTTGAAATATTAATGTAATAGCTAGAAGGCGTACCTTGCATTTATATTTTGGAGGATGTAAACAGATCATGAGCAATTTTCTCTCATCTGTCGATGTAAAATGAATTTATGCCTATTTAATGAAAGTAGGTAGATTTAAATTGCAGATTCAACAGTTTAGAGCGTAGGAGGGAAAATCGACTATAGAAACCCTCACCTTTGTATCATTGTAACATTATAGAGCATTGTATCATTGAGCATAGAGAAAGAGAGAGCTGTATCAGAAAGTTGTAGAGAAGAACCCATGTACAAAAGTTCTGAATTAATATATGAAGCTTTGATTCAGACTCATGGTGTTATGATGTTTTCTGTGTATACATGCTGAATGGTATGCTTATGGTTGTTTATTCTCTTTGTTATGCATCTTCTTTAATATTGTGTGAATGTATGACTTCATGTTGAATGTTTGAAGTCTGAGAGAGAGAGAATGAGTTTCAATTGTTTCTCTTCCTGAGTGAGAAGTTCCTGGAAGGAGTGCAGTGAAATCGTTTGAAAGGAGTCCATTGACGAAGGTTCAGAGTTTATCTCTGAAAGCTCAGGAGAGATACCGTTGTTCTCATTTCCGCAGAAGTGTAGGTGAGGCATAGAAGCCGTGCAAGGTGTGTGCAGGCTGGTTGGAAGCTCAAGAATTCTCAACTAAGGGCTGAATTGAAGGACTTCTACTGCAGGAAGTGCACAGAGTCGAGAGAATTCAAATAATCAAAAGTATTTGAGGGATTGCCACAAGGAGTGCATGCAGAAGTCTTTGCAAAGACTCAAAATTGCAAAGAAATCTCAGAAGGGGTAGCGTCATTGAAGTATTCAAAGAAGGACAAGGTCAAACTAATTCGAAGGGAGACAAGGTTCGAAGTCATCCGCAGAAGTTAAGTCCTAGTGGAAGAACTTTGGTTGTCTCGCAGAAGTTATAAGGGAGCAACGAGTGGTCGGAATTATCCGAGGAGAATTCCAAAAATTATGAGGACCGTAGGATCCAAGGAAGTTGCAGGGTGATTAGAGGTAGGTGAGCTTTCCACTCTAGGATCTAGAAGTAACGTGGACCGTTGGTTATGCTTTGCACAAGTCGTCAAATCATTTTGGCATTTCAGGGATCCTAACAACAAGGAGTTGAGCACAGTGAAACAAAAATCCTGAAGTCGTGAGTTGCGACAGGAATTGGATTAGAGTTTCAAGATTTCGGCACTTCAGGTGTCGGGAAATGGAGAAGGCGGTGCTTTGGGAGTGAAATTCCCAAAAACCCAGAAGAGTGACAAGTGGCAGGAGTCCATGTGAGAGATAGGAAGTGGTTGAGGAGACAGGTGGTGTGTCTTCATCGATTGGAGGAGTCAAACCTTGTGGATCGTTTCGGGGTTCAAAGGTCGAAGGACGAAGAGCCTTGCATCTAGATTTGCGAAATCATGAAGTTCAAAACACTGATGAAGTGAGAAGCCCATTGAAAAGTCAACCTTTTCCAAGTGCATCAGAGTTCAGCAATTCAGGTTTCGGAGGTTGTAGGGATAGGAACCCTTGACATCGGGGATCACGAAATCACGAAACCCGAAGTCCTAAAGTTGTGAAGGGTGTGATCCTATTTCGGGTCAGGAGATTTGGGTTGATGCTTCATGTTTGATCATGCGGGCACACCCATAAGGACCTGTGGATACATTGTTGTGTTTGAAGGGTATTTCCCGAGGGGAAACCAAAGAGTCAATCAGACTCAAAGGGCAGATTAGAATGATCCTGCGCGGACCTTGGACCTGAGGGTTTGGGGGTCTATGTCAGTGGTGGTATCAAAGCTTGACTCTATTTTTATATTGTAGACAAAGGAAGCAAGAGGAGAAAAGGGGAATATTTCTCAGCCATGCCGTCGAGAAGAAGAGACATACCAATGCCTGATCTAGTAGTGGAAAGGGAAATGCGTGAACTACGTGCTAGGCTTGATTCCATGGAGACAACACAGAGGCGCACAGTCAACGCTGGGGATGTCAGTGAGGATGAAAGTAAAAATGAAGCTGGACATGAAGGAGAAGAAGTAGCAGTCGAGGATGCAGTAGATGAACGTCTATTCAGGGTTGTTGCAAGGATAGGTGCTAGAGAAAAAATGGATATTCCCATGTATGAGGGAAACATGGATGTTGAAGAGCTTCTAGATTGGATTAGAGCTCTGGAAAAATAATTCAATTATGAGGATGTCGAGGAAGACCGGAAGGTCAAACATGTTGTCACTAGACTTAAAGGGCATGCAACATTGTGGTCTGATGAACTGCAGGCTGACAGACGCTACAAAGGCAAGTAGAAAATCAAAAGTTGGGATAGAACAGTTGCAAAGATGAAAGCAAAATTCATACCCAAGGATTATCAAATTACTTTGTTTCGGAGGATGCAAAATTTCAGACAGAAGCTGATGTCAGTGAAAGAGTACACTGAAGAATTATACAAACTAAACATCGAGTAGGTCATCGAGAAAGCGATGATGAAAAGGTTTCCAGGTACATGAATGGTCTACGATATGACATTCAAGGTGAGATGAGCATGATGATCATTCGGACTGTAGAAGATGCTTATAAGATGGCTTTGAAAGATGAAGAGAAGCTGAGATGGAAGCAAGGTCAGAAAGGCCGAGGTAGAAGTCAATCCAGAGGCAGGACAATTGCCCAAGATAGAACTCATAGACCTCAAGAAGAGGGAAAGAAACCTCAAACTCAGCATGAGAGAGGAGGAAGCTCATAGAAAGGGAAGTATGCTGATAGAAATATTTTTCCTCGAGCCATAGGAAGAGGAAGAGGCAGAGGTGGGGAAATAAAATGCTTTACCTATGGAAAAAATGGACACAAATCCTATGAATGTCCAGATAGAAAGAAATAAGGAGGTGAAACTCACATTGCCGAAGCACAGAGATGGAATGTTGAGGCAGAAGATGTTGAGGGCGGAAGATCACTGATGATGAGAAAAGTTCTCTTAATGCCAGAAAAGGAGATAGAGAACCCAGCCCAAAGGAACAGACTTTTTTAAACTACTTGCAAGACCAAAGATAGGGTATTCAAAGTCGTCATGGACAGTGGTAGCACAGACAATCTTGTTTCTACAGAGATGGTAGAAAAGATGGAGCTAGAGACTATTGTACATCCAAGCCCATATAGAGTTTGGTGGCTACAAAAAGGACATCAAGTAAATGTCACTAAACAATGTTTAGTTGAATTTAAAATAGGAGGATATAAGGATTAAATACTATTTGATGTCATTCCCATGGGTGTTTTCCATCTATTGCTGGGTAGACCATGGCAATATGACAAAAATGTAGTTCATGATGGGAGAAAGAACACATACACCCTGGAGAAGAATGGGAGAACTCACATGTTGCTGCCGATCAAGGATAAAGAAATGAAACCAGAGGTGAGCAACACTGTACTTCTCATGAGTGGGAAGGAAATTCTTAAGGAGGTTAAGAAGAAGGAAGATACACAATTCATTGTGATCAGGAAGCCTAAAATTGTGTTGACCAATATAAGAGTGGATGATTTACTAGAGGAAACCCAGAAGTTGTTGGAAGAGTTTGCTGACATAGTAGTGGATGAACTACCTTGTTTGTTTCCACCGATCAAAAGTATAAGTCATCATATTGATCTCATACCTGGAGCTAGTTTACCAAAAAAAGCAGCGTACAGGTTGACGCCGCAGAAGAATGAAGAGGTTAAGAGACAATTCCATGATTTGATGGATAAAGGATTGGTTAGGGAGAGCTTGAGTCCATCTGTTGTTCCAACAGTTCTCAGGCCAAAGAAAGATGGAGGATGGAGGATATGTATAGACTCAAGGGAAATCAACAACATTACCATCAGATATAGATTTCCTTTGCTGAGGATGGATGATTTGATGGATTGCTTGAGTGCGGCAATTTTTTTTTCAAAGATTGATTTGAAAAGCGGATATCATCAAATTTGTATGAGAGAAGGTGATGAATGGAAGATAGCCTTCAAGACGAATGAGGGGCTGTATGAATGGCTTGTTATGCCATTTGGATTAACAAATGCACCCAGTACTTTCATGAGATTGATGAATGAAGTCCTGAAGGATTTCATAGGAAAATTCGTCATTGTATATCTTGACGATATATTAATTTTCAGCAAGACAGAAGCAGGGCATTTAAAGCATTTAGCTACAATGATGAGGAGATTACAAAAAGAGAAGTTGCTTATAAACATGAAGAAATCAACTTTTATGAGGACAGAACTCATTTACTTGGGTTTTGTTATGTCTGCAAATGAGCTGAAAATGGATCTGGAAAAGGTGAATGCAATCAAGAATTGGTCATTGCCGAGGAATGTATTTGAAGTTCGAAGTTTCCATGGATTGGCTAGTTTCTATAGGAAATTCATATGAAATATCAGTGGAATTAGCGCACCGATGATGGAAATGGTGAAGAAAATACATAAGTCTTTTCACTGGATAGAGGAAGCAGAAAAAAGTTTCAACTTGCTGAAGAAAAGGATTACTGAACAGCCAGTTTTGGTGTTGCCAGATTTCAGTAAGACATTTCAGGTCAGGTGGACACTAGTGGATTTTTAATTGGAGTGGTCTTGAGCCAAGACAACAGGCCGGTCACATACTTCAGTGAAAAATTGAATGAAGCAAAGATTAAATATTCAACATATGACAAGGAATTCGATGCAGTCATACAAGCGCTGAAGAAATGGAGACATTATTTGGTTCCTAAATAATTTGTTTTGTACAGTGATAATCATGCCTTAAAATTCGTGACTCAACAGGAGAAGTTGAACCAAAAGCATGCAAAATGGGTTGAATACATGCAGAATTTTACTTTTGTAATCAAGCATATTTTTGGAACTACTAGCAAAGTTGTTGATGCTTTGAGCAGGAAATGTTTGTTGATGCAGGAGTTCAAAGTCAAAACATTGGGTTTTGATAACCTCAAGGACATGTACAGAGATGATCTAGATTTCAAAGAGGCGTATGAGGCATCTGAGAATCCAATTCTCAGGGACAGAAGTCAATGGACCGAATATATGATCCAGGATGGATTATTATTTAGAGGTAATCAATTATGTATTCCAAATTGCTCCATGAGGGAGGTTCTATTGAAAGAAAAACATAGTGGAGGATTGGATGGACACTTCGGTCATGATAAAACATTATCAAAGTTGAATGGATCATATTTTTGGCTAGGGATGAGGACAAATGTCAAAAGATTTGTGGACAGATGTAGAATTTGTTAGCACACAAAGGGAAAAACGAAGAACACAGGGTTATACCAGCCATTACCCATACCTGAGAGGCCATGGGATGCAGTGAGCATGAATTTTGTATTAGCGATGCCAAGGACACAAAGTGGATTTGATTCAATCTTTATAGTGGTAGACAGATTTTCAAATATGGCACATTTCATACCATGCCAGAAAACCAGCAACGCAACTCATATTGTGAACCTATTTTTCAAAGAAGTCATCAGACTTGACGGTTTGCCAAGGAGTATTGTTTCAGATCGGGACACCAAGTTCGTTGGAAATTTTTAGAGGACTTTATGGAATAAGCTGGGGACAAGTTTTTCATTTAGCTTAGCGTATCATCCTCAGACGGATGGGAAAATAGAATTTGTGAACAAGAGCTTGGGAGATTTGTTGAGGAGCCTAGTGACTAAACACCACGGTCAGTGGGATCACATTCTGCCATAGGCGGAATTTGCTTATAATGATTTGATCAATAGAAGCACAGGGAAAAGTCCATTTTAGATTGTTTATGGAATCCATCCAAGGGGAGTTTCTGAATTGAAATATTCAGAACAGAATGAAACTAGAAGTGCTAGTGCAGAGGATTTTGTAGAAACAATGAAGGAACTTCACAGCCAAGTGAGGGAACATTTGCAAAATTCGAGTCAAGAGTACAAGCGCAGAGCAGATCAACACAGACGATAAGTTCAATTTGAATTTGGTGATCTTATTCTTGCACATCTGAGGAAGGAGAGATTTCCAAGGGGAACATATAACAAACCGAAAATGAAGAAGATTGGACCATGCAGAGTCATGGAGAAATTTGCGGCAAATGCATATGAGATTGAATTACCTGATGGGATCAGAATTTCACCGATATTCAATATTACAGATTTGTACCCTTACAAAGTTGGAGAAGCAGGAGTAGATAGTGAACAGATAGAGGTTCAATGGACCAAACAAATTCCTGTAGCTGAAAAGCCATAGATGGAAAGTATACTTGATAAGAGAGTCAGCAAGAAGACCAGGAGGAAAGAGTATTTTGAATACTTGGTCAAATGGAAGGGACATCCAGTTGAATATGCCAGCTGGGAAAATGAAGAAGAAATTCATAAGCATGGACAGACCATGCAAGAGCTCATGAACGGGAGTCCATGAAAATTTTCAAATGAGAGAGTATGATGCAGGAGCATTGTAAGCCGTCAAGCAAGCATGAAGGCAGAAGATAGCTGGAAAGCACCACACATTTTTCGTGTTTTGGAATTTTTTTGAAATATTAATGTAATAGATAGAAGGCATACCTTGCATTTATATTTTGAAGGATGTAAACAGATCATGAGCAATTTGCTCTCATCTGTCGATGTAAAAGGCATTTATGCCCAGTTAATGAAAGTAGGTAGATTTAAATTGCATATTAGACAGTTTAGAGCGTAGGAGGGAAAACCAACTATAGACACCCTCACCTTTGTATCATTGTAACATTAGAGAGCATTGTATCATTGAGAATAGAGAAAGAGAGAGCTATATCAGAAAGTTGTAGAGAAGAACCCATGTACAGAAGTTCTGAATTAATATATGAAGCTTTGATTCAGACTCATGGTGTTATGATGTTTTCTATGTATACATGTTGAATGGTATGCTTATGGTTGTTTATTCTCTTTGTTATGCATTTGATTTAATATTGTGTGAATGTATGATTTCATGTTGAATGTTTGAAGTCTGAGAGAGAGAGAATGAGTTTCAATTGTTTCTCTTCCTGAGTGAGAAGTTCCTGGAAGGAGTGCAGTGAAATCATCCTCAAGGAGTGCGTTGACGAAGGTTTAGAGTTTATCTCTGAAAGCTCAGGAGAGATACCATTGTTCTCATTTCTGCAGAAGTGTAGGTGAGGCACAGAAGCCATGCAAGGTGTGCGCATGCTGGTTGGAAGCTCAGGACTTCTCAACTAAGGGATGAATTGAAGGACTGCTGCTGCAGGAAGTGCACAGAGTCGAGAGAATTCAAATACTCAAAAGTATTTGAGGGATTGCTGCAAGGAGTGCGTGCAGAAGTCTTTGCAAAGACTCAAAATTGCAAAGAAAGCTCAGAAGGGGTAGTTTTGTTGAAGTATTCAAAGAAGGACAAGGTCAAACTACTTCGAAGGTAGACAAGGTTCGAATTCATCTGCAGAAGTTAAGTCCCAGTGGAAGAACTTTGGTTGTCTCGCAGAAGTTATAAGGGAGCAACGAGTGGATCTAGGGAAGTTGCAGGAAATATTTCCACTCTAGGATCTAGAAGTAACGTGGACCGTTGGTTGTGATTTTCACAAGTCGTCAGATCATTTCAGCATTTCGAGGATCCTAACAACAAGGAGTTGAGCACAGTGAAACAAAAATCCCGAAGTCATGAGTTGCAATAGAAATTGGATTAGAGTTTTGGGATTTCGGCACTTCAGGTGTCAGGAAACGAAGAAGGTAGTGCTTTGGGAGAAAAAGTCCTGAAAACCCAGAAGAATGACAAGTGGCAGGATTCCGAGTCAAATATAGGAAGTGGTTGAGTAGACAGGTGGTGTGTCTTTGTCGATTGGCGTAGTCAAACCTTGTGGACGTTTTCAGGGTTCGGAGGTTGAAGGACAGAGAGCCTTGCATATGGATTTATAAAATTGCAAAGTCCAAAATCCCGATGAAGTGAGAAGCCGATTGAAAAGTAAACCTTTTTCGAGTGCATCGGAGTTCGGAAATTCGGGTTTCATAGGTTGTAGGGACAGGAACCCTTGACATCAGGGATCGTGAAATCGTGAAACCTGAAGTCTTGAAGTTGCAAAGGGTGTGATCCTATTTTGGGTCAGGAGATTTGGGTTGATTCTTCATGTTTGATCACGTGGGCACACACCCATAAGGACCTGTTGATACATTGTTGTGTGTGAAGGGTATTTCCTGAGGGGAAACCAAAGAGTTAATCAGACTCAAAGGGAAGATTAAAATGATCCTGCGTGGATCTTGGACCTGAGGGTTTGGGGGTCTATGTCATAGATACCATTGAACAATCACATAGAACTATATCCCTTCCATATCCAACCATATTATGGTCTCACACATGACTATCTCTATGAATATTCATTGTTATAGAAGGAGTATGTCTCCTGATTTAATCCAGCTATGATCCTGCTAGCACAAGATTGGTTAAGGTGCCAAGTGTCAAGAACAAGCATTGAAAACACTCCCACAAGGTTCCAAGCATCAAAAGAACCCATATATTTATGCTACCGAATTGCATGCAGACACACAGGTGGGCACTACCTAAAGGCACTATTGAAATGCTGGCAGAGGTTGAATTGTGCAGAGTTATTCTGCCAGTTTTGAGTCACAAATTTAAAACTTTGATTGTGAACAATTGAGAAGGTATTTTTGGAAACTGGAGGAGGATTTTGTTTATAACATTACAAATAACAAAAAAATCTCTTAGTTTTTCAAAATGTGCTATGGTTTGAGAGATATTAGACATAGAACTGGTTCTACCAACTGTTTTACAGCGGCGTTACCTAATTTCCTGTAGCGGTCACGGTTTTGATATTCTCCTTGTTGGGAGGTTGACACTTGTAAAAGAGGATTCGAATGGATTCTAAAGGATCATTTAGATTTCAAGGGACACCTGCACCTAATATTTATCTCCAACAAAGGACTCATGCAATGAGATGGAGAAATTTTATTAATAACTTCCAACAAATTCCTGAAAATTAGCAGTTTGTTGGATTTTTGTCTCTTTGATTGTTGCCACCTATCTCCAAGGTTTAGAATCCAATGGAGGAGATGGGATTTGACCTTCTAAGGTTATGAGGATGCTATTTTCTATTTAAGGAAGGAAATATCTCTTGGAGAAAGGGATTCATGAGCCAAGGGAGGCCGAGAGGCTCTGTTTTTGTACTTTGACAGATTAATTTGAAGATAACCTATCTTATCATTTTCTGTGTTAAGAATTCATTTGCGGAAGGAAATGATGTTTAGCTATATTTTTTTTTTGTTTTGACTCTTAATCTTTGTTCTTGTTCAACAACAAGTGTGAGAGGGTTGCTTAGGAGGATCCTTTGAGATCTTCTACCTTGTGTGTTGCTAAATCTCTTCTGAAAAGGATCTTCATATTATGATTCTTCTTATACTCTATTAATAGTATTCTTGAAAAGGATTTCACATCTTTTCATTTTCATTTCTATGTTTTCTCATAAAAGTCTTCCACCTGAAAGCCTTGAAAGGCTAAACATTTCTTTTGGATGAACTGTTTTGTTGCATATGGAAGATGATTTGTAGGGATAGATTCATATGATTTGTCAAGTCAAGCAAATATCTTTCAGCCTTACCTCTCTCATAATTTCAAAATTAACTTTCTTTTCGTATTTCTTGATGTGTAAGGCTTACCCCTATGCAGTCATGGGGTAAATTCTTGTGCTAACAGATCCCATAACCAATCATAACATAATATGAAACCAACATTTTATCTAAATGCATTCTAGCATCAACAACATTTACATACTTTAGGCCTTTGGCCATTACATATCGATTTAAAAATTGAAAATTAACTCAGGGAATTCTTACCTCAATCCCCTTCAACATGTATGCATCAACATAAACTAAATGCGTACCTTCCTAGTTGTTATCAACCTACTTGTTGCTATCTGGCCAACTAATGTTTGTAGAAGCTCACAAACTTCCTCCCTCATCATTGTAATCACCATTCCTTCCACCCTCATGGGTATCCACCTATATGGAAATCATAAGAAACATCAACATCCACATAACCCTTCTATATCATTTTTACTGAATTCATAATCAATCGTTAGTCATATTCAAAAATTATTTCATAATAATAGACTATTCTAAGTTCACAAGCATGTTATATGTGTTAGACAACTGAGAGGGGGGGTGAATCAGTTGTTACCGTGCTTAAACAATTATGGTTCTTTTAAACTCTTTGTAGAGACACTAAATGATGATCACAATAATGTAGAGAAATAAACAATGGTACTTTCATCATCATTCACATATATGAGAAACACAGAGACAGATATTTCCCGAGGAAACCCATGTAGGGTAAAAACCTCTTTTTCTTTATATGATAAGTAATGGTTACAATATTTATAGTATCATACATATGAGCACCAACTCATAATGAGGCTACAACCTTAGTTTTGCAAGCTGCCACTTGTTGAGAGCACCAACTCTCTGTTTTCTCTAGCACCCACTAGAAGGAAGCACCAACTCCCTAGTTTCTCTAGCACCAACTAGAAGGAAGCACCAACTCCCTGTGTTCAAGCACCCACATGAACCTTTGAGGACACCAGTCCTCCCTAGCTCCTCCCAACCACCCTGAAATATAAATCTTTGCTACTGAATTTATTACAGTGATATGATGTTCGATGATGGCTTACCTGACTTATCATTGTTCTGTTGCATTTCGTTGCTCTGTCTGCCTCATTGCCTGTATGCTCACATCACTTGCACTGTCTGTTCTTCTACTTTTTATGCTATGTGCACCATGTCCATTCACTGCACAGTTTCTCTTCTGTGCTATTCAGCTGCTGCACTCTCCTACTTCTTCACACATAAATCACCTTCATCAACAACAACCACAGCGAACTCCTACAGCAACAGCAACCCATCTCTTCTCTGTACCATGTACTTATAGCTTCTGTGCACCTTGTGCATGCAATGTGCGCAATGCATCTGCATGATGACTCCACGTCGTTATCCTCCACCTCTCGAGTGCTCTGTCTGATCATCATCATGACTCTTCAGCTTCTCTGGTGGTTCGCCCCGCGTGTCCAGCATCACTGTATGTTATACTGAGACTTCTCAGCCTCTCTAGCAGTTTGAGACTCTTCATCTTCTCAGTGACAGTCGAACTCACCTTCTCTGTTTCAGTTACAGGCCTCAATTCTCATCAGCTGTCAATCGCCTCCACGATCATCTTCATCCCTCTCAGAGACTCTTCACCTCCTCTGTCAGTCATCCCGAAGTGTCTTCGAGTCCTCTGGTAGAACCATCAATGCTTACTAGCAGTTTCACTGTGTCGCACAATAGTATCCCTCTGATATTGTTTGATTTCATATGCACCATTGGATAAATTCAATGGGTTCTTGCGTTATTTACCCATTTCGCACCTTCGCAATTCAGAGATTTTGTGTCTCGACATTCCCATACGCGATCACCGATATTCCGAGGCAGAGCTTGTCTGGACTGACTCCTTTCCTTATTGTGACCAAGGGCTTTGATCAAGCGCTTATGCATAAAGCGCTTTCGCATCTCGTGAATCTAGAGATGAATCATATTGACTCTCCAAGTCGCGATCTGCAAAGCTCTGAGGTGGAGCTGAGATCAACGGTCCACGATCTCGGTGATTCTACGGTCCAGATCTCATCGTGAATTCGCATCTCGTGATTCCTTCGATAGAGGTTCTTTTCACACCAAGTCACGATAGGCGAAGCTCCGAGATGGAGCTCAGATCAACGATCCAGGCTTTTGATGTATTGACGATCTAGATCTCGTCGTGAATTCGCCTCTCGTTGTTCCTTAGATGGAGGTTCTTGTCACTCCAAGTCACGATAGGAGAAGCTCCGAAAAGGAGCTTATTTGCGACTGACTCCTTCCCTTCTCGTAACCATGGGCTGTGACCACAGCCCTATGCATAACGTGCTTTCGCGATTTCACACTTCGTGAGTCTGGAGATGAGACATCTCGACTCTCCAAGTCACAATCCCCGATACCCCGAAATGGCGTGGGATCAACGGTCCTGATCAGAACTTGATTCAACAGCTGCGATTGAATCGCAATTTCGCATATCGCGAAATCGGCATTCTTGCTACATTGTTTCTTTGACATGTTCAACTTGTGATCCTAGAAACTCCAACATGGTGTAAATCTGCTGACGTCACACGTGGATTGACACGTGTTGAATATTTCCACGTGTCACTCTGATTCGTGAATTACATGTTCCTGAAGTGTTGATTCAGCTTGACAATTGTCATTTCCTGGTTGTGCCACGTGTTCCTAGCTAACGTGGTCTACTATCGTGAGTTGGATCGACGGTCTAGATCACATCTTGATCTGATGGTTGCGATTAAATCGCAATTTCGCATATCGCAAAAGTTGCATTGTGTTCTTTGTCCCTCTATGTCGCGATTCGCGAAACTCCGACACGAGCTATAATCAACGGTCTAGATTCATTCTCAATTCAATGGCTACGATTGAATCATGATTTTGGCATTCTCGTTGCCTTGTTTTCAATTCCTGATGTCATGATCCCTAAAACTCCGATATGGAGTTACATCTACGGTCCACATCCAAGCTTGATTTGACGGCTCAGATTTCATCGCTATTTTTCTTATTGCGATTACGCCTTCTTATCCTTTCACTTTAAAGACCATGCAGGTTCTCCTCGATCCAATGGTGGTCAGACCATGTGCTCAGATCTGACGGCTGAGATCTATCTCTCTCTTCAACAATCAGAGATTCTTCTTCTCAAGAGATTCTTCTCAAACTTTCGCTCATTCACTGCCTTCGATCATTCGCTGCCTTCGACCATTCACTGCTTTCAATCATTCACCTCCTTTGATCATTCCCCTTCGATCATTCGACCTTCCTGAAATTATCTTCTATTTGCCTGTCAATTTCTAACTTCCTGTTCTCATGTCATCTTCACTGTTGCCATCAATGACAAGCATTTGTTGTCTGTTAACTGTCTGTTAAATATTTTCCAACAATATGCATATCCAAGCATGTGTAATTACACATTCATATGCACCAAGCATTTATTGTTAGCATGCCTACTAATGCATATGCATTTTAACTTCATTGTGTGCCTCATGCACTCTAGTGCATTTATGTTTTAATTCACTTATTTATTTATCTATTTATATTGTAGCTGGTTGTCCTTGAACTCCTTCAGATCCTTGTTGCCTTGTGTTCTCCCATTATTCTCATCTACACTATGGATCCCTGTTCTGAACACTTTACAACCAAGTTCCACTTGGCCATTCTGCAATCCAACCAATGTTTTCTATTTTCAATAGCTTCTCCTAGGCAATTATATCCAACTTTACCTTTATGAAACATTCCAGCACCCTAGAATGAAGTAGCTCAAACATTCCATCACTCTACTATAATGTTCTTGAATAAAAAACTATTACTCCTTAGTTTTCCATTAGGTTACTTCATAAACATTTCCCTATGAAACCATACCTTTCACACTTAATACCATTCCCAATGGAAGTCCATTTTCACTCAATGACACTTTTCAAGTGAGAGGGCATTCCCAATTCTCTGCATTGGCATCCTGCTTTCTGTTGTGAATTCTGATATAAGGAGTGGATCTCTTTCATCCTTTTCCTTTTATTCCCATCCATGACATATTTAAACTTCTATATTCATATCCTATGTGAGGGTTATTAATTTTGTAGTACCTACAATTTATTCAGATCTTGTAGTTGTTGACTAATACTTTTGCTCCACTATTCTTGAGTCCTTTGTCCACCATCATTACTTTATTTGTATCTCTTGATTGCCTCATCCAACTCCTGAAAGATTTTTCATGCTTCAATGATCCTATACTATAATTGATGTGATTATACCTCTAATCCTGACAAACCCACAAGAAATCATCTGGTTAGAATTATACATGTTATACAAAATTGTCAATTAAATTATATCAATATTCATATTATAACAGTTCCTTGTTGTTTTCCTCTACATCCTCTGAATCATATTTACAACTAATGTACTCTTTCCCCAATCATATATTAGAGATGAAAGTTAGGGCTCCCTAAAAAACCACTTTCATCCCCCTTAGCTGATACAAAAAATCGAAAACTGCAAAGGTGCTTCCTTCAAACCAAGTTCCACATGACCATAGCTCTAAAACATGGGCTTAATCACCCTTTAGCACCCTTCTCTATGTTTTTCTACATAGGAGTTTGTGAGAACACCAAGTCCGAGGGTTGGCTTACTTCTAGGCCCTTTTTACCTTAGCATGGGACCGGTGTTGGGACTAAGTCCTCCAGACTTTAGCCTTCGGCTGTTTTCCCCTATCAACTTTTGTTTTCCCCTAGAGTTACAATTCGTCGAATCCTTTAATAACTCTACTAGAAAAAATGAACGATCAAGATTTAATCTCTCATCGAATGGACATTCTCTCCCCCATCTGGAGGCTTCAACAAGATCGATGGTTGTGACTTAATCACGCATTGAGATAGACAACTCTCAACCAATTCAGAAATTCGACGCTCCGAGATATTTCCATTCCCAAGTCTTCCACATCCTTTGGGTGACAATCCTCCAAAGTTCTTACCCTGTTCATCCACAAATTAAATGGACGGTTGAAACTTAATCACACGTTGAGACAAACGACTCTCAACCAATTCAAAAATTCAGCACTCCGGTACTCTGAGATATTTCCATTCTCGAGTCTTCTACATCCCTGGAGTGACAATCCTCCAAAGTAATTACCTTTTCTCCCTCTGCTTGATCCAATGGTCGAGAGAGGTCCCAAAGGAATCTTAGATCAATGGGCTGTGTGCCCTCATGAATTTGGGATTTGGAACTTTTCCCTGGTAGAAACTTGGAAACCCCCAAAGTCACAAACTCCCAGAGCTGACACAACACACTGATGTCACCCCAGGTGACGTGGACCCATGGAACGTGTGCCATGTGTTACTCAAAACAAATAGATCTAGGTATAAAAGGTGTTGAATCTAGGTGAGATGTGTCCTAACACGACCCCCTGCCACGTGTTACAAGCCATGTCATCAACCAAATCCGAGACTTTGGAGCTTCAGGATTCATAAGTTTCCCGAGTCCAACACATTCTACCTCTTGGATAGATGAATGTTGAAATAAATAGATGACTCACACTCCTCCCACATCCAATGACTGCAATTAACTATGGGCTTTAGACTTTGGGGCTTCTCACTCCAGACGACCCCCAAACTCCCAAACTACCAAACTCTAGAGTGGCGAGGTTCCAAATCTCTGAAGATTCGCTATCCTTCCTCCCTTTGTATATCTGACGGTCCTCAAAACTCCTGAAGTTCACCCCTCCATCTAATGGTCAACGAGACTTTGCGACTTCGATGCTCCGAGACTCTGGGTTATAACAGTTCATGAAATTTTAAAACTCTTGAAGTGAAAACTCCCGAAGAGGTCCATGACAGCTCACCATGATCAATGATGGGGATCCCTCTGCTCCTCCCATCATATTGAATGATTGATGGGGCTTCGCGACTCCAGCCTTTGACAGTTTAGGCCTAACTTGCTTACCCAGATTGTTGAAGTGACAAAGTTCCAAAGTCCTTCCTTCCCTTCTTTGCTTTGATCGACAACTGACGATCGATCCATCAGATATGACAACTAGGAATTAATTCTTACCCAAACCTCCTATTCGCCTACATCAAATGGCCCATGTTCACATGCCCTCCGATCCAATGATCTAGATCTCTCTTGATCCCATGGTGGTGATTGTCTCAAATTCGAAAGGGACAGGCACAATCCTTCAATCCCTTAATAAGGATCTTTGACGCTTTGGCTTCTATGCGATCTTTTCAATGCTATTCCTCCTGAGCTTCATGAATTCAAGGCCCTAACTTGATCTCAACCACAAGATCTTGTCTAATGGATCTCGCCCATTTTGGCCTATTGTTTCAACCTGTAGCTCTGATACCATTTTGTAACTTACCCAACCACCCACAAGTCATGTTGGCACAGGGGCAGACCTAGGGTTCAACGCTAAAGAGCGCACCAACAAAACCCTAACTACTGGCCCTTTCGGCAACACCTGCGAAGTAGATGAAGTCTCACTCGAGGTAGAGGTAGGGGTGGTTTCAAGACTAAGATGTATGCAACCTTAGCTGGGACACCGATCTGTGATTATATATTTTATAGGGCACTTAGCATAGATCATTCATCAATATTTAACCCTTATGGTACTTCGCAGATAACATAGAGCATCGCAGTGAATACTTAGACTAAATATGATTCAGTACTTAGCCACAAAAATATATATTATATTCAGTAGATCAAGCACTAAGCATCTTATATATCAGATCTAACATTCATTCATATATCATAAGCACAGAGAATAACTAGATCTATTTAATCATAGCAAGAACTTAACCAAGAAGAAGATAAACACATTAGGTCAAAGCATAGAGCACAATACACAAAGTTACCATGGTTCACCCCAAACTTGGGGCTACATTCACAAAGTCTTGTTCTTTATATTATCTTGTTCAAGCGGTTACAGCACAGAGCTTCAGTGACCCTTACTTCACACAGGACAAAATATATGCACAACTCGCTAGATCCTTCTTCCTTGCACTTCAGCACAATACTACAACAACTTGCACTTAGCTTTTCAATCTCCCTAAAATCATGCACATAGCACTTGCAATATACATCCAATCACACAGATCACTTGGCTCGAGCTGCTCAGTAAATTCTTGGATCACTGTGTCACTGAGCGGTCCTTCCAGGTGTTGTTTTGCAGTGATGACAACCTGTTCGAGTTCATCTCCCTGCCTTTCAAGTTCAGTGAACAGTTGGCATGCCTTTTCTTGGATTGGATGAAGTCGTTGGGAGACTTCCATCACTTTACTTTGCAGCATATGTACCTGTTGTTGAGTTGTGAATTGTTTTGTGAACCTCTTCATTCTTTCGACTGGGGTCAAAGTCTTTATCTACGCCTATAGTGTGTCTGCATGTTGCTTTGCTTCTTGGAGTTGTGCCTCCAATGTCTTCAATTCTGGAATCTCTGTGAGGGTTTCATAAGTCTAGATGCTTCTAGCACTTAGCTGCTTGCATTCTAAGGAAAAGGTTTTTGATCGGCCAATTGCGCTTTAAGTAGTGGCCTCTCTTAGATCTCTTATTTCTTGGGGGGTCTCGGGCATGGTGTAGAGCTCCAGATCCGTGATGCACTGTTGGAGTTGCTGTATTACTTCTTCCAGTTGGGTCACCTTCTGTGGGAGACTATTTTCCATCTTCACTTCTATGATCGTCACAGAGTGTAGTGCTTTGTGAACCCTTTCCTGTACTTCAAGTTTCTCTACTAGAAACTGTGTCATTTCCTCATCCCACTTCGCTTTTAGGGAAATATTTTCCAATTCTGCCTCATTCTGTTGTTCTGGAAGTGATTTTTGTGCTTGCATCAAAGCCTAAGTGGCTTGTGATGTGTCTTCTTGAGCATGTCGAAGGTGATCTTCGACTTGATCAGCGATATGGTGTAATTGAGTGGGCTCATCGCCTATTCTTGATGTTTCGCTTATCAAGGGCACTGTAGAAACTGCTTGGCTAGAATGGAGTGCCTGCTGCACTTCTTTGAGTTCACCCTTGATTTATTTGAATAGATCCTCCTTCTTTTCTTCTTGCTTTTCTGCAAGCTCTAGTGAAACATCATTTAGCACGTAAATTAAGAAGTCGAAGTCATTTGGGGTAAGGGTAGTTTTAAGCGTGGCTCGGGTGGCCTTAGATTTCCTTTGGGAGGAGGGTTTTTGTGGTGTCATATTTCTTTTCATGGAGGGATCCTCCTCCTCTCTAGGTGGAGTAACCTCACCTCTGTTTTTCTCAACTTCTATACTGCCTAGCTCATCACCATCACCTCCCTATGCAGGTGAGATTGAAGTAGTATTTGTGGACATGCTAGGGACATCTTCAACTTCGTCATCCTTCTTAGTCCTGCTTGACCCAGGTCTAGCATAGCTTTAGGGATTTCCTCATTGGACATGTTTGTGGGGTCCTCTATAAGAAGGAGGTCTGCAAACCATTGTTGTTGGGAAATAATAACCTACGGACTAACAAGCTAGGGCTAGGCTTGCATGCAGATTTTGACCTTAAAGAAATGACCTTTTAACCTACCACCCAAAACTTAAACCCCTCTTTCACGATACATACATGGAAAGGAACTACTAACCTTTTTTCTGATGTTTGGTGTAGATCCTTCGTTTCTCTCTTGACTGCTTGCTTGTGTGGCTCCTTCCAAGGTTAACCTGCAATCAAGACAAAACACTACACATGCATGCTACTTTTCTACTTGAGGGTTAGAAATTAATCATAAATTACACAAACCACATATAACTCATGCATTTGGGATGGGAAAAGTATTCTTTTATTATCTTCACAATGAATCAACTTACAAATAGTAGTCGAGACCGGCCACCGCTCCTTGATCCTGATCCTGGGATCCTCCTCTTTTGTCCTCCAACTGCTTTGCATTAATTCTCCTTAGGCTTGAGGAAAGGCTAAAGGGTTGGGACAAATTGATTCAGAAAATGGGCAGAGTTTCTTCGCTATAATTCTCCTCCTCCAAATAGTACCCCTACCCCTTCTTTTATAGGCTATAAGGAGATAGGGTTTCGGACGAACTCTCGGCCATGCATGACCAGGAGTTTCAGTTAACTGACCCATATCTTTTTCTCCCGTCGGAAACTTTCCTATTTTTGAGCTTTGTTACGTAAACGTGTGTTGTATAAGGCCTGCCAGCGTTCACACGCATGTAGTAGTGGGTTTGGGCGTGTTTGCCTTTACATAAGAGGATTCTTAAAGAGGTTTCTCAGCAGATGTTTTGGCAATGAAGGGAAATGAGTTGGCCTGATGCCAGGTAAGCATGTGTGTTGCAATTTAGGGTTATAATAGATGCCCCCTAATGTGTGAGGTTAGAAGAGCATCTGATGGCCGAAATACATTACCAATCTTTTACCAATCTGTACTGACGTGCTGAACGAGTGAGCCCAAGGATCAAGAATCAGGAGGTGTCGTCTGCAAAATGAAAAATGTCTCACCGAGGCGGGCATACCCATGCTCGGGATAAAATAGAACCATGGCTACCAATCAAATACACTGTAGATTCATGTCAAATAATTATAAAGAGTAGCCACGAACAATACACAGCGGAGCTACATCTCGAAATCAGAAAGATATACATATAGAGTATCCATCTCCCAGAAGCTGATTCGGCCTGATGGCTGTACTTCAGAGCTCGAGCAACAACTTCAAAGTCTTCTAAAACTCAGGTAGGAGTGTAATATGAGTGTACGACTGCACTACCCAGAGGTCTTCGACGGCTCATCGGTTATGGACTTGATAATCTTGATGATCAGACTGAAGGCTTCAGTGATTTCGAACAAAGACTTGATTGGACGTTCAGGATGGCCGGGTATGCGGATAAGAGACACATTGAAGACGGGCCGACTCAAGCTTAGTGACAAACTTCCCTTGGACAATAGCATGACAAGTGATAAGACTCAGGCAACATATATGTTAATCATAATTCTACGAAGCAGGAGGCAACGCAAACTCTCCATATGTTTGGAAGAGTAACCAAACCGTGGAGGACACAACTCTATATAGCGATAAAAAGCTTCATAAGGTCATACTACATCCCATAGTCTGGTGATCAAAGGGACAAATGTGCTTCATCCAAGGGTGACTCATTATGCTGCCAATAAAGAAAATACTTTTCCCATCCTCTTTTTGGGGTATATTTGATTTTTTTTTGTTCTTTTTGATAATATTGAAAAAGAATAAAGGAACATTACGTTACAATGGAGGAACGAGTACTGCAAACATACAAGCTCGAGGCACAAGGACAAGACTGATTTTCTGGTAAAATGATACTCAGGAAAAATCCTCCAGTGGCCAAAGGTGTTAAGACACAGAAGAAAACTGTTGCAAGGCTAATGGGTAAGGTATGCAAATGCGGTTGATAGAACACACAATGGTAACGTCCTTCAATGGAAGTTTAATGAGCCTAGAGAAGGGAAGCTCGGTGATTTTTCATATTTAGAGAGTCTGAAAAAAAATAAAAGGAAACTCCATTGGGGTACCTTTTTCGTCAATAGTCTAGTCGATTCGAAAAAGGGATAAACTAGCACCGATTAGATGTCAATTCAAAACCATTTTAACGAGTGTGACAAGGACAAGATCACTCGACAATTTTTTCACTTTTAAGGAGTCTGAAAAAAGCTTACCTATGGACTCCGTCAGGAATATTCTTCTGGACCAATTTAACGATTGTGAAAGAATAAGGTCACTCGGCGATCTTTTCAATTTTAGGGAGTCTGAAAAGAGCTTAACTATGGACTCCGTGGGAGTTTCTTTTTCGTAAATTTAGTCCCTCAGGCCCGAAAAAGGAATAAAATTATATCTGAGAATACTCTTCTAAAGAATGGTAATTTGATAGAGTATGCCTTTGTTCGTACAGTTGACCGTCCGGACCAAAAAAGGGGTAAACTATCGCCGGAAAGGCGTGACTTCAAATTTCAGTTTAACGATCGTGAAAGATCACAAGATCGCTCGACAATCTTTTCATGTTTAGAGGGTCTGAAAAGGGCTTAAAAGGAGACCCGTTATGTTTTGGGAGTCCGGAGGGTAAGGAAAAGAGTGAAAAAGACCCATGCAAATGAGGCTCCAACTCGTATTCAGGAAAGACTATATGGACTCTCGAGCCTACAATGTAATAAAAAACGACATGGACACCATAATGCAACCAGGACCTACCTAGGGCATCCATGTTTTGGTAAGCTCTACCACCAAGTTGCGACACTTCTAGAGCATATATGATGGTTCCGTGTCACAACCGGGTGGGATTGATCCTATAGCATAAGAAAAAGCCAACGAGATGAAAAAGTTGGGGTGATATCCTAACCTATATGCTCAAGTGGATTTTTGAAAAAAAAAAATTATGGACCGTCAATATATTTTTTTTATTTTTTGAAACTCAAAAAATTGTCCCAATACCTGATCGAATCCCTCCCATATAACTCCTGGATCACTCTAAATGGTTTTTGGTATAAAGAAACTAATAAAGGGGCCCAAAAAAGTGACAAAAAGAGGCCAAAAACTCTATAAATAGAGGCTGGCAGCTCATTATCACCATTGCTGATTTGGAAATTGACTGTGGAGCCAAAACACCCCCTTTGCCAAAGATCGTGATTTCGGGAGCTACAGTGGACGAAACGGACTTCTGCTTGGACGAAGTACAAACTCCCTTGTCTAGCTATTCAATACTTAATTTAATTGATTTTGGGGGTGGGCGTCGACCTCAAATAAGTCGGCCCTAGGCAAATGCGGGTTGTCCAGGGACAGCCCGTGGGTACCCGCGGGCAGAGCAAATCCTGCCCGCGGGTACCCGCGACTATCACCTCTACAGGCCGCGGGTACCCCCCGCATGGTGGAAAAGCCAAAAATTTATAAAATATTAACCCTCCCTTTGCTTTGTTGTGTTGGCAGGATGTATGTTCAGTGGAGGGAGAGGGAGCACGAGGCCACCAATGAGTTAGTGGCTGCAGATCCGAACGTTGTGGCCATTTTGACACGGTGTGGATTAGTGAAATTCTTTTTATGTCCATTCATGCGTGTGCAACCAAGGCTACTGAACGCCTTGGTTCATTACTGGCACCCTGATGCAGAGGCATTCATGCTAGAGGGGCAATCCTTGGTGCCCACCACCGAGGATATTTACTTTTTGACTGGCCTCTCAAGGAGAGGGGAACCAGTGAACTTTCAGACATTTCCTGCAGGGTCGAGCAAAGTCTCGGAGCTGATAGAGGAGTATTGTGAGGCTGGGAATGATCATAGAAATTCTTCGGTACCTGTTAGTAGGATCACCAGCCTCGCCCTACAGACCGTGTTATTGCTCATTGGGCGGATTACCAGCTCAGCAGCCGTGCACCAGGCTTCGCGCGCACAGATGAACTGTGCGATCCAGTGCATGAATGCACAAATTTTTGATTGGAGTACCACACTGTTAGAGTGCCTAAAGAGGAAATTGACAGATTGTCGACAGCGGACACACAAGAACTTCGGGTTTGGGACTATCCTGTGTTCATTCTTTTTCAAGAGAGTTCTGTGTTTTAGTCCTTGGCTGACAGTACGAGAACATCTGGCCACTTTCCCCTCAGTATGCAAATGGGCAGTGTTACTGCCGCGACAGGGTGGTGGAAGGACCGTGGAGGCCTTCAACAACGACTTTTTTGCTTGGCTGTCGCGACAAATCCCGGCTATTGAGGACTACCCGTATGCGGGGATCGACTTCTCCAGAGATCCAGAGATACCAGTGAATCCTGGTGAGGAGCGAGGGGAGATGGGTAAGTCTCCACCTATATAGTTTTTTTGTTTGCATATGTAATTTTTATGTCTTTTTGATATATATCATTTTTATTTATTTTTTTTGTATACCAGAGTTTTTGATGGGTGAATGTTTATTACATGCTGATGTGGGACCTGTTCGACCTGCCGACTATGCACGGAACAGGCGTCGTCCATGGCCAGAAGCCGCAGTTGCCGCCGCTGGAGGAGCAGCAGTAGCAGGGAACCTCCCAGCCGAGGAGGCCGAGAGAGTCCTAAGGCGAGTTGAGCGGAACTTTACTGCGCTCACTCGCACAGTTCCCATGGCAGAGATAGAGGACTTGCCACCATCCATGTAGACTCATGTTGTGGGGGCACCTCAGACATGGGTCCGATTGTTTAGGCGTTTATCCCAAGATGTACATGATTATAATAGGGCCCATCGGCCCTGAGCAGACTTTAGACTTTTACGTGCCACGAGCACTGATATGTATATATTTTTTGAGGGCGTAAGCCCAGTGACTCGTTATTGTTCCCACTTTTGAGGCGTGAGCGCCCATCTATGTACTCTGAGGATTTTATGATGTTTATATATGGTTTTTTGTCTCTTTTTGTGTCTTATGGATTATGTGTGCAAAAATGTATTTACATGTTTATGTCCATGATATTTTTATATGTGGGAAAGATGCCAATCTAAAATGTGATTAGCTAGAGTATCTGTGATTTGGTTTAATCTCCTAGGAACATGAAAATATGTAATATAATCAAAGTTGCGTTCTAAGAGACATACCCTAAGGAATCATCAATGTAAAGTTGGATCATGTACCCAGTATATTCTGTTTAGCTGCGACACAACCAGTTGAGAGTCTAGATAGACCCGGAGACAAGAGATACCCAATGACAATGCATCACGAAGCAACTCAATAACTGCACTATACTCGGCAACATTATTTGTGGTGTCACCTAAGCATATACCTCCATAAGATAACAACTGACCCTGTGGTGTATAGATTACCCAAGCTGCAGAGGCAAGCCTCTGCGTGTGTCAACTAGCACCGTCTCTGCATACCCAACGAACACCTCGGACTCTCTTGACATCTGCCATATTGACGAAAGATAACATCAATGACACGTCCATAACACTTTTTTAAAGAAATGCAAAAAAGTAATAGTACAAAGACTATACATATGATACAAAAAGTTACCCACAGTGACCTTTCTATGAGTAATACTTCTTGAGGTAGAGCCCATTTCTAGGCTCCGCCAAAGAATTCCCTTCAAAATCGACCAAATGATAAGCGCCCTTTTTTAAAACCTCCTTAATAATGAAGGGTCCGAACCACATGGGTTTAAACTTTCCTGCCCCCAGGGGGTCCTTAGCTTGGTCATAGACCAAGACGAGGTCGCCCTCAGAAAAAATCTGAGGACGAACGGACCTATAATATTGACACTTGACCCTATGTTTATGAACCTCGTTGGCCAGGGCCGCATCACGATGCTGTTCATCAAGCTGTTCAAGGTGTATTAACCGTTCTTCAAGTGGATAAGTGTCTGGCAATAACTGTACTGCCAATTTCAGAGATGGGATTTGACATTCGATGGGCAAGACTGCTTCCAGCCCGTAAACGAGTTGAAAAGGTGAGAAACTGGTTGCAATCTTAACTGACGTTCGGTAAGCCCATAATGCCAAGTATAACATAAAATGCCAGTTTGACTTGGCTAAGTTGATAGTTCACTGTAGAATTGTCTTAAGAGTTTTGTTTACAGCTTCCACCTTCCCATTGGCTTGGGGGTATTAAGGTGATGAATGTTCTTGCCGTAACCCAATCTTTGATGTTAATTCGGACATCATTTGGTTCTGAAAGTGACTGCCATGGTCAGTGACAATCTCTCTCGGGACGTTGAATCGTGCTATAATCTGGTTGAATAAGAAGAGAGTTGCATTCTCTCCATCATCTTTAAATGTTGGCATAGCTTCAACCCATTTAGTGAAGTAATAGACAGCTACGATGATATAGCGGTGCCCCCTTGCTGACGGGGGGTTGCATGTACTGTAATCAATCCTGCACTTAGTTAAGGGACCAACTATGATGACAGGAAACATAGGAGTGGGATGTGCCCTCATCTTCTGAGAGAAGATTTGGCACGGATGGCACTTCTTGACCGACTCGATACAATCTTTGATAAGTGTGGGCCAGAAGTAACCTGCTCGTAAAATATTTTGGGTTGTTGCCAACCTAGATAAGTGACCGCCACAAGCTCCTGTATGACAATCGTTGAGCACTATAACGGCCTCCTTATGAGTGAAACATCGGTGCAAGAAGCAATCTACACCTCTCCGATACAACGTATCATCGAGTATGAGATAGTTCTTAGCCTGATGGCGTATCCGCCGACGCTCATCACGAGAAGCAGAGGTGGGGCACTTCAAAGTATGGAGATAGATCAGTATATCTCTGTACCATGGATATGAAGAGTCAATCAAAAACATATCCCCCCGGATAGGCGATTCCTCAGGGACAACGTCACCTGACTCAACCGGAAGCTCCGAAATAAGTTCTGCGAAGACCAATGACTTCTTGGACTTTGCTGAAATGAAGTCTAAGTCAAATTATTGGAGGATGACCATCCATCTACTGATTTTTCCGCCAATAACTCGTCATGTCAACATGTACTAGAATGGATTCATGATAGCAACGACGGTGGTCTTGCGAAACAAAACATAGTGACGGAACCGTTGAACAGCATGAACTACTGCCAACGCAAGTTTTTTGAGATGGGAATAATTAAGTTCCGGTCCTACGAGGCCTTGGCTCAGGTAATAGATCACGTATTCTGAAACAAATCATCTTCCTGAACTTAAACCGTGCCTATGGTTGACTCTGCAGCAGCCAGATATAATAAGAAATATTTGTTATAATTAGGTGGTCGTAGCAGAGGTGCGGTTGTTAGGGCATGTTTTAATGCGTCGAAAGAGCGTTGAGCGGTTTCATCCCAGAAAAAGGTTTCTTAATTAAATGCATAAAGCCCTTGGTGATTTCAGCATAGTTGGCGATGAAGCGTTGTAAGAATTTTGCCTTGCCTTGAAGACTTTGAAGTTGTAAGATTGTGAGTGGGGGGGGCAACTGGACTATCGCCTCCACCTTAAGAGGATCCACCATGATCCCTATTGTTGATACGATGAAACCTAACAAACATTCTGACGTGATGCAAAAGCTGCAATTGTTGGGATTCAAGTGAATCCTGAAGTAGCGACAGCGTTCGAAGATTAGTTTGAGATGTGTAGGATGATCCTTTCACTTGCGAGAGTGTGATGCTAAATCATCTAAATAGGCCTCGACTATATGTTTGAGGTCATGAAACGCAAAAGACATGGCCTGCTGAAAATTGGCTCTAGCATTCTTAAGGCCAAAAGGCATCTTACGATAGGCGAATGTACCCCACGGACAAATGAATGTCATTTTGTGTTGGTCCTCGGGTTTGATTTGGATTTGATTACAGCCCGAAAAACCATCCATGAACGAAAAGGCTTCACAACTGGCACATTCATCAATGATCTGGTCAATGAATGGGGTTGGATAATTATCTTTTGGACATGCCTTGTTCAAATCACGGAAATCGGTACATACACGAATCGTGCCTTGTTTTTTATCGATCGGCACGGGGTTTGACCCCCATTGAGTCAAATGAATAGGGTAAATGAACCCTACCTTGAGCAATTTCTCAACCTCAATCTTAATGGCTGCTGCTTCTTAGGATTGACTGGACAAAGTTTTTGTCGAACAGGCTTAGCATCAGGATAGGTTGTGATTTCATGTTCAACTATTTTTGGATCGATACCTGGCATTTCCTCATAAGACCAGGCAAAAACGTCGCGGAATTCTTTGAATAGATCAGTGTAAATCTGAATCTCTTCAGGGGAGAAATCAACTCCGATGAAGACATTCTCCACAACACCAGGGTTTCGGGAGATATCGATAGGTATAGTTTCAGCGATAGTCGCCATATTCCCCTCAGCATAAATTTCCTTTGTAGATAAGAGGTTAATAGGACATGGCTAATCTCCCGTCATGGTGGTAGTGAATTCTCCTGCCTCAATTTGGCATAACTCTGGGAGGAAATATGATCTGTGATGAAGATCGTCCCAAGGTTTGTTTGGACTAGTCATTGCTTCGATTACAGCTTCGTCAGAAGGCAAGACTAAGTCTAATGCATCGATGGTAGCAAGAGAACCCTGAGCCCAAATAGGCTCTAGAAGTGGATCCAAATCTTGTGTAGGAGTCGGATCAGAGTTAGCTGAAGCTTGTTGGACTAAAGAGTATGCTACTTCAGTGGCCGACAAGGGCATGGACATGCCGGAGTGCCCTATATCATCCATCGTGGCTGATGGGGAAGGAAGAATCCACGGATCTTCGAAGTAAGTCGTGCGGAACGACGAAACATGAAAAATCTCAGTCTTGTGGTGATTAGATATAAACTGGACATCATTATGAGGAGGTGGGTAATCAAAGGTACCCATCAAGGATGGGCACAAACCAACTCCTACATTAACGACATCGGGCTGAGGATTATCAATCATGGGAACCGTGGATGCCCCCAAAGATGGGTTAGGTCTAGAGAAGGAAAATTGATCAATGGTCACTATCCGACCCTCGTGTGGAAACAACAAGACTCGGAAAACTGTAGCAACCACAGCTTGCATAGCATAAGTCCAACTCCGACCCAACAACAGGTTATAGTCGAGGGGAGCATCGACTACCTCTACTTCGACGCACACAGTCTTCCCTCCTAACTGCACAGGAAAAGAAGGAACGATGCCATTTGGTCGAAAAGAACGACCATCAAGCGCAGTAAGGAGACTAGGTGACGGAGACAAAGTGGGCTGGCCAATGGCCTTCCAACATGCTAACGACATAACGCATGTCAAGGCACCCTCGTCGACCACCGTGCGAAAGATATTGCGTGTAAAAATTTTCATGGGATGAGCCACTACTATCTGAAACGCTACGTGGTAAGGCAGACGAGGTTTTAAGTCAGTCGTATCTACCATGATGGTACCCGGGTTACAAGTCTCAGTAGAACCTAAAGCAGTTAACAAGGATTTCCTCTGAGAAGGCAGCTTTGGAGGACCTCCAAAGCGGACATCGCACAAGGGGTTTGTGACAAATCTTCCACCACAGAGTAATTCTGGGCGTCCCTTGCGTTTGGGTTGTGAGAAGCTTTCTTAAATGCACCTTTTGGAATGCATGTCATGGTTTCACCCAACGTCTTCTCAATCTGTAGAGGAAGAGATGGGATCTTAGCTTCTTTACCCTTCTCAGAGGTGCTTGGTTTACTATAGTCATGCGCTCTAGTCGTTATTAAAGAATCACCCCTCACCATATATATGTTCGCAGATGAGTAATTGTTTGGGGGAGGGTAGGTTTCTTAGCTGCCCCCTTCGGCACTTGTAGAGGCTTGAGTTAAATTTTGCCCATGCTGAAAGGGATTAGTCAACATGGCTTGTTGTTGCTGTGTGACAAACTTTTGGGCCTCTGCAAGTCAAGGACAAAGATGGGTCAAGTGGTCTTCCGCACACAAGTTGCATGGATACCTCACCTTCCGTTTTTCTGTAGTACCCTCGCCAGCATTATCAGTGGGTTTTTTATCTCCCTTACCCTTTTTGCGTTGTTTTTTCTTCCCTTCAAGCTGCTGGGTGGCCTTTGGTTTAGTCGTCTGCACGGAGTGTACTTTCGACGTTTGGGTAGGAGGGGCAGCCAAAGCAGTAGTCTGGATGGCCGCTGAGTGTTGTATAGATAATTGTTGCACTTGTTTTGTCAATTGCTCAGCGGGCTTGGTTTGTGCTGAACCAACAATACCATCGGCATGTGGTCCTGCTCTCTGTCTAGTTTTATCCAGTATCGATCGTGGTGCATCTGGCAGGATGTTGTATAATAAACTAGACTGATAATAGATGAGCTCAAACTATTGAGCCCTCATGATGGCATCTTCTTCAGAGAAAAATCCTGAAGTCGCGACGTCTTTGGATAATTGTGGGACTAAAGACTTAAGGAACCACTCAAGAAGGAATGCTGGTGGGACTGGTACTTTGATTAGACTCTTTCGACGTCTCCACTCTCGGATATGATCATAGATATGGTCCGTTGTCATCTGTTCAAAATTAGAAAGAAGTTCTGTGCCAGCGTCGTATCTCACAGGTAACTGGAAATGGTTAAGGAAGGCCATCGCCAGTTCGCCAAAAGAAGAATATCTTGAGTGATCAAGCTCGATGTACCATTTTGCAGCACTCCCGATAAGAGTGCGTTGAAACAATCGCAACTGGACGGAGTCATCTTTCAATGAGTTAGATGAACACCAAAGATGGAAAGTAGTCACATGACACCTGGATCTTTGTTAGGGTTGGCCTCGAACTTTGGAATGTCCAAAGGCAACTTCATTGGCATAGGAGGCCAACGTGGATCGTGACAGATAGGATCATTTAACAACCTTGTCAAATCTGGCAAGTGTAATGTCAACAGGAAGGGTAGTTTGGGTTGCTGCTGATAGTCTGGGAAAAAGGGTCATGGGGTTTGACTGGCACCAGGTTGCCAGGAAAAGTTTGGCTGCTGGCCCAGATTCTAGTAGAAACCATGGCCCTGACCAGCGTAAGGATTTTGCATCTGAGGAGACATCATTGGCTGATTCCCCATAAAGGACATAGGATGTTGGGCATTCATCGTGTTTGACGGACTTTGGGAAGGATTACCCCATGCCGGTCCTGATGGGAGAGGCATAGAAGTATGTCTGGGGTTCCATTGACTGTAAAAATAATTACCCCAGAACGACATTCTAGAGGAGGGAATGGATCCTTGTCCTGAGTTCCAAAGTCCTGCTATATGTGCCCCCGGCGCAGGAATAGTACCCTACGTCGGAGTAGACTGTCCAAAAATGGGAGTGCCCCCAGATGGGAAAGCGGTGGATGTGAAAGTGTTGTTACCAAACGTCTCATTCCAAACAAATGGCGATGAACCTACCGGCATACTGTGCGCAGGTGTTCCTTGACTCCCGGCTCCAAATGAACTCGTGTGTGTAGGCTGCCCGGCGGACTGCTAATGCAGGCCACCAAGCGAAGGGGACGAAGGAGAGATATGACCTCCAGCGTAAGGAAAAGCATTAAAAGGGACATGAATGCCCCCAAGTTGACCTTGCAGAGGAGCGTTAGAGCTCCCTGCCCCCAGACCCAAAGTCTGTGAAGTGGAGTGAGTGAGTGTAGGACTTGTGCCTGAACTAGGCATACTATATGAGCACGGAGGGCCTGTCACACTAGGTGTAAAGGGATTTGTGGTCGCCGCAATAGATGGGATCGGTCCACTATGCGACGTAGTGGCAACTGAGACCATGGTGTCCCAAACCGTCGATGACAAGTTAGGAGATGCTTCTCCTGTGGTAGCAACGGTGGTGGGAACGGAAGAATTCCCAGAGGAAGTAACAACGTTTGTTTCCATAGCTGTGTGATGTACTGACAGGAGTTCGGTAAATTGAACTGGTACAATAACCAGTGTCCAGATATCATTGTTTGGGGTTTCAACTGAACCAAGATTGGCGGTTGATTCCTCTGGGAGATGTTCGGGCACAATGAGTTGTAACCCGGTTTCTTCGAAATACCCTTGTTGGTCTAGCTTCCGCCTCAGCGGTGGTGGGGGTGGCTCCAATATAACCGGCAGCAGGCCCTGAAGCCTTCGTGACCAGCGGAGCTCGGGATCCTCCACTGTGTGAGAATATCCAAGACACGCTAAGTTATTCTACACGTTAAAACAGTAACACACATTAAAAAAGAAGCCCCTAAGAGATAAGACAAGCAAGCACTAACTATTTTGAAGAACAGTTACAACAACCAACACTAGAGCAACTTACCGGTGCAAGTGTAACTCGAAAACGGAAGCACCCTCTGGGTATACTCTACAAAGCATGGCCCGATGTCCGTCCTAGGTACCATGGTATACCCCCGCAGTCACCAGTGTATGTCCCTAAAAAAGACTGGCAACTAGTTTGCCAGCACGCGAACAGTCACTAGGCGGGTACAGTCGGCAGTTGGGTAGACCACAATGAGCAGGGTATCAAGCCCGAATCCTGTCAAGGGTATCAAGAGAAAATGTTCTAGAAGACAACTGAGGACCTCAAACGGATTCGAGACCCACAAATCCTCGTGGCAAATGCTAACGACGGAATCCCAAAAAAAATCCTCGATATGTGTTCTCCACTACGTTCGGTCCGACTTTGGAGGGGTTATCTCCGCTACCTTTTCTTACGCAACCTCGTGTTTAGCCTCTGTGTTGGAGGGGGCTCCCAGATAACTTCCATGCAACTAGGCTTCTACACTCCCTATCATAGACTCCAATGTTTGTTTTGAATGTCCTTGGAGAGTTTCCTCTCCAACCTAATCCAAGGCCCTAGTCCTGAACTAATTTGTGAACCCTACAAACAAAAAGTCTAATAGATTTTAAATTAGCGTTGCTTTTATGGGCTTTTTTACGTCACGGGTATGAAGGTGAAACTGATGATGTGTAAAGACTCAAAGAAAAAAACAAATGAAAAAAGCTGGAAACAAAATGCTTTTACTAAATGCAAAAAATCAACAACTTTTCACACAAGAAAGACTTCTTTTTTTTTCAAATTTTCTAAGATTTCATACGGCAAACATAAAGGAATTTCGCTCGACTACGATCTACTTATGCTCTAAATGCACTGCAAAAATTTATGAACAAAAGACTTCTTCCTAGCTTATTGATGCAAAAACACAATCTTTCAACAAACAAGACAATGAACAAGAAATATATATATATATTTTTATTTAAGTGCTAAATGAAGCAACAAAGGGAAAATGTCAACAAGCACAAAACCAAGAAAACAAAACAAAATTCTGGCTTAAAGCGCAGATCGCAAGGAATCAGAGAAAAGATACTCACTGGCAATCAAGAAAGCACAGACTCCTACGCTTGTCTAAAAACCATAAAATGAAATTTTTCCTCTCAACTATCAACTAAGAAAAAACGGGCTAAGGGTAAGAGGCCCTAACTTACTGACTGTTCAAGCCTGGGCTCAAACACCTGAGAGGAACACTTCTCACCACAGGAGGGGATGACTGCCCCACCTTGATTGAAAATCACCCTATCAAAGCACGCCTCTGTCACTAAAACAGCACGCGTGCAAACGCGTGCTGAGCTACTACAGAGCGCGTGTACCCACGGGCTGCACTTGTACAGGTCGCGTGTATGTATAAACCACAAGAAAAAATTAAATACAGGAAGCCCAGACCAGGAAGAGGCCTCAGGTATTGAAAACCAAGGTCTCTTAAAGGCTTGGATGCTTCTTCTTAGCAGAAAATAAAAACAATTACAAGAAATAACCAAACGCAATAAAGCAAACTAAGACAAGACTGTGAACCAGCAAGACTAAGACAGGATCCAGAAAGCCCCCTGAGAATGTATAATTCTAACACAGAAGAGGAGGACTACCTCTCAAGCTCTCTGACTCCTACACACTACTGAAACCCCTACAACAAGCATTCAAACACGGGCTATAGAAGGTTAGGGCACGGGCACATGCATACAGGCCTTTTGTAGGCCGTGTGTACCTCTGTGTGTCCCGAAAATTGCCGTCAAGCAACCGTCAAGGAACACTGGTATAAAGAACCAGGCTCCTTGCTAGCTCAGGCCTTACTGAAAAAGATAGGCAAAGAAACAAAAAATTTAATCTTTTAAACTACCCAAAAACTAAATCCGGAAACCCTAAAGAGTATCTTCCCCAGTGGAGTCGCCAATTATGTTGTTGGGAAATAATACCCTACGGACTAACAAGCTAGGGCTAGGCTTGCATGCAGATTTTGACCTTAAAGAAATGACCTTTTAACCTACCACCCAAAACTTAAACCCCTCTTTCACGATACATACATGGAAAGGAACTACTAACCTTTTTACTGATGTTTGGTGTAGATCCTCCATTGCGCTCTTGATTGCTCGCTCATGCGGCTCCTTCCAAAGTTAACCTGCAATCAAGACAAAACACTACGCATGCATGCTACTGTTCTACTTGAGGGTTAGAAATTAAGCATAAATTACACAAACCAAATATAACTCATGCATTTGGGATGGGAAAAGTATTCTTTTATTATCTTCACAATGAATCAACTTACAAATAGTAGTCGAGACCGGCCACCGCTCCTTGATCTTGATCCTGGGCTCCTCCTCTTCTTTGTCCTTCAACTGCTTTGTGTTAATTCTCCTTAGGCTTGAGGAAAGGCTAAAGGGTTGGGACAAATTGATTCGGCAAATGGGCAGAGTTTCTTCACTATAATTCTCCTCCTCCAAATAGTACCCCTACCCCTTCTTTTATAGGCTAGAAGGAGCTAGGGTTTTGGATGAACTCTTGGCCATGCATGGCCGGGAGTTTCAGTTAACTGACCCATAGCTTTTTCTCCCTCGGCAAGTTTCCTATTTTTGAGCTTTGTTAGGTAAACGCGTGTTGTATAAGGCCTGCCATCATTCACACGCATGTAGTAGTGGGTTAGGGCACATTTTCCTTTACATAAGAGGATTTTTAAAGAGGTTTCTTAGCAGATGTTTTGGCAATGAAGGGAAATGAGTTGGCCTGATGCTAGGTAAGCATGTGTGGTGCAATTTAGGGTTATAACAACCATTCCTTGGTAATCTTCTCCAATTCATCTTCTGTCAGCTTGTAGTAGGATTGGAGTTGTTGTTTATGCTCATCACAGCATGCTGTAATATAGGTGAAGTGGCAGTCCGCGCTAAATTTCATCAAAGGTCTAAACCTATGAAGTATGTTTGGGGTGATTTGTGGTGTAGACTGAATTGCATTCTTCAGTTGGTTGAAGTAGGTGTGGAAGACAACATTGGACTGCCACTGCTTGGTCATGTCACTATAGTACCACAGTGTACAAAACTTCACAGCTAGTGGTTCAAAAGGATCGATATCTGAAAAAGTGGCTCTCTCTAGCAGTTCCCAAGTGATGAAAGTGATGAGTATGAGAAACCAACTAAAGTGGAACTCATACCCTTGGTATTGCACTCCTCTACAATCTAGCTCTAACTAGTTTACAAGACACTGTGCCCAATTCATCTGTAGTCCCTTGGCGCACCTCCCTGCAAGGTCAACTATGAAGCCAGTCACCTGTGTTGGTCTATTCTTACAAAGTAACTTTCTCGCGATCAACTAACATGCAAGGTGCAGTGTGCCACTCTGGATAGAGGCTTCCTTGTAGCCTCATGTACCCTTCTCTACATCGCCATAAGTTTCCTTTATCCATTGTGCTAGTGCTCAGTCTGAGGCCTTGCCTAGGTAAAAGTCTTGTGGGTCAAGGCCTTGCATGCTAAATGATCTGATTGATCAGATTCGGATTCACAGTGATGCGGAAATCCAACCATAAGTATCCACTGTGGTAGCAAGACAACAACAACCTGACGCATGCATTGACTTCCTGGTGTCTACCGAAGTGAGGGATATTCATTACGTTGAGCAGTGTGGACTGCGCAAGGTTCTGGGTACAGTAATGCGGGACAATCTTAGGATTTCTTCCTTTGGTCTTGGTTAATTATTTATGCGGAGCAAACGTGTTGTAGGTTTTGTGATCTCCAAGGTTAAAATCATTAAATTTTAGTGTTGCGAGCTTATCTTGGTCAGCACGCATTGCGCGCACCCCTTTTAGGAGATACGTGGTGTTCAAGGTGTACTCAAAGTCTCTGGGTACACTGTCATGGTTAATATTTCCTCTCAAAGGTGGTATGTAAACCGACAAAATGTGCAGGATCAGCTTGGCATTTGCAATATCATCTCTGTGTTTTGTTCTTGTCTCGGTCGTGGTTCTGGAATGTCCTGCTCTGCGAGCAGTGGAGGGAGAATCTTGGACTCCTCTTGTCGATGATTCTTGCACACCTGCAGACATCCTTCTCTCTGACATGACTCTCTCAACCATTAGGTCAATCAAAACTTCTTCAACTACTTTCTTAATAGCGTTGAGCTCGTCCGACATACAAGCTTGGGTCCACTAGCTCAGGTGTGAAAATGAATTCATAGACTATGATGAACAGTATGGGAACAAGGCAATGATCACAGGGTGAAGTAATCTCAAGCTTCGGGCTCAAATTCTCACTTAGAAAAATTATTCTCGGTGCGTGGTGCAATGGACTAACTAGAGAAACTTAGCAACGCTCTGCTTGCAACGGATATGGGGCGTTCATTAACTCTATTCTATCCATTCTGGTGTTGTCCAATGGTCTAGTGGGAACCCATAATTGCTTTTCAAACTGTTCAGGGTGGAATTAGAATGGGTATATCGATCCAACGACTATATTGTTGTGCCATGGCGAAGTGTCAGATGTCGTTGTTCTCATATCTCAGCGAAGCTCAATTCTTATGATTTTTCCTTCTGCGAATTTTCCTCTGGAGTCTTCTGTAAATTTATGATTTTGTCCCTCTTCTTACTTAGACTCCTAGCCTTTTTCCCAGTGAGCTTAGTCTCGGTCATCCTTTTTCCATTCTAAGTCTTATCTTCTCTTGACATAGTCACTTCGGATTGTTTAGGTTCTTTCTTCAGATCCAAGGGTAATACTCCTTCATCATATGGATTAGGTATTTTGGTCTTTTTTGGTTCCTCTAACGCTCTTATAGCTTCGACATCCAGGTCCCTAGTGTTTAATAGCTGAGATATGTTCTCTTGTTCCTCCATCAAGTAGGCGATCCTTCTAGTAATAAATTCCATGAGTTCTTGCTTCTTCTATTCTAGGGATTCCTTTTCTTCTTTTCTCCGGATCTGGTCTTTTTCAATCTAGATATTTCCTAACAAAGTTGGAAATGGGGCACGATCCTCAATAAATCAAATGAATTCAAAATATTCCTCTATCAAAGTTCCATGGGTACTCATAGCTATCTTGGTAATTCTGCCACATAGGTTTACCATTTTTCCTTTAAATAATCTGATGGTTCCTAGTGAAGGGACCAGAGCAAGCCTTCCTAGGGTTTCCCAAGTGCTTTCTTTCATAATGTTCATCAGTGTTTTGTTAAGACCTAATATTGGCTCACTACCCCTTAACTGGGGCATATTACATTAGTAATGTTATTTTATTTATGTCGGCTTTATTCCATTAGTTGTAATTATACCCCCTAGTCTCCTATATATACCAAGGAGACATTTTCATTTTGAATCATCTTTAGTCCCTAAAATCTTGCAACTACTGATATGCAAATAATTTTCTATTACTATTCGGACATACTGATTATTTTGCTTGCATGATTGGATGGAAAGTCTCAGCAGAAATTTCTAGACCAACTTTGCGCATTTTTTCTAACAAGTCAAGAGTGATGTGAACCTCACTGTCTCGCAACAATTATCAATGAATGTGTTGTATGACGAGGAGTAAGGTTGTACTTCAAAATTTTCATGCATACTCATGAAAATCAATATGATCTTCTCAAACTCCATGTTTGTTAGACTTGAGGAAAAGTCACATATGAAAATCGATAACTTGGGGAGCTTAACACCTTCAGTTTTAAATGCGAACATACATTTTTTAGCTGCCTCCTTTACTAAGATTCTCAAAATCTCCTGGGACTAGTTATTTTCAAACAGAGTCAATAGGAAACCATCAGCCAAAGTGCCGAATTTATCTTGTTGTTGATGTAGCACAAAACCATATTACAAGGCGCCAAGACCTCGTCCTTGTTTCCTTCCTTAATCTGCAGCACCAGCTCCTGCAAATTGCATTTCAAATTTCGTTATTTCACCCATCAATCTTTGCTATGAGAATTATTTCGGATGAGCAATTCTTTTATGGATTTTTTCATCTCATTACAGTAGCTTGTTCTGTTGTTTCAACAACAGATATTACTATCTCATCGTTAGAATCCCTGTCAACTGCAGTCATTTTGCTTCAATGCCTCAAAGCATCGAGAAGTGAAGTTTTCCCATGATCAACATACTCCATGACTGTCACTACTCCAGGTCGTGCTTCAACTATTACACTCTTAAATGTACCTGCATACCAATCAAATATATCTTGAAAGTCACTTGAATCGATCCAAAAGGAGTTGTTCTTCGAAGAAAAGAAGGATGAGAGTTGCATTTATCTTCTTACAACAACAATCATGTTACAAATATCAATTTGCATTTGGTCTAAACCATCATTTACAAATCCGGTCCTGAACACGAAATCTAGATGAATACCCCTTAGAAATATCCTAAATCCTTCATAATTTTGAAGCTTTGCTCACGAATTAGATAATTAAGGTCGTTCCCGACAAAACCCATGTCGCAGAATTTTAAAATTTTGCTTCGTTGGCCCAGAAACTCAGCCCGAATATTGCTTGCTCGAAAACCATTACGTTTTCCCTCCACCTATAGTGTATATACAATATGACCGAGAGGAAGCTTGACCAAGTGACCGTGACCGTGACCGAGAAGGAACCCAGCGCGAGGAACCTTGACTTCGGTCCTTCGGGTTAAAATTTGGAAACATAAATGAATTTATCCTGTGGCCGAAGTCCCGAAATGGAATCACGACCAAGTGGAACTGTGACCAGGAGATGTTAAGCGCATAATTAAACATAGCACAACTCTATAATCCCAAGATGCCCCAATACCGTTGATTTCGGAGTATGTATTGAACGGTTGGATGGTGTTCATAATTTCTTGTGGTGTTCATAAGTTTTGGGATATATCCCACATGTGTCAGGCAGGAACACTTAACAAGTGTTTATATGCACTGGTGGTTATAAATTGTATTCACGTGTTGAGCAAAGAATGCCCCTCGTGAGCTCCTCCCTTGTGACTTCGCCTAGTCTCTGTTGACTTGTGTGTTGCAATTGGAGCTAGCTTGGCATTTTTAAGACCCTTTTCAAAGATAGAGGAAACTTGTGTGTTGCAATTGGAGCTAGCTTGGCATTTTTAAGACCCTTTTCAAAGATAGAGGAAACGCAAAATAGATATGGGAGGTCTCCACAAACTTCTAATGTAAAGCTTTGCGATTTTGACAAATGCAACACAAGGATTTGAGATTCTGACGGTAGAAAAGTTTGGCGAAAATGGTGAAAGGTTTAGAGGTTCACTACAGCTAAAAAGCTTACTCCAAGTGACAAGGATTTAAAGTTTCACTGCGGCTAAAAAGCTTACGCCATGCGACAAGGATTTAAAGCTAGCGCAACTTGAATAAAAAATTTGGCGAGGGATACAAATTTTAGAAATTTCAATATTTGTTCTAACACAAAGCACAAGGGTATTGACAATGCATATTGGTATTGGTTTTGGTATGGTATTGGTATTGGTATTCGCAAGCAATAAGGGTATTGGTTTTGGTATGGTATTGGTATGGGTATGCATATCATTACCAATCCATACCATTTCCATGCAATGGTATGCAATGGTATTGGTATTGGTATGCAATGATACGGTATTGCTATGGTATTGGTATTGTTATTGGTATGCAATGGTATGGTATTTGTATGGTATGGTATGCAATGGTATTGGTATTGGCAAGGCATAAGGGCATTGGCAATGCATATTGGTATTGGTTTTGGTCTTGGTATTTGTATGATATTGGTATGCATATCATTGCCAATGCATACCATTTCCATCAATGGTATGCAGTGGTATTAGTATTGGTATGCAATGGTACTATATTGGTATGGTATTCGTATTGTTATTTGTATGCAATGGTATGGTATTGGTATTGGTATTTGTAATATCCCAGATTTAAAATAGTATGCAGAACAAAAACAATTAGCTAGAAATGGCTGATAAACAACAATATAACCAAAACAACACCACAATAATACCAAAATAATACCAGAATAACACCAGAAATAGCACTTTGATTACTGAGAGCGATGTTCACTTGCCTCTTCGAGGGGGCAACCTCCAGCAGAGGAAAACTCTATTACAATAATATCCAATACAAAACTTATCATACCCTTGACTCCTATTTATACTAAATATGTCTATCAAAAGAACCATCTAGAGGAAGATCCTTCTAGAAGAGGAAGCTTCTATTAGGTCTTCTTACATTTGACTTATTCTTCCTTATTGCTAGGCCTTATTAATATTACCATTTATTACATGAAAATATATTATTCTACCATTAGTACCTTTGGGTCGAATTCTGACAGCGCGTTCAACGCAATTGCCACTTTATATTGTCAAGAGAATGACAAACAATAGACCCCCTCAAACGTCGTTTCACATGACGTCGTTGTTTCGACACCATAGGTATCATCTCTATTGCGACGTTTAATGTGGACACGTGTCATCTCGGATTTGACTGTCCAAACCCCATATATCTGTCACTACAACGACACCAAAGACATCAGAATTCTGACGTCCCATTTCGTTGGTCTCCACAATATGAACGCCATGTGACCGACGTTAGGGACATCAGAAGACCGACGGCTGGAAATGTCAGTGGAGATACAGTCAACTATATACCAACGACAAGGACTCCATGTGACCGACGTTAGGGACATCGGAAGACCGATGGTTGGCAATGTCGATGGAGCGACAATCAGCTATATACCAACAACAAGGACGCCAAGTGACTCATCGAAAGACCGGCGACTGGAAACATCGGTGTAGAGATGGTTAGTTATATACCAACGACAAGGACACCATGTGACCGATGTTAGGGACATCGAAAGCCCGATGGCTGGAAACGTCAGTGGAGCGACGGTCAGCTATATACCAATGACAAGGACGCCATGTGACCGACGTTAGGGACGTCAGAAGACCGATGACCTGTAGGTGTTTAAAAAAAAAGATGAGCTCTTGTCCTTCAACTTAGAGCTTGTGTAAGCTAGAACCGAGGGGCCAATCTCCTTAGGAAATTTTGTTGGACCATAGTGTTAGTCACCAATAAAAAATTTATTACTTGAGGTCAAGATTCCAAAATTGGCGGAAGCATTAATGGGTTTGGAAACCAGATAAAATAAGAGAAGGTCGAAAGATGGCAGGGAAAAGTTTAATCTGGCAGAATACGTAAGTTGATCGGGCCTTAAATGTCATTGATCGTGATCTGTCGAGATCAACAGTCGAGAATAGTTGCGGAGGTTGAATCTACACGGAGTATAATACCAAAAATAGGTCCCGCAATTCAAACCACGGTTTTCTCTCGAGGGTATGTGGCATCATTGGGTGCATTGAGGAACGAAAGGTGGATTGCCTTGAAACTATTTTCTCACACCCCCGCAAATTTTGAAAAGTATAAAGGTCGTCGGTTGATTTATTTCATTTGGTTTATTACTTTTCGAATACTGGAAATGTTAGGACCCTATCGCGACCACCATTTTCCACTTGCAACTCAACCATACACCATCTGCATGCCATTTCTGTTCGTTTCCAGCTACAGGATAGAAGGTATGATCCACACCAGATCATATCTAAAAGAGATGACAGATTACGACATTCCTTCTGATTTGCAATGGAAGGAAATGGTCTAACTGGGTAAGACAAAATGTAGTTTTCCAGGGCCTAGTAGATGATGTCCATATGTCAATAAAGGAACAACTCATTATGCAAAGATCAYAGTGTCATAGTTGTTTCCAACATTTTCCATGTTTCTAGCATTTTGTTGTCTCCACTTATAAAGATGTTAGATTGTCAGTTTTTAGTGGGAGAATCCTAGGTTAGAGGATCCAACTCTCACTTCRTGCTATTACTTATTGTTTAGACTATATATACGTCATCAAAATGATATTTTGAGGTTCAAATGGTTGAGCATAGACTCCCTGTTGTAATGTTTTGATAAGACAGAGCCATACTGTGGTATTATGTATGAGATCTAAGACATTTTGGTTAATAGAAGTCAGTTCCTTTCATTATCTTACTTCTTTCTTACCCTGGTTGCTCATTATTGAATGATTCAATTGAGATGTTATAGCTATGTTGTAATGTATGTTTGATTATGATGTTGTTGTAATTGTTATTAGTGTTTTAAGGTTTAGATCAAGAAGTTCTTGTGTTTGATTTTTTTTCTTCACCTATCTGCTAGTGAGGCTTGATGCTTATAACAGACTTATTCACCTTTCTCATTAAGTCTTCCATCTACTCACATTTATCTTTAAATCATTGATTGAATTTATCCAAAACCTCATTTGATTATGCATTCTGGCCTAGAATTTATGTGTTGGAACATTGCCATACTGAGTTTTGTCCATTTGAAATTCTATCATACATCTACTTTTACAAACCTATTTGCTGGGTATTGGGCTTATCCTCTAGTAACCTGAGGGTGACTCTCAGTGCTAACACATTGTCTTCACAATCCACATCAATGGAATTGTGTGGAGAACCTTACACTTCTTGAGAGGATCCAACAAGAGTATGACCAAGACTTGAGGAGAGAGACCTAACCAACCTCTAAATATCACCTTCAATATTCAAGATCCTTAAGCTCAACCTATTGTAGCTTTGTTCTACCTATGAAGAAGCACTTTCTATTTTCTTGTTCATAAGGGCTATCATTTTGACTTACTCTTCTTGAAGCTATAATAAGAACATGGAAATGATATCAGAGACTATCTCAACAACATTGACTAAGAACCCTTCTTCAAATAGAATTTTACACCGAGACTTTAAAATGTGATAAGAGATGATCATATTAACAATAATCATACTGAATATCTTATCAACAGGGATTCCTAGACCTATAAGCCCTTCCTTCCAACTATTAGCCACTATAAAGGCATATAACTTTGATCTAGCTTTACACCAAATATCTTGAGTAATCTGATAGAACCAAAGCATGTGTAGTGTGGTCTCCTTAACAAAACAAAAAGGACAACTACCATCCCCTAAGTTATACTTTTTTAGTCTTGCACAAGAGGGTAAGCCTCCTTCTAGGATGCCCCATCTAAACACCTTCAGCTTGTTTTGATAAGAGAGTGTTTTAAGCTCTGTGAAGAGCAATTATCACTCTCTCTAGTCAAGAGAGATATGCTATCTTGCAGATTCAATTAGAACAATAAACCGGATAATAAAAATTCCTTCTCAAGGCCTAGCACAATGCATCCCATGTAGTAATGCATGTAAGAGTGTTGTTCATGGATTATTTTAAAGATGGAAATTTATTTTAAAATGTAGAAACCTTGGCGAATCTTACTAATCCTTCATATGCCAACTATAAATGATTGGCGATATTTTTGTAAAAATATTCAATTTTTCTAAGGATTTTATATAGTTTTTATAAAGTTTTGGCAATTTTTAAGGTAAAATAATTTTATCCTATAGAATTTGGGCGAATCATTTTTAAAATAGCGAATCTCATTTTTGGAAAAACCATGGAAAATTAGCCCATGAGCGAAATTTAGCCCCTAAAATCATCCCTGGCATTGTTGTTTGTAGCGTATTCTTTGATGACCCCCACATATATATTTATAGAATTTTGGTGAGAATACCACTATGCTTAGGAAATTCCGTTTAAATGGTTACTTGCAAGAAGGAGGATATTCTCTTCTTTCATCTTTGGGATGGTTTACAAGTAGGCAGGAAGGCTACAGATCCATGAATATAGAACATCTCTACACATTTTACCACCATATTTAGGTAATTAAATTTAGGTGTCTAAATAGAAAGTGGATCTAGAAGACCTAGGTGTAAGTGTAAGGGATTCAGTGAAAATGTTGGCTTGTCCTTGGAAAATGATGAATATGTTGGGATCTTAGTCATTAGATGATAAAGTGATATGTGTTAGGTTAAAATTATCCTAACACTATAAGGATCCATTGCAATATATTCTAGCAATGAGTGAAGTGTAGTGGAGATCCTAGGTCTGGATCTGGCTAGAGTTCATGCCAATCAAGGTGTTTGAGAGGTAAGGAGAGGGACATTGTAAAAAACATGTGGAAATATTTGAGGAGAGACATACAACACGTGCAAATAATTGAGGAGAGACATATAATCTTTACTATCATGATTATATTAAAAGAATTATTACTCCCTATAGAAGCCATCAATGCATAAATACTTAAATACTTAATGAAAGATTACAATATAAAGATTAGTCCACAGAAGCCATCAATGCATAATCTTCAAACCTATGCATACACTGCACCATCCCATCACTCAAGAGGAAAGCACTATAAGATAGTGACCATGAAGGAAAAACTTACCATACAATTGCCACATATTATACAATTACCACATATTAAACCATAGTTAAGCATTTCATGCTACTCTTGAAATGAAAATTTAAAATTCGTAATTTGTTGTTATATCGTCATATTATATTTAGTTTTTAGAGGAAGTTCATCCACAAAAGCATGATTCTTAATTACATGCCATATCCATACCTTTACTAAAAAAATATACAACAATTGCCTAAAATATGCTCTCGGCGATCACATATTCAACCATAATTACCCATAATTATCAATTGATTGGATATTTCAAGTACAAAGGTTACGAAACCAGAGGAGCCATAATCAAACTATCATTTCCATTTCCAAATCTACTTGGCAGGGACTAAGCTGCCATGCAACCCTTGTTATATATGCAATGAAATAATATATGAACCCTATGAGAGAGATATGACAAATGAACAAAGTGGAGCTTGAACAAGCTAAGGTAAATAGTGAACAAAGAACTATAAAACCTTTTTGAGCCATAGGTTGTAAGGATATTTTTGTAGTGAGCTCAAAGATATGATATTTTCTATGCGATCCAAAGAGTTGTATGTTGATGCAGTTAAGATTATTGACCTAAATCCACTCTTGTACCTTATGTAGCCATATTATACATGCCACAGTTTAAACAATAGTTGTCTTTTTTGCACATTCAATTGTTAGTTATTTTACTATGATGATTGGTACACAATTATTTTGAATATTCGTAGATAAAAAATCTTCAAAATAAAGATAAAGTTGTTCTTGCTTTGTTTCTACCTAAATATATAGGAAGTATGTATGACATGATTTTTCTAGATCCTTCATGTAAAGAAATTAATGAACACTTGGAGAATTGTCAGGAGGATGGGGCACTTCGGCCTTGGCTGATGGTTATGTCAGGTCCCCATAATCTTGACATGTTTTCCAAACTTACTTACACTCTTCCATGTCATTATGACCCATATCACGACAAGATTGCAGAATGGTTGGAAGATTCATACATCAAGAAGTTTCAAAAGAATGGTAAGGTTGGGTTTGTTTTGTTCTTAAATGAATATATAGGAGGTAAGCATAACATATTTCTTTTGTATCTACAAATACTACATTATTTTTTTCTGATTTTCGACTTTCTATGCCTTGTAGGATTGAAGATGTTCTTGTGGATGCACTGGAAATACGATTTTATTTAGCGTTTTTCATATATTTTAGTAGTTTAGAGTAGGTTTAGGAGTAGGTTTTCCTTTAGTTTTATTTATCAATATTTCTCTTTGTAATAATGCAGTTATGAACACAATTGGGTGCACCAAGAGAACCATAATATGGTTGTCGTCAGGGAAGTCCACTTTGACCCTTTTCTCTCTTCTTTTCATTGAACATTTCTTTTCAAAAACGCAGTATCATCATGAAAATTTTAAATGAAAAGTAAAGAGATAAGTAAATTTGAACTGTCAATTCAACCATGACCCGAGGTTCCACGAGTAGAACTGCACTCATTTTTATAAGGATTTTTTTTTTCTCTTTTTCTTTTAGTCTCTCTCAAGAGATATTTCACTTGTTGATTTCAGATCCACCCTCTTGTAAATATTTTTGATTTTTTGTTTTTTGTTTTTATTTTTGTTCTTTTCATTTTGCTTGATTTTGTTTTGTTCTCTAAATAATTATGTCTGAGTCACCATTTCATTTGTAGAAGGGAATCAGAATTATCATTCATTAACAACAGTTGATAACTTCCCACGCACCTGAGCAGTAAGTGCTAAAACTTAGATCAACAGAAGTAAGTTTTTGTTCAAATCAATGTTTCTAGTTTCTCATTGAAATTACAAGAAGACGTGATTATCATTAATAAAACTTCTAACATTGTCCCTGTTTTAAGGAAAACAACTCAATTGTACCTTCCCATCCTCGAGATGGATTCCTAACATAAATCTAAGTGTCCAAAGTATGATGAAGGTCATAAAAAAAGGCGACTATTTTTTTTTTTTTTTATCGAAATTGTTTATGCCAAACTATGAGATTTTCAGTATCACCTCTCCCTCTTGAATATTATTAAGTTTTGCAAATTATAAACAAATTCTAGAGGGTTGAAAGCACGGTAATGTGTGGGAATTGCATGTAAACTCGTCGGGACACTGAACAGGTCTGCTGGTAGCGAGTAAATGCATGCATGATACCAAGGCAACTTCGTCAGGGTACTGAACAAGCCTGCTGGCAGTGAAGTAATGCCGGGTTTAAGAGGATCCTCAAGTTTGTTTTCAATTTGATCAAAGTGCTAAGATTTCTAATATCATAAATTGACGACTCTTGGAAAAGATAGAGATACTAGAGTGGGTCAAATGACATCCCCGTCGAGGCTATGGACGCCTGCTCACAGTAGTGGCCCTGCCAACAATATCGAAGTCAAACACATAAACATCACTACACTCGTAATCTAAGTTAGGTGTTGGATTACATTTTCTAAACATAAATCCATATGATACTAAACTGTCTTATTTCTGAGTTATGATCAGGATGCTTGACCTGTTGTTAACTATTTCTAAAAAAATCATTTCATCTGATTCACCCTAACATGAATTTTCTGGTGATGCGGAGATAACTGCTTCACCCAACATGTTGCCATTGGTTGCAACCACCCATTATTTTCAATTCTTATCACAATCAAAGTTCCCACAAAGAGATTATACCTTTCTGTAGCTACCATCACCTTCCATTTGTAAATGTTTATGTTTCTGAGTTTTGAAGGAATGATTGGGTTAAGCTTATCCTATTGACTTTTTTTCGTTTGCATTTTCGTTTGTTTTGTTTTAAATTCATGACTGTAAGCATGAATTTAAATATAAAACTTGGTCTTGGTTACATATCTTTTACCTTAGAAATATTGTTTTAGAAGGCACCCATGCATGGTTTAAACTCAAGACTTATGAACTTATTAATTAATACACTATCGAAATCTTTATGTATTATGGGTATCATGACTTCATTGGTTCCATAGTTTATTGTCGATTTAATTTGTGAAATGTTTGAATGCACAAAAATGTTGGTAAACGGTTGATATAGTTTTCATGAGCTAAATTGTCATATCAACATTAATATCATTTGGTACAGGCATGTTGTACCTACATTTTCAATTCACTGTGTTGGCCTGAATATTAATGAGATCATTCATTATGCGAATTGGGGTTTTGTACTGTGGAGGGTTTGGCACTCATCGTGGGAAATGGTTCATAGTTTTACGAGCCTTCTGGTTTTAGTTTTCCCTAAATCTTATTTCCAAGTTATGGCAATCCCTAAACCTTTCTTTTCTTGTGCAATTACAATTTTGTTATATCTCTCTATGTTGCTCGTCTGTTGGAAACCTAAACCTATCCCTTGTGATATATGTTGTATCCTTGTCACAATGATAATGGCACATGTGGTTCGTATCGAGCCGAACAGTTGCCAAGCTCTATTGTCCCATGATGACACTGTATACGACCTGAAGGCTCATGGGTGGGATGTGTTCCTCAAGAATTTCAAAGGCTACAATCTCCAGGTTGCAAAATCCTTTGAAAAAACTTTTGACAGTTTTAGGGTTAAGGTCGGGGATGTACAGTTAGAAATAACAGAGGATTTCATAAGCAAGGCGACACGACCTCCATTGAAGGGAGAAATGTGGTTTAAGAACACTAAGATAGAGGATGTAACATGGAGTCTATTCATGGCTTATCTCAAATACACTTGTTGTACAAAAGGTATTCCCATTGCTTTTCTAAAACCTAGATGGAACAATCTTGTTTTAATTTTAAAACACTTCATCACATGTGAAGGTCGGTATGGGATGGTTTTTATGTATAACATTTGGTTGCTTATGATTTTTGTAGGGTTTGAGTTGTATTTGCCTTTTACCTATAAATGAGCCTTTACAAAATGGCTAAACGCTGTAAGAGACATAGTATAAATTCTTTGTCTAGTCTGTTTCATCATGGACTCATTAAGATGTTGTTGGTTTCTCACCTGTCGCAAATCGATGATAGTTGGGAGGGTTTGCTGATCATAAATGGCTTCACCCAAGTCGATGATACAGTCAACCCTCATTTAATTGTAAACCCCAGTTTGGACAGACCAATGATCGAAAGACAAGTCTTCAATTCATTTAATGGCTCTGAATTCAATGAACCAACTTCTATTATTGATGAAACCCCTGTGGATAAGGAATTACCATGTATATTTTCACCTAAGATATCTTTGGAACAATTAATTATCGAATTAAATGAAAAGGATCATCCTGTGTCTATGAACGAATCTAATTTAAACGATAATGATAAACCTGTTGTGAAGAATTTTCGTAAGGAAAAGAAACCACAGAGCACGGATTTAAATTTCAGGAATAAGAATGTTGGTCGTTTGATTTCTAGAAAACTAAGAAATCAAAAGAGTAATCATCTGAGCTCAATCGACACAATCAAGATCGATGATCGGTGTTCATACCGAGAGATAGATGATTTCTTGGCTTGTGAAGACCCATAAAATCAATGTCCCGGGAAAGAGGTTGTTACCCAAGTTGAAAAGTATGACTTTGTGTCTAATTTACCCCCATGTCTCAAGGGAAAAGAAGGTTTTTTAGGTATTGGTCATGACCTAGAATAGACCGCAATGAGACATGAAGCACCATTGTCGACTGTATTCCACGTCAGTCCTCTATTACCCCAATGCACTGTGACAACTACCTCGACTGGATAGAGCGTTATTATAGAGATATTCCTCTCTTACAGGCTCAAGTTAAACGTTTGGTTGCTCAGAATGCCCTATTGGAACGAGAGAACTTTGACTTGAAGGCACACACAGAGAGGGAAAACAAAAAATCCAAGAAGTCCGGGAATATCATAATAAAAAACACAACCAGTTTCAAAGCCATTATAAATTCCAAACTGTCAGATCCTTCTTTTGCTAATTTATGATGGTAAAACGATTTTGTTGTCATTTTATTCCATTTTGTTATAAAAAAATAAAATAGGGAGATTTAATTTGATGTCATTTGTTAATAATAAGACTAGCTATGTAATCTATGATTCTGTAGCCAGTCTCTTTTGAATAATAATTAGTATCATTATCTGAATATCAAATTGGTTTTGTTATCTACAGAAAATGGATGATTATGATGTTGATGGCATGGAGCAAACACCTTGAATTATATGCTCAATTATTCAAATAGTTTATGCCTCTTTATGTTTATAAAACTTTGGTTTATTTTTGAAAAACCAACTCATGCATGAGTGGCTTTTAGTTTCACTATTTTTTTAATATTATCTGATTTTTGTGGATTCAAGTCTATCTTGTATGATAAGAACATTTGAATCTTGAACTACTTTAAATATTGTTCACTCTTAGTAGTGAAAAGAAGAATCTTTGTTTTGGACACGTTATGGACATATGACTTTCAAGACTGAAATGAAAAAGTTGTTCACTCCTTGGCTTTAGACTAGTGTGGCGCTTACCCATTATGTTTTTCCTTTACCTTATGAAATGCTAATACGTTTATACAGCTTTTGTCTTATCATCGTATGATATTTCATATTTTTGTTTCAACACTTTAATTCTGTCCATAATTTACTATCCTATACTACATCTGTGATCAATATTTCATTTAAATATCGTGGATTTATGCTAGATATTGGTTGATGTATTACATGAATGCTTTGTATTACTTTTCTTTTATCAAAAGTATTCATCATTATAAGATCATTGGATCTGCGTTTTTATTTGTATACTGTTATATTCTTGTTCCAAAACAACTTTGAGTTTGTTCTGGGAATGTTGGTACCATTCTATTATAGGTTTTCCTCATAGGAAGGACATCTAAGAGCTTGAATTGCGCAGAGACATAAAATCATTTTAATTAATTAATTACAGGTCAGCTTACTCGCATTCTCTTTAGTTTGATTATTTATCAATGAAATAGGAACAATTTTAATTAGCTTTGACTTTTATCTGTTCTTATTTCAATTGTGTTTTGTTAGTATGCTTTAGTTCTTTAGATTGTAAACAAAAAACATAATATCTATGTGCTTTCTTTATCTACTTCTTAAGTATGTTCAAAACTTCTATTTCACAAGATATTTTGTAAACCTTGCAAATTGTATATACCATGTTCATAATCACATGCACATGTTCGCATTTACATTTTAACACTTGTAAATTATTAAATTTATGTTCATAGTATCATATTTTTTTTAGATTAGTTTCATTTCTTTTGTTATTTTTAGGACTTTAGTTGGCCAACAAAGCCATTAAACCCATCAGGTCATTTCACTCCAAACGGCTTGAGTTATTTAGACAACCCTGATCCGGATTTGACCTTCCAGTTGACGGTGTGTCACTTACTCTCGTCAACATACCTTCACATTTCATGTTGAAGGTAGGATCTTACCATTACCTTCTTATTTTCCTTCACCTTCACCATTTTCAGTTTCTCTTCGCCTCTAGGTTGAAGAGAAGTTTATTATCAACATGTTCTTAACTTTGCTAACTATGTTTCATTATAGTTAATTAGTGGTTATTAGAAAAATGCATCAACTCAAATATTAACTTTTGAAACATTAAACATTTTCATATAATTTGATTTATAAACTTCTTCCCTCTCACCATATAAGATATGGAAGAAAGCTAGGAGTAACACATTTTTAGTCTAATCTATTTCTTTGTGTGTGAGTTTAATAAATATTTGATTTATTTGGTTGGATTTTCATTTGGAAAAACCCCATAATAATATGGGAAAATCATTATCATCCTTCTCTTTTGTTTTGTTTATTTAATTTTTTATATCAATATATAAATATAATTTCATTTTCAAATTATATAAATAATATCTTTTAAGTGTATACAATGAAACTAATCTATTTTTTTCCAATAAATTTAATTTACAAACATAAAAACATACATCTTTTATAAATAAAACTAATAATTTTAAACTCTTTATTTAGTTTTCTTTTAACTAAATTTTCATTTCTTTGCTTATCATTTAATCAAAATGATAATTTAGACAAAATACATCTTTCATAGATAAAACTAACAATTTATATCTCTTAGTCAAACTACCTCATTCATAGATAAAATTATCACTTGGTCTAAATGTATTAATCCTTACAATTAAAAGATAAAATTATCACTAAGTCCAAATGTATCAATATATCATCTCTAAGTCCAAATGTATTAATGCTCAATTAAAAGAAAACGGATAACTATAATGGAATTCTTCATTTTAACAATGGAAAAAATAACATATAAAGAACATTGATGACATGTTTAGTAACATTTGTGTTTATATAAAATATTATGTGCATGAAATAATTATGATTATCATTTTGTAAATGCACTATAGATTTTAAATCATGGTATATCACTAAATAGTTAAACATGATTACATCTATAATTATCATGTAACTATGTAATAATATTTCTTTTTGATTGTATCTTTTTATTATGTTAATGTTATGTGATAGAACTTTGTAATTCACAATATATTTTATTTTTCTATACAATAAGTTGAAACCTTTGGGATAACAAGTCCTCTTTAAGTAGGGAATCGATATACCCCAAAAAAGGGACGTGGCATGTTTGGGGGCATCACCCAATACCTAGCTCTTTTCCACAACATAAAGATAATAACCACTCCTCCAAATCCAATCCCCATTCCCATCCCCAATGCTATCAATGATATATTTTCATCCACACGACTTAGCCATCCCAATCTTACATTACTACTCTTACTAGCATGATCACCCTTTCTTGCTTGTCTTTCATTTTCATTGCATGAATCTAAAGGACACCCCCATAAGCACTTATTATTTTGAAATGAAGTTACATTGAAAGTGGAAAACTGTGTCCCGGTTGGGATTCTCCCGCAGAGGATGTTTGACGAAACATCTAGAACACTCAACTGATGTAACTTAGAGAGCTCTTCAGGAATTGGTCCACTCAAATAATTATGGGCCAAATCCAACTGCTCCAAAGTAGATATCCCACTAAGAGTTGTTGGTATTCTCCCTTTCAATTGATTCCAAGATAAATTCAACAACCGCAAGTGATTCATACCACCTATGCTTGCAGGGATTTCTCCTGTAAGATTATTGCAAGACAAATCAAATATAGTGTTTGTAGGCAAGAGATATGATAGCTCATATTCACTCCCTTTCATATCAATTTCTATTTCTTCATCTCTGCCATCTTCATATGACACATTTGCAAATTTGGAGAGTTTCTCAAGATGTGTCGGTATGCTTCCATTGAATTTGTTGTTGGATAAATCCAACACATGCAACTTGGTGAGATTTGTGATGCGATGAGGAATAGAACCATGAAGATTATTATAACTAAGGCTTAAAACTCTCAAGTCATGAAAAAAAGTTAAGTATGGAGGAAGTTCCCCTGTCAATCCATTTTTCCTTAAATCTAGATGCTTAAGATGGGTACAATTGGCCAAAGATGTGGGTAGTGCCCCGGAGAAATGATTAGAATGAGCAGAGAAACGTGCCATATTAATGTAATTTCCAAAGCCATTAGGAATCTTCCCCTCCAAGTTGTTTTCTGATAGATCTAATATCTGAAGTGAAACCAAATCAATAATACTATCAGGAATACTCCCTGAAAGGTTGTTATTATATAAGTTTAGGTACGTGAGATCCTTTAATTGACCTATGGTATATGGGATACACCCAGTTAATTTGTTTGAATCCAAATGTAAGGTCACCAATGAATGAAGCTTTCCTATGGCTCTTGGAATTTCCCCTGTAAGATTGTTGTTTGAGAGGTCAAGGGATTCAAGCTTCCTCAAATTGGTAATAGCTTCATATATGTTACCGGTGAGCTCATTTTGAGACAGATCCAGGGAGTTCAATTGAGTTAAATTGGCAAGGGCTACAGGGATGCTACCAGTGAGCTTGTTTCCAGAGAGATATAAGAAGGTCAATTGAGTTAAACTGGCAAGGGCTATAGGGATGCTACCAGTGAGCTCATTTCTAGAAAGATCTAGTAAAGTCAATTGAGTTAAATTGGCAAGGGCTAGAGGGATGCTACCAGTGAGTTTGTTTTCAGAAAGATATAGGGAGATCAATTGAGTTAAATTGGCAAGGGCTACAGGGATGCTACCAGTGAGATTGTTTCTAGAAAGATATAGGGAGGTCAATTGAGTTAAATTGGTGAGGGCTACAGGGATGCTACCAGTGAGCTCGTTTCCATAAAGATATAGGGAGGTCAATTGAGTTAAATTGGCAAGGGCTACAGGGATGCTACTAGTGAGCTTGTTTCTAGAAAGATCTAGGAAGATCAATTGAGTTAAATTGGCAAGGGTTACAGGGATGCTACCAATGAGCTTGTTTCCAGAAAGATCTAAGTAAGTCAATTGATTTAAATTGGCAAGGGCTACAGGGATGCTACCAGTGAGCTTGTTGCTAGAAAGATCTAGGAAGGTCAATTGATTTAAATTGGTAAGGGCTACATGGATGCTACTAGTGAGCTCATTTCCACTAAGTTGTAGGAAAGTCAATGTGGTCATATTGGAAATGATTTTAAATATTTGGCTAGTGAGATTATTTCCCTCCAATTCTAAGTAGGTCAACTTAGGCAAATTCCCAATGTCTTTGGGTATGTTAGAAAAACTATTTCCGTATATGTCTAAGTCGGTCAAGAAAGTCAAATTAGCAATGGCTTTAGGTATACTTAAGCTAAGACCAAGACTAAGAGTTCGCAGGGGAAGTCTGAATATTTCAGAAGGAATAGAACCCATCATATTATCCCTAGAAATGGATAGGTGTCTAAGCTGTGTCAAATTACCCAATTGTCCTGGAATACTGCCTGAGAATTCGTTCAAGTCTAGAGATAGGGATTTTAGTTTCTGCAGCATGCCCAATTCCACTGGAATAGAACCCGACAGCACATTATTGGAGAGGTCAAGTACTCGCAACGCTTTGAGGTGGCCAAACTGGGATGGAATTCCTCCCTTGAAATAATTATCAGAAAGAATAAAAGAGTGCAGTAATGAGAGGTTGGCAAGAGACGGGGAAAGGGTACCTTCCAAATGACTTGCAATAAGATCTATGGCGACTACTCTTTTGGTGTGCTTTCTGCAGCGAATACCATACCATGAGGAGCATATGTTGTGAGAGTTCCCGGCCGTCCAGTTGGAGAGCAAGCCATCTGGATCAGATGTGATGGAGTATCTGAAGGACAAGAGAGCATTGAGGTCCCTTTTCTCGTGGGCGTCCATTGATGACACTATGAATTCACCTTCCTCCACTATGCGTTCAGAATGAGAATTGATATACGGCCCCCATGTTGAGTGTGCAGCCACAGAGGCAAGTATGCAGAGAGGCAGTAATATCACGAGAACATCCATTTCTGCAACTCCGACTACAAAATCCTTCAAAGCCCGCGAGCTGTGTGTTCTTGGGTATGTGCAATGGTTCACATATAAAGAACTCCCGTGTGGAATTGGACGACGTTAAACTTTATTCAAACCTTATTCTTTTTTTGTTTCGACAAAATTCGCCCTTCTTCTTCCCCAGTCAGGTCAAGTGAATAAGGACGAAAATTCCGTTTAGACTCCGCCACTCCTGACTTTACTCTTCCACTTTTGTGAAAGCGGAATTATCGATGATAGTAGTATGAGTTATCTAGAAACCATGTGCATTTAAGATCTAGAAACCATGTCCAGGTCAAGGCTCATTATGATTCAAAATCTTATGAGTTATCTAGAAACCCTACATGAAAATCTTAGACTTTAAGATCCAGGTCAAGGTTCATTATGAATCAATTGTGGATAATGCTATCAAAGAAATCTAGATATGATGCATTTTTTTAATTTCCCAAATCAAGTCAAGTCAATAGCCTTTTCAATTTCCCAAATCGATTTCTCGACATCTCTCGTCCATTTTGGCGGACTATGGAATTTGATTTGGCGGACGTCTTCATCTTCATTCATGGAATCTACGCAATCTACGCAACACTTTTCATTTATAGAAGAAAATTGGTCCCTCTACCCCACTCATTCATGGAATCTACGCAATCTACGCAACACTTTTCATTTATAGAAGAAAATTGGCCCCTCTACCCCACTCAAGTGAAGTCAATACGTAGGGTTTCTTTTTAAACGCTTTCCGGTTGCCCCTCTGTACCATTGAAGTCAAGTCAATACGTAGGGTTTCTTTTTAAACGCCTTCCGGTTGCCCCTCTGTACCATTGAAGTCAAGTCAATACTTATGGTTTTTATTTATTATTAAATTTATTTGCTTATTGATTCAATAATGATGGTGGTCAACATTCACTCAAAACTCAAGGAATTATTTGGTTTGCTTTAGATTTTTATTTCTGCATGCTCTAAAACATTTAAGAAAAGTTTTTTTAAATCACAAAGTTTTGATAAGTTAAAAGGTTACAAAGGTCGATATTGTAACAAACATTTTGATATTGTGATTTAATGTGGGCATACCCATGACATTTTAAGAGAAAGTGTTTTTCATTTTCAACCCTCTTAGCGTCACAAAGATGACAAATTCTTTAGATCTACATAATTTTAGAAACTCTCCAACACCATGACAAAGTAACCTCCTCCTTTAATCCACAATGATTTTGCCAAGACTTGGCAATTTTATGCCACCCCTGCTTCAGCCATAAGTGGTTTTGCTTAGAGCTCAAAGCAATCTTAGGGAACATCTTGTCTTCCATCTTGTTTATATTGTTCTTGTACATTAGGTACCTAGGCATAGTCATGCTCTCACTGGGGGAAATACTCACTTCTATAAAGATGATAGGATAGGGTGTATTGCATTTAATTTTGATATTATAAGTTATAAAATGTTTTTGGTTTTTCTTTATCTTTCTACATGACTCTCTAGAGATGTTCCAGCCCTAGACTTCACAACCATATAAGATAATAGGAGTGACGAGAGTATCAAAGAGGAGTTTATTCTTATCCCATAGCCTAAGGTCCGCTAACTTATAATTGTTTTCAAGTCCATAATAAGCTTTCTACCCTCCATTAATTCTTTCACGTGACATCTTCTAGTTGCATATTTTTCCATTGGATCAATGCTTCCTTGTTCGTGCATTGGTGCAACTAGTGCTCTCTAGTATTCCATACTGCTTCTATTTGGAGCCAAATGGGACCTTCTTTATAAAGTTTTGGTAGGACAATATAGAATTTACAATTTGATCCCACAACTTTCTTCAAGCATGACACATGAAAGACTGGATAAGTCTTGGAGTAGGTTGGGAGAGCCAGCGTGTAGCGACCTGACCAATCTGTTGTATGATCTAATAGAGACCATAAAACTTCATAACTAGCTTCTCGATAACTTTATATTTGAGTAATGTTTGTTTATAAGGCTACAAACAAAGAAACACTTGGTCCCTTTCATTAAAAGAACGTTGAGATCTGTGTTGATCAACTTATCGTTTCATTTGATTTTGCGCCATAAACAAGTTTCCCTTGAGGATACAGATACTGGTTTCTCTAGTGTGAAGTGTTCCATTTGCTGCTTGAACCTTGGAGGTGCTTGGTACATAGGATGCCACTGTGTTGACATGGGTGGAATGCCCTTCAACAAAAGGGGTGCTCCCTGGTATGATGTCCCAATTAGACTTCACATCGTTTGGAATAGGAGTCCCATCCAGATTCTAGCTCGGCTGGAATTACTGGTATGAGGATTGGGTGAATGGTTGTTGGCATGAAGAATGCAGTGTGTGTGGACATGAGCTATTCTAGATGTAGAAAATAAATCTAATCTATCTTATCCTAGTTGGTAGTAGCGAATTTAATGAATGAACATATATGTTGAGGCCTCAACAACTTCTCAATCTAGCGAGCTTGGGGCCTCTCCTAAAATTTTCCAACTCAGATCCTTTTATCGTTGCATCCATTAGCTAAGTTCTCTTGATTTTCAATGGTTAAGCATTTCCTATTTGAGGGGATGAATGATGTATGACTACATGTTGTTTTGAGCTATGTCAGGTTGCAATCATGAGTGAGTGTGGAAATAGTCCCATCAAGTTTGATTGTGTCGCAAGTAGTTTTTATTACGCTTATCATACCTGCATGTACTTTTTTCGCCATTGGTTCTTCGACTAACGATGACCATGAAAGTTTCATTTATTGCTAAGTGGGTTGATTGCAACATCTACAAGACATAGACTAGTTTTGATTTGCTTCTCAGAAAAGAATTGGTACTCCTACCTAGTACTTAGTATCAGGTGCTCCAAATTTCAGTTGGTTGTTTTCACAAGATAATATTTCTTAGTGCCCCATATGGGGTGTCATCTTGATACCAAGTACATGCAGTTGGAGGGTGGACGTAATTCCACCTGGTGGTGCAAACCTCTATGCAAAGACATAAGGGATGCTTCTCGACTTGCTGTGTGATGGGGTATTAACGGTTCTTATCTCCTGGAGTGTGGGTGGATTGCTGGGAAAATGTGTGTTGGTACTATGGAATTGATGGGAAAGTATTTGTTGATTTTTCAATAAGCTAGTCTTAAGCATGAAGTTCATTCCATTTTTATCATTTTACTTAAACCATAAACAATTTGTTGCAGCAACCAAGATCACAAGAAGAAACACCATGCACAAGTATACAAGAAGTATCCTGAGAAACCCTTCTCAACAAGGGAAGAAAACCCAACCAATCCTTTGCTATATTCTTCAAGAGAAAGACCTCCACCACCATAAAGAACTAGCACACAAAAAGTTGCTCACAAACCCTAGAAGACTAGCGCCCAAGAGAGGTGCATACTTTTCCCAAGAAGCAAGTACTTGTTGAAATTTCCAAATTCACACTTGTGATATGATTCCTCAATGGGGAATTTACCTTTATTTATATTAGACTAAACCTGTCAACAATAGCATCTATTGGCACAACATGATCGACCGCAATAACTTATAATATAATTAATAATTACCATATTAATTATATTTTACATTAAGTATATTTACATCACAAATAGGGTTACAGGTAAGTCCAACTCTTGTACAATATAGCAAGAGATCTCATACACCCACTAGTGCTCAGACACTAGGGGCACATCCATCTGTGCTCAGCCACGGGGATGTCCACATCTCTATCTCACTGTGTCTCACATGAGAACCACACTCACTAGTGCTCAACGACTAGGATCATGTTCACCTGTGCTCAACCATAGGCACGTCTAACTCAACAGATCTCTTTCTCACTGCGTTACATAGAAGAATCATCTGGAGTATCACATCATCTCAACTCTCTGCACAGAGGAGGACAATACATCATTTCATCTATGTCTCAGAACGATACACCCAACTCATGGGCTTCCCCACACATGGGCACACAACATTCCATCTCTGTCTCAGAGAGGAACCACATACCTAGCTCATGGGCTTCCCTACATAGGGGCACACAACATTCCATCTCTGTCTCAGAGAGGAACCACACACCCATCTCATGGGCTTGACCACCTCACACATGGGCACAATGTTCCATCTCCATCTTAAAGAGGAACCACACACCCAACTCATGGGCTCTCTCTCTCAGGTTGACTCACTCAGTTTGTGTCCTGGAGGATGTCTCACGCAGTTTTAATCATCAACACTCTTTCTCAGCTAGGGAGGCATTCTCCAGCAGGCCAAGTCTCTCACGGAAATACTCGAACTTCGTCTTGGCAAGCAGTTTAGTGAAGATATCTGCGATCTTCTCATGGGTGGGAAGGTTGTTAGGATATTTAGACACTTAGGAGTTAGTAAGATCTATTTTGTCTATTGTGCCGTTAGGTAAAAGTGTGTTTTCTAGTGTGTTTCTTTAGTATGCATTAGTATGCATTTGTAGTTAGGAAATCCAACAATCACGATATGTTCTCGACATAGAGTGATCCGACGGTTCATACTCTCCTCGATCTTAACGACCATTGATATGTGGCTTAACACCCGATTGATCCATGATCTCTATTTAAAGAGCATGGAGGGTCATTTGTCGATGATCGATTGTGATAAACTCTCTTGTAAAATCTCTCTATAATATTTTTCTCTGCATTAATAAACTGCTCCAAGTGGTCGCGTTGGTTGGGGTCGTGGATGTTTCCCCGTAGGGGTTTTACCACCTGAAAACATCGATGTGTTGATCTTTGATATGGTTATGTGAGTGGTTACTAAAGGTGTTTATCCTCTGTTGGAATACTTGTGTTGTCGAACATGGTATCAGAGCCTGTTTGAAGACCCGGTCCTGTTGTAGATCGAGATCGTGAAGCCGAGTTGCCTCATCTCCACTTTATGTCATTTCCGAACATTTTTGTGCTGAGATGATTGTTCCATTGTGTCCGGAGCGTTCGTTTAAGTTAGAAATACTTTTCTTTTCACTCGAAAAGGTTTCTGTTTGCCCAAGATATGGCCATTATAGTCAGATCCGGAGGTATAAAGCTTGAATATGCATTTTTTAAATTTTTTTGCAGAGTAGTATTTTGGTTTTATTTTATTTATTTATGGGTTGCTACTCTTTTAGATATGTGTATGCTCTTTTCCCCGTGTCCTGTGCGATCTTGGCAAATCGGAAACAGATAGGAAAAGGTGCATCTTCTGAGTAAGTTAACTGATATCTAACCCTTGTTGTCATCGAGAAGCGAATTTTTTTTCCTTGTGTGAAAAGAGTTTTTTTTTAGCACGCTCTCCAGGGCCGTCTTCAACAACAACAACAAAAACAACCCCAATCCTCCTTCTGAACATTACAATATGTTTTGCTAGATCATTTGGTTAAAAGTTGCCTTATTAAGTAATAGGTCTTGAGTTCAAGTCTCTCTTTTGTTACCTTTTTTGAAAAAGTTCATGCTAAAATTGTAAAGTGTATTTCACTTCAAGTATAAAAGCGAATCACTATAAGTAGCTTTAATATTTTATTTCAGAGTTATTTATTTTGCATGCAATTTTTTGTTATAAAGTAACTTCATTGTAAAAGTGATCCCCACTTCTCTTTATAAAAGTGGGTCACTTCATAAAGAAACTTACACAATCACGTGGTCATTTGGTTACTGATTGTGCCTTTTTTAAAAAGGGCATAACTCTAACATCGGAAGTCCGTTTTCAGTGCCGTTTTGTTTTAAAACCGCATAATTTTTTGAGCTCTTTCCATCCATATCATCAGTTTCAGTTTTTAAATCCACATTATCTGCATATTTAATATGGATTCTACAAGTACTATCTTGCTTACCAATAACAGCTACTTCCAATGGAAATATCATATGAAAGAATTATTAACAAGTAAAGGCTTGTACCATATTACTTTGGAAAAGGAAAAAGCACCCACTGATGCTGATAAGAAAGCCAAGTGGGATAATAGAAATGATGAAGCACATGGACTAATCGGACTATCCATCTCTCCTAATTTAACGTTCCACCTTCAAGATATTGATGACCCCAAAGAAGCTTGGAACACGATTGAATCTGTGTTTGGTAAACTCAATATTATTCGAGCACAACAGTTAGAAAATAAAATACCAACCTTGAGTACAAATGATTTTTCTTGCCTTGGAGACTATCTATCTAGTTTTAAAACACTTAGAATTTTATGTGAAGAATGTAAGATAAAGATGGAGGAAGAGCGTTGCATCTATCTTATTCTTTCTAGGCTAGGTAGTGCATATTATGTATTTGTATCTACCTTTTATTCCATGAGAGAGGCTCTAGGGGAAGAAGCTTATGAAAAACCCACTCTTGAGTCCTTTTGTGCTTCTTTGATTCGAGAGGAAGATAATCTTGTACAATTTGAAGTGATCAACATTGCAGGTTCCTCCAACAAAGACTTTGTTTCCCAACAGAAAGATAAACCCAAGTATCCCAAGAAGAAACATCCTCGCTACAACAACAAACAACATAAGGGTCCCAAACCTGCTCAGACAACTTCAGCTCCCACTGGTGATAAAGGAGCAAAATATAAAAGTAAGAATACTAACAGACATTGCAACTTTTGTGATAAATACAACCATGATGAGTCCAAATGTTTCAAGAGGATGGCATCTTTAGAAGCAACGATGAAGAAGCACAACATCAGTATTGGTTCTACTTTTTCTTCTCACGGACATGCACTTTTTGCTTTTGGTTTCTCCTTCAATTCAAATTCTACTACTACTTCTTCTTCTGATGAGTGGCTTATTGATTCAGGAGCATCTTATCATATGGCTGAGGATAAAGCCATATTTTCTACTCTAAATGAATGTAACACCAAGAAAATATTTGTTGGTGATGATAGATCTCTTAGTGTTGTAGGATCTGGAACAGTTCAAGTAGATAATGGTCATTTCAATGATGTATTATGTGTTCCAAGTATTTCTTGTAACCTTCTATCAGTATATCAAATCACTCATTCAGGTGAAGGTAAAACCATTGAGTTTTCACCTCACCAAGTTGTAATCAAGAATCTAAAAGATCATAAGCATGTTCTTGCAACTGGAATTGCTGATGATATTACCAGGTTGTACAAGTTTGACAACTTTGGGTCATCATCTTTTTCATCAGTTTTTGTTTCTCATAGAAATGACTTGAGCAAACTTTGGCATGAGCAGTTTGGTCATCTAAAATATCGCTCATTGCAACAACTATGTAATCAACAGATGGTGACATGTCTTCCTCTTGTTTCATGCAAAAATGGTGTTTGTGTCGGTTGTGTTCTCGACAAACATCATCGGGACAGTTTTGACAAACGTGCCTCTTGGAACGCCTCGGGTCCTTTGCAGCTTGTTCACAATGATTTGTGTGGTCCACTTTCTTCTCCTTGTTTTTCTGAGTGCAAGTATTTCTTAACTTTCATTGATGACTTTTCCAGACGTACATGGGTTTCCTTCTTAAAACTCAAGAGTGAAGTTTTTGACAAGTTTTGGGCCTACAAGGCCCTTGTAGAAAAGCAATCTGGACATCAAATTCAAAGGTTAAGAACAGATAATGGAGGTGAATATGTGAACAATAATTTTACAAGCTACTGCACTACATAGGGAATCCAAATGCAACACACTGTTCCATATACGCCACAACAAAATGCTGTTGCTGAGAGAAAGAACCACACATTAAAAGAAATGACTAATTGTATGATCCAATCTAAGGGATTAAGTCTAAAGTATTGGGTGGAAGCCATCAACTGTGCAAATTACATAGTAAATCACACTCCCACAAAGGCTCTTAAAAATATAACACTGGAAGAAGCTTGGACTAAAATTAAACCAGATATAAGTCACTTCCGTGTATTTGGCAGTATAGCATGGGCTCACATTCCTGATGAGAAAAGGAAAGCATTGCAGCCTAAAAGTGAGAAGCTTATATTTATTGTTTATTTTGAAGATGTCAAAGGTTACAAACTTCTTCAATCACATTGTAATGAAATTATTATTAGAAGAGATGTTAAATTTGATGAAAATCTCTTGGCTTGCAAGCCTAATTCGATGATTGTGCCTTCTTCGGCCTGTGAGCCATCTTCGGCATTTGTGCCTTCTTATGATCTAGTTTCTCCTTCAGATGATGACAGTGAGGATGAAAATCCACCTCCACCTGCTAACCCTCCTCCAGATGAGTCCTTTGAACCTGAACCAGCACCAACTCCATCGCTTCCTAGATGGGTCCATTCAAAACGAGAAGCAGCTGGTGATCTTGTTGGTGATCCTTCAAATCAACGTCAAACACGTTCATAGTTCCAACGAGCCTCTTCTCTTTTGGATCAAGTTTCAAAAACTCATGATCCAGAGACATTTGTAGAAGCTTCAGGTCATCCAGATTGGGATACAACAATAATGAAGAGTATCGTTCTTTAATGGAAAACAATACTTGGGATCTTGTACCTCTTATAAAAGGAAGAAAACTTGTTAGATGCAAATGGGTCTACAGAACTAAGTATGATTCAAATGGAAGTGTTGAAAGACACAAGTTTCGGTTAGTCGCCAAAGGATTTTCCCAAGTTGAAGGAATTGATTATAATGAAACCTTTGCCCCTGTAGCAAAAATGAATTCCATCTGCCTTGTTCTTGCCCTTGCTGCCTCACATAAATGGGAGGTCCATCAGATGGATATTAAATCCGCCTTCTTGCACAGATATTTGCAAGAATAAATCTACATGGAACAACCTCCTGGCTATGTCCAGAATGACTCCAGCCTTGTTTTTCGCTTCAAGAAATCTCTTTATGGTCTCAAGCAAGCTCCCCGAGCTTGGTATGCCAAAATGGATAGCTTTCTTATTGCCACTGGATTCTCTAGATGCCATTCTGATCCTAATGTCTATACCAAGAAAGTAGGAAGCCATCTCATAATCCTTGTAACAACCCTAGTAGAATATATGTTTAGGGATTATTAAGTAAACATTTATTTGGTGATTAATTGTCTTAACATGGTTTTAACTAAACAATGATTGGCATAATATAT
>ML778079.1:352376-383839 GCA_009831015.1 Picea engelmannii | reverse complement strand
TAATTAAATATTTATTAGTTAATTAATTGTTATAATTTTAATTAATTAATTAATTAAATTAATTACCTATCACATTGAATGAACAGGGTAATAAATTTAATAGGGTTAATAAATTATATTGTTTAAATTAAAGATTACGTATACGGAGGGGATAAGGGCCATTAATAAACGGATAAGGAACATGAATAATTGGATAAGGGGCATTAACTATGTGGATAAGGTAATGAATGCAGAGATAAGGAAATAAATGAGGTGAAAGGGCGGTGAAGGAGGGATGATCATTCTACGGGGGTTTTTGGGGAGGGTTCTCTTGGATTTGCAAAGGAGTTGAGTTATGTAGTCGGAAAGGATTAGTACAGGGGGCACCGGTTTGCTGGAGGTTTTGGGCATGGGGGCCAGGATATCCATATGGTATCCTCGAGCTAGGAAGTTGTCCTAGTTGGCAGGGTGGAAACACGGTTTGGGCAGAGTTGGTCCGTGGCTTCAAGCTGGGCAAGGCAGCAGCAGGAAGGTCAACAAGACAAGTAGAAAGTGGAGGGTTAGCATCAGACCAAGGTATTTTAAATTACGTATTTGTTTTATTATGTTATGAATTTTATTATTCGTTGATAAATTTATATGCGTATGTGCTGAATTTATAAGAAATTACTGAGTTTCTGAAATAAGTAGAAGTTACTATTTTGTTTGTGGAATTAATTGATGTTAGATTAATATGGTTCCTACACATGGTATCAGAGCGGCTTAGTTTGAAATCTGGGCCTATGGGCCAAGTTCCAACTCCAACTCCAGCTTCACCTAACCTGCAAGCCAAACACACAAGTTTTTTACATAGATATAAATATAAACGAAATATACATACTAAAAGTTTTTAACACATATATAGACACAAAAAAAAATGTAGAATTTTGAAAGTCAAAATCAAACATGGGCCATGCTTCATTGAAACCTGAAAGTAACATCATTAACATGAGATCTAAGCGTAAGAAAAAGAACTCATGTTTTTGAGAGTTTTTTTTTTTTAATTTTGTAAACTAGCTAGGGTTTTCTGTTTCCATTCATATAGAAGGCTTGATATGGTTAACAATACAAAAAAAAAAATCGATCAATTTCAAATTGTATTTGAGAGAGACGAATATTAACTTCATGAAAGAACATAAGAGTATATTGGTAGACAAGTAAACCGGAATGGTAAGTCAGCCCATACAGAAGAACACTTTGTTACCTGGACAACAAGTATTAGCACAAAATATAAGACAAACACCTTGCTTGCAGAAGCCATGGGAGCTGCTCTCACCCAATGGAATATATCTGTAGGCAGAGCATGCCGTCCCTACCCTGATCCCCCGAGCCTGCCATCACCATCGCCAACTGATTCCAGTCTGTACAATTGAAAACTGCTTTGATGGATGATTATTAGTTCCCTGAAGTCCAATGAGATAAAACAATACAAGGAAAACACTCACACTACGTATTCCCAATGATGCATACTTAGCATATGATTAACCTTTTATTTTATCGTATTTGAATTTATAGGACTTGTAAATGCCGAAAGCTAGTAATTTGTGAGCATTTTTGGAATTTTACTAAAAAATCTGGTGTAGTTTCGTCCGGGTTATGGCACCTAGATGATTTTGTGACAGGGTTTTCACCACCTGGTTTAACTTTCTAGATGTATGTATTGGTGTTCAAATAAAAGAAAATTTAAAGAGTTTACTTTCGGCTTTAGATACTAAGACCAAGAGGCCATTTTCTACGGATTAACTATAACACCATTGTTTTGGCTTAAATTCCATAAGTCTCAGTTCTGCCATTTCTTCCCAATTAATTTAATTAATGGTGGATTGGTAATTGGAAGAAGGTCAAAAATGCTTTGTCCAAGGACTCGAAAGTCACAGGGAACCCGATTTTTCGTCTACATATCATTTGGTTGATGGGCCAATGAGTGTGCGTTGAAATAATCGTAGTCTGATGGAATCATCCATAATGTTGTTGCAAGAGCACCATAGGTGGAAATTCATGACATGGTTGGCAGGGTCATCACCTGCCTTTCCTTCAAATTTGGGGATGTCTGAAGGTAGTTTGGTAGGCATTGCGGGCCATGTGGGGTCATGAAATATCAAATCTTTGGTGATTTTTCTTAGATCTGGTATGTTAAGAGAGGCCAAATATGGCATCTGCAGTGGGGGGGGGAGGATTAGCTCCAGCCATGGTGTGAGTGTGTTGTGAACCTGACCCTTGAGGGGGACTAAGACCGTGGGAGGTGGACCCAAGTAATGTGGAACCAAGCAAAGTTGATCATAAGACAGTGGCACTCACAGGAGTGTGTGAAGGTGGTGCCGATGAGTTGGAAAGACTAGGAACTCCCTCTAAAATAGGAGGGAGGTTTAGTAAACATTTGGAATGACAGGGGTTCTGTGGGTCCCCTATGATGTTCAACTAGCTGAGTGGATGTGTGCAAAATGTGATGAGAGAAAATAAACAAGAGCCTTTGTTGCAAATTTTGAACTTTACACAATATATATATCTAAATCAAAATGTAAGAAGTGCATCATACATAAAGTGTTTTGAAAAAGAAGCATATATGTGGATAAGTGGGTTTTGTCCGCATGGGGAATCAAAGTAAACAAATGCTCGTGTCCTAAAAGACGTAACGTCCTTCCTCTCAAATAGCACTGGACCTTCCAATAGTACTCAACAGTAGGGACTGAAGTCACCGGAAGATAAACTAGTGAAGGATGAAATAATCAGTTATAATGAGGGGTAAAGGGGGCATATCCCGAAAGAGCTGGCAATATTTCCCAATAGCCACACAAAATCTGATCAAGGTGCAATTGCAGCCCACAATTTCCACCTGGGTAGATGTCCTAAAATTTGGTCACTAGGTACCTCGGTCAAAGTGCGACATTAAGATTTTCGGCCTAAGAAATGGGTCACGGGCTGGATCCCGTCCAAGAGGTGGGTGCCTCAAGGGGGGACGCACAGAACAACTGGACCTCGGCCTTCAACCCTTCACGGGTATATCCCTGCCTTATGGTGTTAGGAACACTTGACTTTGATGATTTTCAATTCCCTATTTGACAACTTTTATTGTTTTGACAATGTGAGAACCAGATTATGGGGAGTTATTTGGATACCTATCCCCGAAATCCTACCTAGACTAAAAAATTTCTTTTGGCGCCTCCTGTCGAGGAAACCTTAGTGAGTTTTTAAAAAACAAATAGATGTAGTTGTTTTGAGAGGTTGGGCGTGTGAACCAACCTCGTTGAATTTAAATGGGAGTGGATAGTTTCGTCAAGAAAAGGGTGGGGTGTTTCAGAATCCCTTTGGAGGAAACTTACTTTGACCTCCACGTTTTCGAGAAGAAAACTATGTGAGTGATAAGTGAATTTTGTGTGTGAATGAGTGAAAGTATGCCAACATTTTAATGAATTAGGTGTCACCTTGCTGCATGTGGAATTCGCTTGGTACTTACAAGTGTTGATTACCTAATTAACTAAATGCCTTTGGTACAACCTTGCGTAATTCAAAAGTTCCTAGGAAGCTAGCATGTGGACATGTGGGTCCTTTACTATTCCTTTAACTCCCTATTGTGATTTAATCTAAGAAAAGTTTTGAAACTATCCTATATTGTGATCATGTGGGCATATATGGGCCCATTACAAAACTTTTAAACTTCCCTTGTGTTTTAATCTAAGAAAGTAAATTTCAACACTATCCTATCTTTGTAGCATGTGAGCATGTATGGTCCCGTTACAATCTTAAGATGTGTTTGAAAAAATAAACTAAGAGGAGTCCCAAGAGGGGTTGTTGTCCTCTCCTAAAGGTTTTAATCTTTTTAAAGGAGATGAAAATGTCCTACAATCTTTTTCTGATTCTCAAGGTCCCTTGGAAGCGTGAGAGAAGAGCATACTAAGCGATTGCTATCCAACTTCTAGTCCCAATGCAAGTTAGATGTGTTTGCAAATGATTCCAATTTATACTTTTAGTCAAAGCAAGCCATCCATGTGGCAAAATGAAAGAAAAAAGAGGAAAAAATGATTTTAAACCCCCTAAGTGCCTATGTGTTTTGACTAATCCCTTTATATGAAGAGGGAACTAAGTGTGGTGCAACTTAAAAACATGCATGAAATCACTTTTAAGAAGGCTAGGGGCCTTCCCCAAATCACAAAAAATGTTACAATGTGTAGTTTTATGCACAGGTGCATGGGTCTCAATGTAGACAGAGGCGCACTGAGCGCCTGTGCGTAGACCGAAACGAGCTCTCGAGTGCAGGTGCGCAGAACAATACTGTGACTTTGGCGCATGTGAGCATGATGCACGTCTGTGGACCAAAAAACCCATGCACAACAGACACATGGCCGTGAAGAAAATTCTGGATGGAATTCTCTCAATTCAACTTGGAATTGGATGTTTTGCAAGTCGGCTTGGGCTGGTTAATGCACTTGCAAGTTAAATAAACCAAAAGAAGAGCTAGAAAAACCCAAATGGGGTAGAAAATGATACCTTTCCCCAGTAGAGTCGTCAATCTGTTGCGCCTCTTTCGTCACCTTAGTGAGAAAAACAGAGGTGCTTGCAAGCTTAGTTGGGTTTGCTAAGCAGGATAGCTGTAAGGAAAAGGGTTAGAGAAAGAAATATAAAATAACAACTAAGAAATAAACTAAGAAATAAAATAACAACTAAACTAATGAGCATACGGACATAAGGACAAAAGAAACAATAAGACCCATGTCACCAATGGTAAGGTTTATATCAGTGAAAGAAAACACCAAGAAGAAAGAGGACTATGAGTCCCTTCTTCCTCCAAGGGAGGGCTCTTGGATCCCCACAAATAAGCTCTTCTTACAACTTTGAATGAAAATGGTGAAAGAATTCTTTGCTAATCCACTCAAGGGGTGAGATGGATATCCCAATGCAATGGTGCTAGTATACTCTTGGTGAGAATAGAGGATTCCTCAAGAGAATAGTTGCAGCATAACTTTGCTATTGAATTCCTTGAAAAATGAAGTGCACCCATGTCCTTTTTATAGCACTTCTTTGAGGTATTGTGCAACCATCTTGTAGTGTGTAAAGAGGCTAACTAGGGAATTTCTAGGTCTTTGACCAGCCACCCAGTCGGATCCAGTCCAGATTTGAGTGTCAAATAAACTTGGAAGTTGAACCATAAGTGGGTGGGAGGCCGACCACTCTCATAAATGCATCGTTCTCAGATGTGCAAATATTTTAGCGACCACAGTCGCGCATCAGGCGCATATGCGCTTTTCCTGCATTTCTGTTTTACGCATGTGTGTGCGCGCCCTGTGTAGTCATAACGCACTTTAATTTTGTCACTGGTTGTATAGTTTTTTACCCTTTGGAAATTATTTTGTGGTAATTTTGGTCGATGGGTGACCTCATAACTGTTTGGCGATGTTGAATTCTTGTAACCATTTGCAGACGAAATTTCAGTGATAACACTATGCTTAAACTATTTTTTGCATTAGTGTTGTGTATTTTTAGTGTATCATACTCTAGTGTGTTTTTTTCGTTCCTAGATGTTGGTGTCTTCACTACCCTATATCGGCTTTGTTGATGGTTCTAGTTGCAGTACTCAAAACCTAGCATCTGCTGCATGGAAAATCTATGCACCTACGGATGAGTTGATCAGTCTACATGGTGTTTTCCTTAGTCGTGCAACTAATAATATCGCGGAATGCAGTTTAATTATCAAGTTGTTAACTGACGCCATTTCATTTGGCATCCGTCATCTTATTGTATGACTTGATTCACGGTTAGTAGTGCTGCAATTGAGTAACATTTATTCCATCTGAAGTCCTACTTTGTTACAAGTATACTTAAGAATTCACCTCTCGGAAAGACGTTTCGTTTATATTGAGTATCAACATATTCATAGATCTCTAAACACATTTACATATGCATTGGATAATTATTTATTAGAAAAACATTTGCGACATTTATAAACCAAAAAACACATTTTAAAAATACAAGTAAGTCGGTAGGAAATTTATATTAAAAATGATAAAAGTTACAAAAAGTGTTTGTCCAAGGACCAAAATATCAAAAAGTGAAGCTCATAGCTTCATGTACAAAAGCATCAAGGATGTTGCTCGTTGTAACAAACAATTTCCCATGCCACTCTACGGAGTAGTCGACCAATAGATGCAGATACGCCAACTGTATGGCGTTGTTAGTTTCGAGGAAGTTCATCCATCGTGGCATCAAGGATGTTCATAGTTAACTCCTCTAGGTTCTGCTCAATCACCTCTAGATCCACAACAACCACTCCTTCCACAACACCTCTCTCTCCTCACCTCTGAATGGGATATGATCTCAGAGGATGATAGGGTGCCACATCTGCATTATTGAGAGCACTTGATTAGTATTGGATAAATGAAAAAAACATTTTATATAATTAAAATATTAAAAACATCATATAATGAAAATTTCCTTCTTACCTATGTCTCCCCACTGAGATCCCTTAGGAAAAGCTAAGTCAGGGTCCCCATGGAAGTCCGTCCTGGTGTAAGCATAGTCCTCCACCATGATTAGTTGATTTCATAGCCACTAGAAGAAAACCTCATCATATTTGATGATAGGCATGCCACAGTGACGAGCCATCAACTCCACCCATCTTTTCATCCATGGATTTTGTTGAGTGGGTATGCCCCACTCCACTTGTACACATAAGACGGGGACCCTCTCTAGGAAGGAGGACACCAAAATGGACTTGCAACCAAACTGTTTCAACCGACCATTTCGACACTTTGTCAGTTTCTTTTTCATGTTCTTTAAGACACCCTCGCACCAGTTGAATACCCTAGGCTCCATACACTCTATGGTGTATTGAAAGAGGCTTTACAAATACATGTGGGGAGATGCACTCCCAGCCATCCGGGTAATGGTATAAAGGATGGTTTGCAATGGTAAATGTTGAACATCTCTAATGGAAACCTTGCCACTATGTTTTTCTGTACCTAAAACGCAATGGTGTGCAACATTGTAATCCATGGGTTCTCCCCCACCCCTTCTTCCCAAGAGTGATACCCGAGAGCCTCGACGAGATAACCCCATCAAAAAGTAAATGTCATTTATATCGAATATGATTGTATGCAAACCCACATGAAAGGCTTGCTCGTTTACATCCCACATATGATCCAAATACTCCAACAATCTTAGTTGGGATCTCATGCCCTAAATTTTGAAGAACTTGAGTAATCCACACTCTCGAAGTGCCATAAATGTGCCTGGGTCATTCTCGGCAAAACATGATTCTTCCTATTGCTCATGTTCCCTCCACTCGAGCATTTTGATTATGCAAAACCTGCCAAGTAACATCAAAAGAAGATTAGATTTATTAAAAATCAATTCTTGGAAGTTTTCCTAACTCTTTTTATCTTTTCAAAAATTGAGTTGTGGTCGTCGTAGGGATTTTCGTTTATGTAGAGAAACGTCATCGCACCCTGTCTTTGAGCCCCCTGTGGTGATTTCAGATCGTCACTGTTCACGATACTATGGGCCTGCGACGATTTGAACGTGCAAGTACCCCCAAAAATTGACCCAAACAAATAAAAATAAAATTTTAAACCATGAAAAGATAAAGAGGCAGGAGGCTACCATTTTTATGGAAGCGGTTTGCGAAATGATCCACCAGGCGCTCCAGAATAAACAGTTGAAATTTGGGAGAAAAAGAGGGTTTTGGGCACTATTTGGGTGAAATTTCCAAATGAAATGGTAAATGGGTTGTTTTGACCTATTTACCATATTTTATTATAAAATTACATTTTTTTTCATATTTTACCCATGCCCTAAAGTCTAACCAACTTTGCAAAGTGTTTTCTATTACAGATTGAAAGATCTAAGGATGAGACGTTTGATAGGGGTCCACCATTTTTGGTTGTTTTTGTGGATTTTTCTTCTGTACAGATGATTTTAGGGTTTTTTAAGAAAAACTCCGAGCACAGTCTTAATTCTTTCTCACGCTCGTGAAACCATGAGAATGAAATCGAGTAAGATTTTATCACTTTTTCGAACTCACGTTGGTAATACGAAAAGAGAACCCTATGGAGTATCCTTTAAGCTCTTTTCAAACTGTATAGAAATGAAAATATAGCCGAGCGACCTTGTTCTTTTCACGCTCGTAAAAGTATTTGAAGAAAACATCTAATGAGAGGTAGATTATCTCTTTTTCAGTCTCGTCAGACTAACTTACGAAAAAGGACATTATGGAGTTCTCTTTAAGTGTTTTGAAGACTCTCTAAACATGAAAAACCCCGGACTTTTCTTTCTTTGGACTCATAAATCAAACATGGAAAGACCCATATCGGATCGAACCAGTCCTTCTTAGGGTTCGTTAAACATACTCTAAGGGACTCATCCGAAGGATGAGTGACGCCGACCATGCTCCACAGAGCACGTCCACTCCCACCAGGACCTTCCTTTATCCTAGGCCCGAAGAACTTCAAGGTTCTTCCGATCCCTTATCGGGACCCCTTAATACCAAAAGAACACTCTCCGTGATCTCCCTTTGACTTATCGGGAAATTGGGTTTCGCGATATCGCGAAACTCGTGAGCACGTTCCTCGTGCTACCCAAATCCCCGAAACCCGATGGGTCTCAATACCGACGCTTCCTTGTTCCTATCGGGGATTTCCCTATTGGGAAATCGGCATAGGTGATATCGTGTCTCACTGCCTTCCCAAATCTCCGAACCCTGATTCACGATGGCGCTCCCACTATGGCGCTAGCCCCTCCAATTGTTCCTCCCCGTTTGACCTATCAACCCTCGTGACCATGTCCTTCCCCCCTTATCGGGATTTCGGAGTTCGTGAGTTTGAAATGCAAAGAACTCACACTCCAGGAATCCCCGATCTCTGATGCCACCTGTCCTCTGTCCACGACAAAGGCCTGGGGCCCACGCTCCCGTAGTGATCGGGAAATCGCGTTTCGGGAAATCGCGAATCCTAGTGCGTTGTGTCACGAACCTTTCTAAATCCCGAACTCCGATATGCGACACCACCTGTCGTCGTCTCAGGGTGAGACTCAACCCTCCGACACCTGTCCTCCACTAGGCATCTTTAACCCTGTCGGGAAATCGTGGATCGCGATTTCAACATATGCAATGCGCTTGACTCCAGAAATCCTGAATTTCTGAACTCCGATTCTTCCCGATCCTTTGACACGCATCCCGTAGATCAACAACTCTGATCACGTCGGGAAATCGCTAATCGCGATTTCAATATGCTCGAGTCTCCTGTCTCCGGAAACCCCGAATCTCCGATTCCTGTTTCTTCGGGATCGTTCGCCACATGTCCCTGCTGTGTGGACGACTCTGATCAAATCGAAAAATCGCGGATCACGATTCCTATATGCAAGAGTTTCTTGCCTTTGGAAACCCCAATGCTCCAAACGCTGACTTCCCCAAATCTCCTGCCAAGTGTCCTCGCTGTGATCGACGGCTCCCGTTGCGTCGGGAAATCGCTAGTCGCGACTTCAATAGGCTCAAAAATCTTGTCTTTGCAAACCCCGATAAGCCGGATCCCGATGGCCCTCGTTTCCTTTCTACGCCTAAGGGCTAAATCTCGCGCAACGTCCCCACGATCTGGCAGGTGTCGGGACTTTGCTAATCTCTCCTGCGAATCCTGACCATCGATTTCTCCTCTTTGGCTCCTCTCGTTCTAAAGCTCCTTCTTGCTCGAATCTCTCCTGATTTATTCTCCACGGTATCTCGAAGGAACTATCCCCCCTGAGCTTGTCACCTCTGATTCTTTCAGAGAATTTGCGCACACTACTCGTGCCCGACCTTCAACAACTTCCTAAGTGTTGAGTCTTTCAGACTCTGTGCACTTCCGCAACAGTAGTCTCTACCTTCCTTTGCTCAGATTAACCCCTGAGACTTTTTAGTCTGCCTGTGCGCTCTCCCATCATGACCTCCACAGACCCTTGAGACTTCTGAGTGAATGAGAATAAGTATTAAACTACTGAACCCTCATCAACGCACTCTATGTGGATGAATTTGACTGCACTCTTTGCAGGAATCTCCTGGTTCAGTTAGAGAAACAATTGAAACTTATTCTTTTCTCTCTTAGACTTCAGTTAAAACCTCTGAAATCACATGCACAGCATGTCAAAGAAATTGCATGACCATAAAGAAAACATTCATGAGCACATAAACAACATACACAGAGAAACAACAACCAGCCATGAAATTGAATCAAAGACTCTCTTCTATTAATTCAAAAACATTTGTACATGGGTGTTCTTCACAAATTCTCTGCTTGCTCTTCTCTCTTGAATGCTTGATTATGAATAATGTTACAATGTACAAGTGAGGGTGTCTATATCCGTTTTCCCTCTCGAACTTTAAGACTGTCTAATCTAGACTTAAAATCCTATCTACCTGCATTAACTAAAGTAAATGCCTCCTATATATTTCAGACAAGAGCGTAGGGCTCGAGGTCTGATACAATACAACAAAAGGCGCTCCTTCATAAACGTTTTCTTGAAGGATATGGCGCTTCATCATTCAAAAAGTTTATCAATCTTATATGTCATGTGTTTAAAAACACATGCGCTGGCTCCACGCTTGCTTTGGTAGTAGCGATGCTCCTACATCAATGAGCTTACATTACAAGCATATGTTATCCTCCTCAGGCTTGTGTAAAAATAAAGAGGTACTCGCCAGAAATGGTGGGGGAAAATTGGGAAATAAATGTGTCTCTGTATTGGTGTTAGTGGAAGTAAGTCACTCTTAAACATGACACCCCCTTCATCACTATATCCAGGTTGGGAAATCCATTTGTCTCTCGTTTGACCATCCACAAGTTCATATGTTGGGTCCTCCTTGATTTAATGCTGCCAAGAAAATTGTAGTGTCATTCATATGTTCAAGAGAAGTCCAACCTAAAAAATTCTTTTGTCAAGTCGACCATCTGCAGTTATAAATTTTCTACCATGTCGGCCTTCCCTGAGTCAGTCCTGAATCACTTCATACTCTTATCTACTTCAAATATGTTATATATTTTGTGTCATTGATGGGGGATACATTAAGGCCCTCCTATGACGAGTCTTTTCCTGTCGAATTAAACTCATTATCTGGGAACAAGACTTATAAATCATTTAGTACCTTGGAGCCTGCATTCCTCAATGGCAGACTTCTTCTCTTTCAAAAGTGGGTTCACATCATTGACCCCTGATTGAAATATTCCATTGAGTTTTCGAATTCAACTCATTCATTCATATTCGTTGGATTGTACTAGAGTACCTTGGGAGTCATTGACATCAATGGTGATTTCCCTCTCCCTTGTTAACAGTTTTCATTTATGACTAGTAATCAAGTGGTTTCTACCATGTTCGACTTCAACACCTGTAATCACATGGCTAGATTTTTACTTAGATACGATGGAAATGAAGACCTTGGATCTCATCATATTGGTCTAGGCTATGACATAGTATTCATAAGTTTGTACTGACACATAGATCCATTGTGTATGTCTCGTGGCTATGTCTAAATTTGAATTCTTTAAATGCATAGATCCACATTGTATTTTTGGTGGCTATGTTGAATCATGATGACATGGATCCACAGTGTATCTTTAGTGGCCATGACTCACTTGACACTTATGACTAGAGTCACTTGTAGTCTTAGTATGGGAATTCCTACCTCAGAAGATGGTATATTATTCTGCAGATGCTTGATTGTTTGTAGGTTCCCGATTGATGCGCTCCTTTCTTTTGACACACACATTCTACAAAGTATTTTAGTTGTCACAGGTTCCAACTTCATACTTTGGGGGAATTATGTTACACATTATTTTGGTCACCCCAGTGATCAACTGACAACATGTGCATAAATCACTTCCATGTTCCCTGAAAACATTAAAAGAGACTTTCTCCATGAGAAAAGTGGTTTTCCTTTTCTTCCTTAAAAATTATGACAAGAGAGTTCGTCACATCCTGCTCTATGCATGGGGTGTGACGATGCTTGATCGTCACACTCTGCACCAAAGCTGGTCTGCAACATCATCGTAGGCTGCCTGTGCATAGGGTGCGACGATGATTAAGCAAGGGAAAAGGAAGAATTCACAAATGTTCTAGAAGGGAATCTTCTAGAAGATGAGGTGGCCTTCGATCGGTTTGGATCTTACTCGCTTCTCTGATTTAGTGGGCTCATCCTAATCTCCTCATCTATCTCTCTTTCACCCTATATAAAGAGATATATCTTATGGAAAAGGCTAAGGCTTGCTTATGTATGAAGAATTATGCTATAGATTATATTGGAGATAGCTTTGCTTTAGCTCTCTAATTCAGGTTGTGGATCTTCTTCATCAAAGGCATTGGAGAAAAGGTGTGTGTGTTGGAGTAAAGAGCCATTGGAAGGGACCTTGCAACATCAAGGCATGGGTTGTATTCTCCACTTTCATTTAATATAATGCAACAATATATTTCTTCCCTATAAAAGTGTCGTTACTTTTATTGTATAACTCCTTGATCTTATACATAGAATTCATTGGAATATATATATATATATATATATATTTGTTCTCTCTCTTTGTTGGCTTGTGCTTCTTATACAGGTTCACCATCCCGCAAATCCAAAGATGTAGCGACAAGGATGACACTAGCGAGGATCAAATGTCATTTAAAAGGTATGTCATTTTTCCTTCTCTAAACTAGTTTATATGACAATGAAGTCTAAGGTGAAGTTTATATTCTGCCATGTTTTGTTCTAGCTTTCTGTTGAAGTTAGGGAGATCCATTTGTGTCCGCACTTATAGATTTTTCCGATAACAACTCGGTCTTCGTTGACTAGTGTGTTGTGATGCATGTGCTTGGCTCGGTGCTTTTATTGGAGTTTGGGCCCGTGAGGTAATTGGCCCAATATTTTTTGCATAAAACTCAAGAAAACTTTTATTTATTATATTTTTCTTTTTACCAAACTACATAAATTAATAATAAACTATTATTTTTAAATTTATATAAAATAATTTTAAAACAATATAAATTTATATATTATTTTATAGAACTGTAGCCTGGTTTAACAAAACAAAGGCAACTTGGCGTTTTTAAGACCTTTTCAAAGATCGAGGAAATGTGAAAGAGAGATGGGAGGTCTCGACAAACTCCTATTGTAAATCTTTTCGATTTTGACAAATGCAACGCAAGGATTTGAGATTTTGACGGTAGAGAAGTTTTGCGAAAATGGAAAAATGTTTAGAGGTTCATTGTCGCTAAAAATCTTACACTAGGTGACAAGGATTTAAAGGTTCATTGCGGCTAAAAAGATTACGCCAGGAGACAAGGATTTAAAGCTAGTGCAACTTGACAAAAAAATTTGGCGAGGGACACAAAGTTTAGAAATTTCAATATTTGTTCTAACATAGGCTGCATCTAGGGATGGTGCTTTCCTGCAAAGTGCCAAGAACAGTAGACCACGTACCTTCATCCATTGGGCGACTTGAAATCAACCCTGTCAAACTCTGAACATTGTCATTTTACCTGCGCCTGTTCTGAAACCAAAACTGTTTATTCTCTGCAACTGAAGAGTTTTTGCACAAGTGCCTCCATTGGGCTATAGAGTCATCATGCCTAGAAATTGAACCATATTGGATGCCAAACTAAGAAGCGAACTACTAAACTGAAATAAAATGTTGAACTAGAAGGCTGAAATGAAATGTTGATTCGGACAATTTATTTATATACATTGGCCCTACACTAATTAGGCGAAATTCGATTGATCAAGTAATACGAAATTTCCAATGGAGCCATGCAAATAGTGGATTTCTTAACATACCTTGCTTGCTACTAAATGAAGGAATGAAAAACTAATATAATTTTTGCAACAAAGAATGAATAGGTAGCTTGCGCTTACTTATGAAGTTTGGTTGCACACAAAACGTTGCAACATTTTGGACCTCTTGAAGAAAATACTCCAACCAAACAGCCACTGGATCGAGAAAAGATAAATAATTTTCAAAGTCGCCCGATACCTCTTCCTACTAGCCAAGCTGTATGAAATTCCTTTTCACACTTTCTCCATTGCTAATCTTTTCTTTTTCTGGCGCAAGAATGTAACATTGGGACTCACTAGTCTGTTGCTCAACAATTTCTAAACAAGAAGAAGAGATCAACTACTCCAGTAACCCCTCCTTATCTCCTTCATCCTCTGTCCAAGAATCTTCTTCATAACTTTCATACACAGGTTGATTGCTTTTACAGTGTAACTGATAATTTTATTGTTGAACAGAACTCTCTGATGGAAAAGAAATAATTTGTTGCTCATCAACTTCAAGATCACATTCATCAAAGTTATCAAACATTGGGGGGGAATTTTTGTAAGTTTTTCTGCATGTTGGGAAAGAAATATGCTCTTCTTCATCCTCTGGATATTCATCATAATCAGGTTGCTCATAAAAAAATTCTAAACTTTGACTTTCAAAAAACTTTGTTTCATGATGCTCTAGCAATAATAGTTGAATATTGATAACCTAGTCTTCATAAGGATTTACAACAGTGATTAAATCTTAGACAATTTCAATTACATTTGAATTATTCCCATCCTCACAATCATCTTGAAGCTCTTCCTGAAATGGATTTTGGGTAACATGCAGTTCATCATATTTGAGGGCATCTAATTGATTATAAGACTGATAAGGATCTTCTTTCAAAAATTTCACAATAGCAAGATGACCATGTTCTAATCCAACAAATGATGATTGTATATGGTCTTCAATAAGTTGTTGATCTTCACAAAGATCTAGATCAACAATTCCATCATCGTGTTGTTCAATCAAACTATCTTCAACATTATCAATGTTACCAAAATCATCCCGAAAGTCATTTTCTTGGAAAGAAGAACTAAAGGTAGAATCATATATGAATGCATTTGAAACTAGCTCTTCATAAGAAAATGTATTTTTATCTTCATTTCTGTAGCAAACCCGATCTTGATTTGTTTGAAATCCTTCTGACATTTCCTTTTCATTTTCATGGAGATTAGTTTGATCTTCGTCTTGAATAAGATCACAAGTACCATTATGCCCTGATTCTTCATCAACAAATCATTTTCCACGATGATCATCTTCATCAACTTGTTGTGAGAATGTTATATTGCATCAAGTTTCTAAAATGAACTCTGATGGATATATTCTTTTGCAATATTTATTAAAGGCAACATGAAATTCTGTTAACGATGAAATGTTGGAAAGAGGAAGAGACTCGTACCAATGACGAGCATCTCCTCCCAAACTAAACATGTACAGTTTCATCAAAACATCTTCATGATGAATATCTAGTTGATGCATGAGATTATGAAATTCAAACAAATGTTGAGCAGGATTATCATTAACATCTTCTTTGAATTTAGGAAGATAATCTACCCAACTCTCCATAACAGGAACAACATTTGGAAAGCCAACAACATTTGTAAAATCCAAAGCAGCAAACCTTGCAGCGATCTGAACAGCGAAAGAAGTTGACATCTTGAAACCAGTGGATTCGCCAGTGGATCATGTGGAGTCTTCGAACCAAGGAGTTTCCAGGTGAATGATCACAGCCAATTGAATGCATATCCCTTGTTCACCATCAAGAAATAGATCTGAGCTTTGTTGTACCCCAAGGAAGATATGGACCTTCGAACCGTTCCCGACAACGATGCCAGAAAATATTGTCGCAAGAGTTGACTCTAGGTTGTAATAGAGCCAAGACTTAGCACATTTTGAATAAAATAACAATTGTTGATTGATCAGTTTTTGGAGGCTTCTGGAACTAGGTCTAAACGAACCTTTCAATCATTACAAATCATAAACAAAATGGCATGACCTCATCTGCTAAATATTTTAGTTCATAAGCATGGATAGAAAATGTGGAAAAACAAAACTAAAAATGATGAACCGAGTATCCAATTCTGATAAATATGGTCTTCCTTTCAGTAGAAGAATGACAATGATTTCAAATATCTGGACATAGGTCTTGTCTCACTCATAACAAGACAGAGGAAAAACTTTGAACAAATGAAACTTGTAAATTAGGCAAAACAATTAAGATGCTGGTCTTGTTTTTCTCACAGCAAAACATAAGAAAAGCTGCACTTGAAGGAATGCTTCTAATTTCGCTATAGCAGAGGTATCACTAAATTGTAGTTATTACAAGTTGAATAAAAGAATGAGCAGAGGAAAGGAGATTAATGAAAACTCAAGAAACAAAACATAGGAAAAAGACATGATTTAACTTAACCAGGTCTCAGAATCTCTTGGTCTCAGAATATCTTTGGCTCTGCTAAATATTATTGAAAAGACTGCATTACAATCCCAGGCCAAAAGGCTCTTGGGCTGTTCCCCCCATTTCTGATTACAAAGTATTTGTTTAAATAACCCAAATAACAACAATATCTTCCTCATTTATTGGAAAGAGAATCAATTAAAATACATCTAAAATTGGTTTCCATAGCCCTCTCCAACTGCTGAGGATGCTGGAAGTGTTGAAATAAAATCTGGAATTGCTGCTAGGTGTCTCTAGCCATCTGCAAAGATTTGACTTTAGACCTTGAAAATGATCCAAAAGTATGGGACAGAGTGCCACCTTGGATGTTGACTGGGACTACCAACTGTTATACAGGTGGCATAAACATTACAGACTCGAATAGCATGCTGATTTTATGCCTCAAAATCTGTGACCTTTATCCTCTTAAAATATGCCACCTGGAAGCCTGCATTACCCTCTCATCCTTTGATTGCTTAATTAATTAGATGAAGCTGATATAGTGACCAAAAGTCTGGGATTGATCTGTCATATGCTCAACTAAAATCTTCCTGAAATATCCCTCTAGAAGCTGGCTGCCAAGAGAACTTTGGCTGCTGATTTATTTCCTTGAAAACTGAGATTACCCTCAACTGCCAGTTAATCTTGATGTTGCTCTTTGTCATCTTCAATCTTTAACTGCCACATGCGTTCCATTGTTGTTTGAAAATCTGGAAATTGATTTTTATTTTGATCTTCTGCCACATATTTTGGAGATGATATTTTACTTGTTGATTTTGCTCCCGAGAATGCTCAAATGTGGTTTTGAATGCCCAGATATAGTCCCTAAAATCTTGCAACTACTGATATGGAAATAATTTTCTATTACTATTCGGACATACTGATTATGTTGCTTGCATGATTGGATGGAAAGTCTCAGCAGAAATTTCTAGACCAACTTTGCGCATTTCTTCTAACAAGTCAAGAGTGATGTGAACCTCATTGTCTCGCAACAATAATCAATGAATGTGTTGTATGAAGGTTGTACTTCAAAATTTTCATGCATACTCATGAAAATCAATATGATCTTCTCAAACTCCATGTTTGTTAGACTTCAGGAAAAGTCGCATATGAAAATCGATAACTTGTGGAGCGAGCATACATTTTTTTGCTGCCTCCTTTACTAAGATTCTCAAAATCTCCTGGGACTAGTTATTTTCAAACAGAGTCAATAGGAAACCAGCAGCCAAAGTGCCGAATTTATATCTCTTATTGTTGATGTAGCACAAAACCATATTACAAGGCGCCAAGACCTCGTCCTTGTTTCCTTCCTTAATCTGCAGCACCATCTCATAATAACTAAGCTCCTGCAAATTGCATTTCAAATTTCGTTATTTCACCCATCAATCTTTGCTATGAGAATTATTTCGGATGAGCAATTCTTTTATGGATTTTTTCATCTCATTACAGTAGCTTGTTCTGTTGTTTCAACAACAGATATTACTATCTCATCGTTAGAATCCCTGTCAACTGCAGTCATTTTGCTTCAATGCCTCAAAGCATCGAGAAGTGAAGTTTTCCCATGATCAACATACTCCATGACTGTCACTACTCCAGGTCGTGCTTCAACTATTACACTCTTAAATGTACCTGCATACCAATCAAATATATCTTGAAAGTCACTTGAATCGATCCAAAAGGAGTTGTTCTTCGAAGAAAAGAAGGATGAGAGTTGCATTTATCTTCTTACAACAACAATCATGTTACAAATATCAATTTGCATTTGGTCTAAACCATCATTTACAAATCCGGTCCTGAACACGAAATCTAGATGAATACCCCTTAGAAATATCCTAAATCCTTCATAATTTTGAAGCTTTGCTCACGAATTAGATAATTAAGGTCGTTCCCGACAAAACCCATGTCGCAGAATTTTAAAATTTTGCTTCGTTGGCCCAGAAACTCAGCCCGAATATTGCTTGCTCGAAAACCATTACGTTTTCCCTCCACCTATAGTGTATATACAATATGACCGAGAGGAAGCTTGACCAAGTGACCGTGACCGTGACCGAGAAGGAACCCAGCGCGAGGAACCTTGACTTCGGTCCTTCGGGTTAAAATTTGGAAACATAAATGAATTTATCCTGTGGCCGAAGTCCCGAAATGGAATCACGACCAAGTGGAACTGTTTGTGTCCATGTATCAAACACAAGATCTTCGATACCTGGGATGTTGTCGACACCTTAGTATTCCTTCAGACACTTGGTTTAAAACCTGCGTTTATTATTTTTTAAGTTTTGGGATATATCCCACATGTGTTAGGCAGGAACGCTTAACAAGTGTTTATATGCACTGGTGGTTATAAGTTGTATCCACGCGTTGAGCAAAGAATGCCCTTCGTGGGCTCCTCCTTTGTGACAGCGCCAAAGCTAGCTTCGGTTTAACAAAGCGGTAGAAAAGTTTGGCGAAAATGGTGAAAGGTTTAGAGGTTCACTGCGGCTAAAAAGCTTACGCCATGTGACAAGGATTTAAAGCTAGCGCAACTTGACAAAAAAAATTTGTCGAGGGACACAAATTTTAGAAATTTCAATATTTGTTCTAACACAAGGCATAAGGGTATTGACAATGCATATTGGTATTGGTTTTGATATGGTATTGGCAATGGTATTGGTATTGGCAAGGAATAAGGGTATTGGTAATGCATATTGGTATTGGTTTTGGTATGGTATTGGTATGGGTATGCATATCATTACCAATCCATACCATTTCCATGCAATGGTATTGGTATTGGTATGCAATGATACGGTATTGGTATTGTTATTGGTATGCAATGGTATGGTATTTGTATGGTATGGTATGGTATGGTATTGTATGGTATTGGTATGCAATGGTATTGGTATTGGCAAGGCATAAGGGCATTGGCAATGCATATTGGTATTGGTTTTGGTCTTGGTATTTGTATAATATTGGTATGCATATCATTGCCAATGCATACCATTTCCATGCAATGGTATGTAGTGGTATTAGTATTTGTATGCAATGGTACGATATTGGTATGGTATTCGTATTGTTATTTGTATGCAATGGTATGGTATTGGTATTGGTATTTGTAATATCCCAGATTTAAAATAGTATGCAGAGCAAAAACAATTAGCTAGAAATGGTCGATAAACAACGATATAACCAAAACAACACCACAATAATACCAAAATAATACCAGAATAACACCAGAAAGAGCACTTTGATTACTGAGAGCGATGTTCACTTGCCTCTTCGAGGGGGCAACCTCCACCAGAGGAAAACTCTATTACAATAATATCCAATACAAAACTTGTCATACCCTCGACTCCTATTTATACTAAATATGTCTATCAAAAGAACCATCTAGAGGAAGATCCTTCTAGAAGAGGAAGCTTCTATTAGGTCTTCTTACATTTGACTTATTCTTCCTTATTGTTAGGCATTATTAATATTACCATTTATTACATGGAAATATATTATTCTACCATTAGTACTTTTGGGTCGAATTCTGACGGCGCGTTCAACGCAATTGCCACTTTATATTGTCAGGAGAATGACAAACAAGGGACCCCCTCAAATGTCATTTCACATGACGTTGTTGTTTCGACACCATAGGTATCATCTCTATTGTGACATTTAATGTGGACACGTGTCATCTCGGATTTGACTGTCCAAACCCCATATATCCGTCACTACAACGACACCAAAGACATCGGAATTCCGACGTCCCATTTCGTTGGTCTCCACAACGTGGACGCCGTGTGACCGACGTTAGGGACGTCAGAAGACCGACGACTGGAAATGTTAGTGGAGATATGGTCAACTATATACCAACGACAAGGACTCCATGTGATCGACGTTAGGGACATCAAAAGACCGATGGTTGGCAATGTCGGTGGAGCGACAATTAGCTATATACCAACAACAAGGATGCCAAGTGACTGATGAAATCGGACGTCGAAAGATCGACGACTGGCAACATCGGTGTAGAGATGGTTAGTTATATACCAACGACAAGGACACCATGTGACCGATGTTAGGGACGTCGAAAGCCCGACGACTGGAAACGTCGGTGGAGCGACGGTCAGCTATATACCAACGACAAGGACGCCATGTGACCGACGTTAGGGACGTCAGAAGACCAACGACTTGTAGGTGTTTAAAAAAAAAGATGAGCTCTTGTCCTTCAACTTAGAGCTTGTGTAAGCTAGAACCGAGGGGCCAATCTCCTTAGGAAATTTTGTTGGACCATAGTGTTAGTCACCAATAAAAAATTTATTACTTGAGGTCAAGATTCCAAAATTGGCGGAAGCGTTAATGCGTTTGGAAACTAGATAAAATAAGAGAAGGTCGAAAGATGGCAGGGAAAAGTTAAATCTAGCAAAATACGTAAGTTGATCGGGCCTGAAATGTCATTGATCGTGATCTGTCGAGATCAACAGTTAAGAATAGTTGCGGAGGTTGAATCTGCATGGAGTATAATACCAAAAATAGGTCCCGCAATTCAAACCACGGTTTTCTCTCGAGGGTATGTGGCATCATTGGGTGCATTGAGGAACAAATGGTGGATTGCCTTGAAACCATTTTCTCACACCCCCGTAAATTTTGAAAAGTATAAAGGTCATCGATCGATTTATTTCATTTGGTTTATTACTTTTCGAATACTGGAAATGTTAGGACCCTATCGCGACCACCATTTTCCACTTGCAACTCAACCATACACCATCTGCATGCCATTTCTATTCGTTTCCAGTTATAGGGTAGAAGGTATGATCCACACCAGATCATATCCAAAAGAGATGACAGATTACGACATTCCTTCTGATTTGCAATGGAAGGAAATGGTCTAACTGGGTAAGACAAAATGTAGTTTTCCAGGGCCTAGTAGATGATGTCCATATGTCAATAAAGGAACAACTCATTATGCAAAGATCAYAGTGTCATAGTTGTTTCCAACATTTTCCATGTTTCTAGCATTTTGTTGTCTCCACTTATAAAGATGTTAGATTGTCAGTTTTTAGTGGGAGAATCCTAGGTTAGAGGATCCAACTCTCACTTCRTGCTATTACTTATTGTTTAGACTATATATACGTCATCAAAATGATATTTTGAGGTTCAAATGGTTGAGCATAGACTCCCTGTTGTAATGTTTTGATAAGACAGAGCCATACTGTGGTATTATGTATGAGATCTAAGACATTTTGGTTAATAGAAGTCAGTTCCTTTCATTATCTTACTTCTTTCTTACCCTGGTTTCTCATTATTGAATGATTCAATTGAGATGTTATAGCTATGTTGTAATGTATGTTTGATTATGATGTTGTTGTAATTGTTATCAATGTTTTAAGGTTTAGATCAAGAAGTTCTTGTGTCTGATCTTTTTTCTTCACCTATCTGCTAGTGAGGCTTGATGCTTATAATAGACTTATTCACCTTTCTCATTAAGTCTTCCATCTACTCACATTTATCTTTAAATCATTGATTGAATTTATCCAAAACCTCATTTGATTATGCATTCTGGCCTAGAATTTATGTGTTGGAACATTGCCATACTGAGTTTTGTGCATTTGAAATTCTATCATACATCTACTTTTACAAACCTATTTGATGGGTATTGGGCTTATCCTCTAGTAACCTGAGGGTGACTCTCAGTGCTAACACATAGTCTTCACAATCCACATCAATGGAATTGTGTGGAGAACCTTACACTTCTTGAGAGGATCCAACAAGAGTATGACCAAGACTTGAGGAGAGAGACCTAACCAACCTCTAAATATCACCTTCAAGATTCAAGATCCTTAAGCTCAACCTATTGTAGCTTTGTTCTACCTATGAAGAAGCACTTTCTATTTTCTTGTTCATAAGGGCTATCATTTTGACTTACTCTTCTTGAAGCTATAATAAGAACATGGAAATGATATCAGAGACTATCTCAACAACATTGATTAAGAACCCTTCTTCAAATAGAATTTTACATCGAGACTTCAAAATGTGATAAGAGATGATCATATTAACAATAATCATACTGAATATCTTATCAACAGGGATTCCTAGACCTATACGCCCTTCCTTCCAACTATTAGCCACTATAAAGACATATAACTTTGATCTAGCTTTACACCAAATATCTTGAGTAATCTGATAGAACCAAAGCATGTGTAGTGTGGTCTCCTTAACAAAACAAAAAGGACAATTACCATCCCCTAAGTTATACTTTTTTAGTCTTGCACAAGAGAGTAAGCCTCCTTCTAGGATGCCCCATCTAAACACCTTCATCTTGTTGTGATAAGAGAGTGTTTTAAGCTCTGTGAAGAGCGATTATCATCTCTCCAGTCAAGAGAGATATGCTATCTTGCAGATTCAGTTAGAACAATAAATCGGATAATAAAAATTCCTTCTCAAGGCCTAGCACAATGCATCCCATGTAGTAATGCATGTAAGAGTGTTGCTGGTAGCTATTCTTTGATGACTCCCACACATATATTTATAGAATTTTGGTGAGAATACCACTATGCTTAGGAAATTCCGTTTAAATGGTTACTTGCAAGAAGGAGGATATTCTCTTCTATCATCTTTGGGATGGTTTACAAGTAGAACATCTCTACCGATCCATGAATATAGAACATCTCTACACATTTTACCACCATATTTAGGTAATTAAATTTAGGTGTCTAAATAGAAAGTGGATCTAGAAGCCCTAGGTGTAAGTGTAAGGGATTCAGTGAAAATGTTGGCTTGTCCTTGGAAAATGATGAATATGTTGGGATCTTAGTCATTAGATGATAAAGTGATATGTGTTAGGTTAAAATTATCCTAACACTATAAGGATCCATTGCAATATATTCTATCAATGAGTGAAGTGTAGTGGAGATCATAGGTCTGGATCTAGCTAGAGTTCATGCCAATCAAGGTGTTTGAGAGGTAAGGAGAGGGACATTGTAAAAAACATGTGGAAATATTTGAGGAGAGACATACAACACATGTGCAAATAATTGAGGAGAGACATATAATCTTTACTATCATGGTTATATTAAAAGAATTATTAGTCCCTAAAGAAGCCATCAATGCATAATCTTCAAACCTATGCATACACTGCACCATCCCATCACTCAAGAGGAAAGCACTATAAGATACTGACCATGAAGGAAAAACTTGCTATACAATTGCCACATATTATACAATTCCACATATTAAACCATAGTTAAGCATTTCATGCTACTCTTGAAATGAAAATTTAAAATTTGTAATTTGTTGTTATATTGTCATATTATATTTAGTTTTTAGAGGAAGTTCATCCACAAAAGCATGATTCTTAATTACATGCCATATCCATACCTTTACTAAAAAAATATACAACAATTGCCTAAAATATGCTGTCGGCGATCACATATTCAACCATAATTACCCATAATTATCAATTGATTGGATCTTTCAAGTAAAAAGGTTACGAAACCAGAGGAGCCATAATCAAACTATCATTTCCATTTCCAAATCTACTTGGCAGGGACTAAGCTTCCATGCAACCCTTGTTATATATGCAATGAAATAATATATGAACCATATGAGAGAGATATGACAAATGAACAAAGTGGAGCTTGAACAAGCTAAGGTAAATAGTGAACAAAGAACTATAAAACATTTTTGAGCCATAGGTTGTAAGGATATTTTTGTAGTGAGCTCAAAGATATGATATTTTCTATGCGATCCAAAGAGTTGTATGTTTATGCAGTTAAGATTATTGACCTAAATCCACTCTTGTACCTTATGTAGCCATATTATACATGCCACAGTTTAAACAATAGTTGTCTTTTTTGCACATTCAATTGTTAGTTATTTTACTATGATGATTGGTACACAATTATTTTGAATATTCGTACATAAAAAATCTTCAAAATAAAGATAAAGTTGTGCTTTCCTTGTTTCTACCTGAATATATAGGAAGTATGTATGACATGATTTTTTTAGATCCTCCATGTAAAGAAATTAATGAACACTTGGAGAATTGTCAGGAGGATGGGGCACTTCGGCCTTGGTTGATGGTTATGTCAGGTCCCCATAATATTGACATGTTTTCCAAACTTACTTACACTCTTCCATGCCATTATGACCCATATCACAACAAGATTGCAGAATGGTTGGAAGATTCATACATCAAGGAGTTTCAAAAGAATGGTAAGGTTGTGTTTGCTTTGTTCTTAAATGAATATATAGGAGGTAAGCATAACATATTTCTTTTGTATCTACAAATACTGCATTATTTTTTTCTGATTTTTGACTTTCTATGCCTTGCAGGATTGAAGATGTTCTTGTGGATGCACTGGAAATACGATTTTATTTAGCGTTTTTCATATATTTTAGTAGTTTAGAGTAGGTTTAAGAGTAGGTTTTCCTTTAGTTTTATTTATCAATGTTTCTCTTTGTAATAATGCAGTTATGAACACAATTGGGTGCACCAAGAGAACCATAATATGGTTGTCGTCGAGGAAGTCCACTTTGACCCTTTTCTCTCTTCTTTTCATTGAACATTTCTTTTCAAAAACGCAGTATCATCATGAAAATTTTAAATGAAAAGTAAAGAGATAAGTAAATTTGAACTGTCAGTTCAACCATGACCCGAGGTGCCACGAGTAGAACTGCACTCATTTTAATAAGGATTTTTTTTTTCTCTTTTTCTTTTAGTCTCTCTCAAGAGATATTTCACTTGTTGATTTCAGATCCACCCTCTTGTAAATATTTTTGATTTTCTGTTTTCTGTTTTTATTTTTGTTTTTTTCATTTTGCCTGATTTTGTTTTGTTTTCTAAATAATTATGTCTGAGTCACCATTTCATTTGTAGAAGGGAATCATAATTATCATTCATTAACAACAGTTGATAAATTCCCATGCACCTGAGCAGTAAGTGCTAAAACTCAGATCAACAGAAGTAAGTTTTTGTTCAAATCAATGTTTCTAGTTTCTCATTGAAATTACAAGAAAACGTGATTATCATTAATAAAACTTCTAACATTGTCTCTGTTTTAAGGAAAACAACTCAATTGTACCTTCCCATCCTCGAGATGGATTCCTAACATAAATCTAAGTGTCCAAAGTATGATGAAGGTCATAAAAAAGGAGACTATTTTATTTTTTTTATCGAAATTGTTTATGCCAAACTATGAGATTTTCAGTATCACCTCTCCCTCTTGAATATTATTAAGTTCTGCAAATTATAAACAAATTCTAGAGGGTTGAAATCACGGTAATGTGTGGGAATTGCATGTAAACCCGTCAGGACACTGAATAGGTCTGCTGGTAGCGAGTAAATGCATGCATGATACCAAGGCAACTTCGTCAGGGTACTGAACAAGCCTGCTGGCAGTGAAGTAATGCCGAGTTTAAGAGGATCCTCAAGTTTGTTTTCAATTTGATCAAAGTGATAAGATTTCTAATATCATAAATGGATGACTCTTGGAAAAGATAGAGGTACTAGAGTGGGTTAAATGACATCCCTTTTGAGGCTATGGACGCCTGCTCGTAGTAGTGGCCCTGCCAACCATATCAAAGTCAAACGCATAAACATTGCTACACTCGTAATCTAAGTTAGGTGTTGGATTACATTTTCTAAACATAAATCCATATGATACTAAATTGTGTTATTTTTGAGTTATGATCAGGATGCTTGACCTGTTGTTAACTATTTCTAAAAAAATCATTTCATCTGATTCACCCTAACATGAATTTTCTGGTGATGCAGAGATAACTGCTTCGCCCAGCATGTCGCCATTGTTGGCAACCACCCATTATTTTCAATTCTTATCACAATCAAAGTTCCCACAAAGAGATTATACCTTTCTATAGCTACCATCACCTTCCATTTGTAAATGTTTATGTTTCTGAGTTTCGAAGGAATGATTGGGTTAAGCTTATCCTATTGAGTTTTTTTCGTTTGCATTTTCGTTTGTTTTGTTTTAAATTCATGATTGTAAGCATGAATTTAAATATAAAACTTGGTCTTGGTTACATATCTTTTACCTTAGAAATATTGTTTTAGAAGGCACCCATGCATGGTTTAAACTCCAGACTTATGAACTTATTAATTAATACACTATCGAAATCTTTATGTATTATGGGTATCATGACTTCATTGGTTCCATAGTTTATTGTCGATTTAATTTTTGAAATGTTTGAAAGCACAAAAATGTTGGTAAACAGTTGATATAGTTTTCATGAGCTAAATTGTCATATCAACATTAATATCATTTGGTACAGGCATGTTGTACCTACATTTTCAATTCACTGTGTTGGACTGAATATTAATGAGATCATTCATTATGTGAATTGGGGTTTTGTACTGTGGAGGTTTTGGCACTCATCGTGGGAAATGGTTCATAGTTTTACGAGCCTTCTGGTTTTCGTTTTCCCTAAATCTTATTTCCAAGTTATGACAGTCCCTAAACCTTTCTTTTCTTGTGCAATTACAATTATCTTATATCTCTCTATGTCGCTCATCTGTTGGAAACCTAAACCTATCCCTTGTGATATATGTTGTATCCTTGTCATAGTGATAATGGCACCTGTGGTTCGTATCGAGCCGAACAGTTGCCAAGCTCTATTGTCCCATGATGACACTGTATACGACTTGAAGGCTCATGGGTGGGATGTGTTCCTCAAGAAGTTCAAAGCCTACAATCTCCAGGTTGCAAAAGCCTTTGAAAAAACTTTTGACAGTTTTAGGGCTAAGGTCGGGGATGTACAGTTAGAAATAACAGAGGATTTCATAAGCAAGGCGACACGACCTCCATTGAAGGGAGAAATGTGGTTTAAGAACACTAAGATAGAGGATGTAACATGGAGTCTATTCATGGATTATCTCAAATACACTTGTTGTACAAAAGGTATTCCCATTGCTTTTCTAAAACCTAGATGGAACAATCTCGTTTTAATTTTAAAAGACTTCATCACATGTGAAGGTCGGTATGGGATGGTTTTTATGTATAACATTTGGTTGCTTATGATTTTCGTAGGGTTTGAGTTGTATTTTCCTTTTACCTATAAATGAGCCTTTACAAAATGGCTAAACGCCGTAAGAGACATAGTATAAATTCTTTGTCTAGTCTGTTTCATCATGGACTCATTAAGATGTTGTTGGTTTCTCACCTGTCGCAAATCAATGATAGCTGGGAGGGTTTGCTGATCATAAATGGCTTCACCCAAGTCGATGATACAGTCAACCCTCATTTAATTGTAAACCCCAGTTTGGACAGACCAGTGATCGAAAGCCAAGTCTTCAATTCATTTAATGGCTCTGAATTCAATGAACCAACTTCTATTATTGATGAAACCCCTGTGGATAAGAAATTACCATGTAGATTTTCACCTAAGAGATCTTTGGAACAGGTAATTATCAAATTAAAAGAAAATGATCATCCTGTGTCTATGAACGAATCTAATTTAAACGATAATGATAAACCTGTTGTGAAGAATTTTCGTAAGGGAAAGAAACCACAGAGCACGGATTTAAATTTCAGGAATAAGAATGTTGGTCGTTTGATTTCTAGAAAACTAAGAAATCTAAAGAGTAATCATCTAAGCTGAATCGACACAATCAAGATCGATGATTGGTGTTCATACCGAGAGATAGATGATTTATTGGCTCGTGAAGACCCATAAAATCAATGTCCCAGGAAAGAGGTTGTTACCCAAGTTGAAAATTATGACTTCGTGTCTAATTTACCCCCATGTCTCAAGGGAAAAGTAGGTTTTTTAAGTATTGGTCACGACCTAGAACAGACTGCAATGAGACATGAAGCACCCATTGTTGACTGTATTCCACGTCAGTCCTCTATTACCCCAATGCACTGTGACAACTACCTCGACTAGATAGAGCGTTATTACAGAGATATTCCTCTCTTACAGGCTCAAGTTAAACGCTTGGTTGCTCAGAATGCCTTATTGGAACGAGAGAACTTTGACTTGAAGGAATTTGATTTGGAGGACGTCTTCATCTTCATTCATGGAATCTACGCAATCTAGGAAACATTTTTTATTTATAGAAGAAAATTGGCCCCTCTACCCCACTCAAGTCAAGTCAATACGTAGGGTTTCTTTTTAAATGCCTTCCGGTTGCCCCTCTCCCATTGAAGTCAAGTCAATACTTCTGGTTTTTATTTATTATTAAATTTATTTGCTTATTGATTCAATAATGATGACAATAATGATGGTGGTCAACATTCACTCAAAGCTCAAGGAATTATTTGGTTTTCTTTAGATTTTTATTTCTGCATGCTCTAAAACATTTAAGAAAAGCTTTCTTAAATCACAAAGTTTTGATAAGTTAAAAAGTTACAAAGGTCGATATTGTAACAAACATTTTGATATTGTGATTTAATGTGGGCATACCCATGACATTTTAAGAGAAAGTGTTTTTCATTTTCAACCCTCTTAGTGTCACAAAGATGACAAATTCTTTAGATCTACATAATTTTAAAAACTCTCCAACACCATGTTTCAATATGGAGCTTGTGAGAGTTTGTTATTATTTTAGCAGTGTTTGTTTTCTTCTTTAAGCTAGGTCATTTTGATCTTCTAGATTAGGGTTGATCACTTCCTTATATTATCTTTATTTTCTTCTATTTTCTAATTATTTATTGTGCCACAATTTCTCCTTAAATTTAGGTGTAATAATATTTATAATAATATCTTTATTATGCAAAGTAACCTCCTCCTTTAATCCCCAATGATTTAGCCAAGACTTGGCAATTTTGTGCCAACCCTTCTTCAACCATAAGTGGTTTTGCTTAGAGTTCAAAGCAATCTTAGGGAGCATCTTGTCTTCCATCTTGTTTATATTGTTCTTGTACATTAGGTACCTAGGCATAGTCATACTCTCACCGGGGGAAATACTCACTTCTATAAGGATGATAGGATAGTGTGTATTGCATTTAATTTTGATCTGATGGTTCATACTCTCCTCGATCTTAACAACCATTGATCTATGGCTTAACACCCGATTGATCCATGATCTCTATTTAAAGAGCATGGAGGGTCATTTTTCAATGATCGATTGTGATAAACTCTCTTGTAAAATCTCTCTCTAATATTTTTCTTTGCATTAATAAACTGCTCCAAGTGGTCGCATTGGTTGGGGTCGTGAATGTTTCCCCGTAGGGGTTTTACCACGTGAAAACATCGATGTGTTGATATTTGATATGGTTATGTGAGTGGTTACTAAAGGTGTTTATCCTCTGTTGGAATACCTATGTTGTCGAACATGGTATCAGAGCCTGTTTGAAGACCCGCTCTTGTTGTAGATCGAGATCGTGAAGCCAAGTTGCCTCATCTCCACTTTATGTCATTTCTGTACATTTTTGTGCTGAGATGTCTGTTCCATTGCGTCCGGAGCGCTCGTTTAAGTTAGAAACACTTTTCTTTTCACTCGAAAAGGTTTATGTTTTCCTAAGATATGGCCATTACAGTCAGATCCGGAGGTATAAAGCTTGAATACGCATTTTTTTAAATTTTTTGCAGAGTAGTATTTTGGTTTTATTTTATTTATTTCTGGGTTGCTACTCTTTTAGATATGCGTATGCTCTTTTCCCCATGCCCTGTGCGATCTTGGAAAATTAGAAACAAATAGGAAAAGGTGCATCTTCCGAGTAAGCTAACCGATATCTAACCCTTGTTGTCATCGAGAAGTGAAGTTTTTTTTCTTGTGTGAAAAGAGGTTTTTTTAGCACACTCTCCAGGGCCGTCTTCAAAAACAACAACAAAAACAACCCCAATCCTCCTTCTGAACATTACAATATGTTTTGCTAGATCATTTGGTTAAAAGTTGCCTTATTAAGTAATAGGTCTTGAGTCCAAGTCTCTCTTTTGTTACCTTTTTTGAAAAAGTTCATGCTAAAATTGTAAAGTGTATTTCACTTCAAGTATAAAAGCGAATCACTATAAGTAGCTTTAATATTTTATTTTAGAGTTATTTATTTTGCATGCAATTTTCTGTTATAAAGTAACTTCATTGTAAAAGTGATACCCACTTCTCTTTATAAAAGTGGGTCACTTCATAAAGAAACTTACAAAATCACGTGGTCATTTGGTTACTGATTGTGCCTTTTTAAAAAAGGGTATAACTCTAACATCGGAAGTCCGTTTTCAGTGCCGTTTTTTTTTTAAAACCACATAATTTTTCGAGCTCTTTCCATCCAGATCATCAGTTTCAGTTTTTAAATCCACATTGTCTGCATATTTAATATGGCTTATACAAGTACTATCTTTCTTACCAGTAACAACTACTTCCAATGGAAATATCATATGGAATAATTATTAAGAAGTAAAGGCTTGTACCGGATTACTTTGGGAAAGGAAAAATCACCCACTGATGATGATAAGAAAGCCAAGTGGGATAATAGAAATGATGAAGCATGTGGACTAATCGAACTTTCCATCTCTCCTGATTTAAGGTACCACCTTCAAGATATTGATGACCCCAAAGAAGCCTGGAACACGATTGAATCTGTGTTTGGTAAACTCAATATTATTCGAGTACAATTGTTAGAAAATAAAATACCGACCTTGAGTCCAAATGATTTTTCTTGCCTTGCAGACTATCTATCTAGTTTTAAAACACTCATAATTTTATGTGAAGAATGTAAGATAAAGGTGGAGGAGGAGCGTTGCATCTATCTTATTCTTTCTAAGCTAGGTAGTGCATATTATGTATTTGTATCTACCTTTTATGCCATGAGAGAGGCTCTAGGGGAAGAAGCTTATGAAAAACCCACTCTTGAATCCTTTTGTGCTTCTTTGATTCGAGAGGAAGATAATCTTGTACAATTTGCAGTGATCAACATTGCAGGTCCCTCCAACAAAGCCTTAGTTTCCCAACAGAAAGATAAACCCAAGTATCCCAAGAAGAAACATCCTCTCTACAACAACAAACAACATAAGGGTCCCAAACCTACTCAGACAACTTCATCTCCCACTGGTGATAAAGGAACAAAATATAAAAGTAAGAATACTAACAGACATTGCAACTTTTGTGATAAAGACGGCCATGATGAGTCCAAATGTTTCAAGAAGATGGCATCTTTAGAAGTAACGATGAAGAAGCACAACATCAGTATTGGTTCTACTTTTTCTTTTCACAGACATGCACTTTTTGCTTCTGGTTTCTCCTTCAATTCAAATTATACTACTACTTCTTCTTCTGATGAGTGGCTTATTGATTCAAGAGC
>ML778079.1:340840-352326 GCA_009831015.1 Picea engelmannii | reverse complement strand
TAAGGATAAAGCCATATTTTCTGCTCTAAATGAATGTAACACCAAGAAAATATTTGTTGGTGATGATAGATCTCTTAGTGTTGTAGGATCTGGAATAGTTCAAGTAGAAAATGGTCATTTCAATGATGTATTATGTGTTCCAAGTCTTTCTTGTAACCTTCTATTAGTATATCAAATCACTCATTCAGGTGAAGGTAAAACCATCAAGTTTTCACCTCACCAAGTTGTAATCAAGAATCTAAAAGATCCTAAGCATGTTCTTGCAACTAGAATTGCTGATGATATTTCCAGGTTGTACAAGTTTGACAACTTTGGGTCATCATATTTTTCATCAGTTTTTGTTTCTCAAAGCGATGACTTGAGAAAACTTTGGCATGAGCGGTTTGGTCATCTAAACTATCGCTCATTGCAACAACTATGTAATCAACAGATGGTGACAGGTCTTCCTCTTCTTTCATGCAGAGATGGTGTTTGTGCCGGTTGTGTTCTCGACAAACATCACCGGGATAGTTTTGACAAACATGCATCTTGGAACGCCTCAGGTCCTTTACAACTTGTTCACAGTGATTTGTGTGGTCCACTTTCTTCTCCTTCTTTTTCTGAGTGCAAGTTTTTCTTAACTTTCATTGATGAGTTTTCCAGACGTACTTGGGTTTACTTCTTAAAACTCAAGAGTGAAGTTTTTGACAAGTTTTTGGCCTACAAGGCCCTTGTAGAAAAGCAATCTAGACATCAAATTCAAAGGTTAAGAACAGATAATGGAGGCGAATATGTGAACAATAATTTTACAAGCTACTGCACTACATAAGGAATCCAAATGCAACACACTGTTCCATATACACCACAACAAAATGGTGTTGCTGAGAGAAAGAACCGCACATTAAAAGAAATGACTAATTGTATGATCCAATCTAAGGGATTAAGTCTAAAGTATTGGGCAGAAGCCATCAACTGTGCAAATTCAATAGTAAATCACACTCCCACAAAGGCTCTTAAAAATATAACATCGGAAGAAGCTTGGACTAAAATTAAACCAGATGTAAGTCACTTCTGTGTATTTGGAAGTATATCATGGGCTCACATTCTTGATGAGAAAAGGAAAGCATTGCAGCCTAAAAGTGAGAAGCTTATGTTTTTTGTTTATTCTGAAGATGTCAAAGTTTACAAACTTCTTCAATCACATTGTAATGAAATTATTATTAGAAGAGATGTTAAATTTGATGAAAATATCTTGGCTTGCAAGCTTAATTCGACGATTGTGCCTTCTTTGTCTTGCGAGCCATCTTCGGCGTTTGTGCCTTCTTATGATCTGGTTTCTTCTTTAGACGATGACAGTGAGGATGAAAATCCACCTCCACCTGCTCACCCTCCTCTAGATGAGTCCTTTGAACCTGAACCAACACCAACTCCACCGCTTCCTAGATGGGTCCATTCAACACGAGAAGTAGCTGGTAATGTTGTTGGTGATCCTTCAGATCAACGTCAGACATGTTCACAGTTCCAACGAGCCTCTTCTCTTTTGGATCAAGTTTCAGAAACTCATGATCTAGAGACATTTGCAGAAGCTTTAGGTCATCCAGATTGGGATACAACAATAATGAAGAGTATCGTTCTTTAATGGAAAACAATACTTGGGATCTTGTACATCTTATAAAAGGAAGAAAACTTGTTAGATGCAAATGGGTCTACATAACTAAGTATGATTCAAATGGAAGTGTTGAAAGACACAAGTTTCGGTTAGTCACCAAAGGATTTTCCCAAGTTGAAGGAATTGATTATAATAAAACCTTTGCCCTTGTAGCAAAAATGAATTCCATCTGCCTTGTTCTTGCCCTTGCTGCCTCACATAAATGGGAGGTCCATCAAATGGATGTTAAATCTGCCTTCTTGCACAGATATTTGCAAGAATAAATCTACATGGAACAACCTCCTGGCTATGTCTAGAATGACTCTAGCCTTGTTTTTCGCCTCAAGAAATCTCTTTATGGTCTCAAGCAAGCTCCCCGAGCTTGGTATGCCAAAATGGATAGCTTTCTTATTGCCACTAGATTCTCTAGATGCCATTCTGATCCTAATGTCTATACCAAGAAAGTAGGAAGCCATCTCATAATCCTTGTCCTTTATGTTGATGACCTTATCCTTACTAGTAGTGACTCAAAACTTTTAAAACATGTGAAAACCAACCTTAAGAAGAAATTTGAAATGACAGACTTAGGCTTTTTGAACTATTTCCTTGGCCTCCAAGTTTTGCAAACCAATGAAGGAATTTTTCTTTCCCAGTCTAAGTATGCTTGTGATCTTCTTCCTCTCTTTCACATGAATGATTGTAAACCAACCCCTTCTCCCTTCCAGTCTAGAGTCAAGCTTTTTGTCACCTGTACTTCTCCTGAAGTTGATGCCTTCTTGTACCGTCAGTTAGTTGGTAGCCTCTCATACTTGACTCATACTCGTCCTGATCTTTCCTTTGTTGTTGGTCTTGTTGCTCGATATATGAAAACACCCCATGAAATCCATTGGAAAGAAGCAAAAATGATACTTCACTATGTTTGTGGTATAGTTCAGTTCGGGATACATCACAGTTTAGGGGGGACTCCTTTATTGGTTGGTTTCACTGATTCAGATTGGGCTGGTGACCCTGATGATTGGAAGTCTACTGCAGGTTATGTTTTCAGCCTTAGTTCAGGACCTGTCACTTGGGCCTGTAAGAAACAATAGTATATTGCACTTTCTTCAGTAGAAGCAGAGTACCGAGCAACGGTAAATGCAAGTTAGGAATCTCTGTGGCTTTGACAGATCCTTTTAGAGTTTGGATTCCAGCACCAGCATCCGACCATCCTTTGGTGTGACAATCAGAGTGGCATCAAGCTCTCCAAAGACCCAGTTCAACATCAGCGTAGAAAACACATAGATCTACACATGAACTTCATCAGAAAGCTCATTCATGATCAAGTTATTGAAGTGCTCTTTTTCCCTACAGAAGATCAAGTTGCAGACATTTTCATAAAGTCTCTTACAGAAGTGAAGTTATCCAAACTTCGATCTATGTTAGGAGTTCAGGAAGTTGTCATTAAGAGGGGATAGGCTCTAATGCCTCCTTCCTTCTCCTATTGTGTCACTATTGTAAATCCTTCAATCCTATCCCAAGTTTTTCTTAAGGGGGGGTGTTAGGATATTTAGACACTTAGGAGTTAGTAAGATCTACTTGATCTATTGTGTCGTTAGGTAAAAGTGTGTTTTCTAGTGTGTGTCTTTAGTATGCATTAGTATGCATTTGTAGTTAGGAAATCCGATGGTCACGATATGTTCCCGACATAGAGTGATCTGATGGTTCATACTATCCTCGATCTTAATGACCATTGATCCATGGCTTAACACCCGATGGGTCCATGATCTCTATTTAAAGAGAATGGAGGGTCATTTGTTGATGATCAATTGTGAGAAACTCTCTTTTAAAATCTCTCTGTAATCTTTTTCTTTGCATTAATAAACTACTCCAAGTAGCCACGTTGGCTAGGGTCGTGGATGTTTCCCCATAGGGGTTTTACCACATGAAAACATCAGTGTGTTGATCTTTGATATGGTTATGTGAGTGGTTACTGAAGGTTTTTGTCCTCTGTTGGAATAACTGTGTTGTCGAACAAAGGTACTGCACATTTACTATCTTCCTCTGCACCATGTCTATGATATAGTGATATTTTATCTCGATGTGTTTCGATCTATCATGAAACACAGGGTTTTTAGAGAGCTTCACACAACTTTGGTTATCACAATGAATAGTAGTAGGATCCATCTCATGATCAAATAAATCAGTCAGATGTTTGCAAAGCCACACTTCTTTGCGGACTGCCACACTCAATGTAATGTACTCTGCCTTCGCGGTACTTAATGCCACAGAGCTTTGTTTCCTGCTACACTAGAAAACCATGGCAGACCCTAAAGTAAAGCAACAACTGAAGGTGCTCTTCCGGTCCACTACACTCCTTGCCCAATCTACATTGGCATATCCCTACAGGCTCAATTCTACACTGGAGGCATATCTTAGGCCATAACCAACTGTGCCTCGTAGGTATCTCAATACATGTTTTGTTGCTATCCAGTGAGTCTGTCCCGGTTGGCTCATGAACTGGCTAAGAAAATTCACTGCATAGCATATATCGGGTCTGGTGTTAACTAGATACATTAGTTATCCAATAAAATGTTTGTACAAGTGTGGATCAATCTCTCTTGAATCAACGTCACTCATCATCTTTAGATCCATCACCATTGGTGTAGGCATGGATTTTCCTTCTGTCATACCGAACTTTTTCAATATCTTCACAGTATATTTTCCTTGACTCAGGAAAATCTAATCTGTCCTCTTCCATACTTCTAGTCCCAAGGATTAATGCATCAATCTCGAATCCTCCATCTCAAATTTAGCTATCAAGGCTTCTTTGCATTCAACAATGAGTCTCTCTGAACCGGTGAGGAAAAGGTCATCCACATATAAGACCAATATCAAGAACTCATTTCCATTAATGTGATAATATAGGTTTGGATCAACAACACTCTTGTTGAATCCCAAAATCATCAAGAATCCATCCATTTTCTCGTACCAAGCACGTGGTGCTTGCTTTAGTCCATACAGGGATTTCTTCAACTTGCACACATGAGATTTTTTTGTTGTGTATAATGAATCCTTATGGCTTCTTGATATAAACTTCTTCCTCAATTTCACCATTGAGAAAGGTTGTTTTTACATACATCTAATGTAACATCCAACCCATGGAAGGAACGAGTGCAATGATAGAACAGATGGAAGTGTATCAGGATACTGGAGCAAATGTCTCATCATAGTCAACTCCCTCTACTTGCAAGAACCCTCTGGCTACAAATACCTCTTTGTATTTATTGATGCTTCCATAAACTACATGTTTGATTTTATAAATCCATTTGGAAGTCACTACAGACTTTCCCTCTGGTCTCGGAACAATATCCCATACATCATTTTTCAATATAGATTGATATTCTTTTGTCATGGCATATTTCCATATATGTTCACCTGAAGCTTCTCCATGACAAGAAGGATCGGATTTAATGATGTGACTCATTGATGCAGGAGCATCTCAAGTGAGCCAACGCGGAGATAAAAGACAGCTGGAAAGGCACCCAGCGCAAATTTTGAAAATATCTTGAAGTTAACGCGCCAATCTTAAATGAGATAATTAATAAGGAGCACACTTGTAATATTGTAAAGGGACCTTGAGTGATCCGCTCTCATCCATAGTAGATAGAAGGCATTTATAATAGTTAATGAAGGTAGATAGAATTTAATTCTAGATTAGACAGTTTTAGAGCGCAAGAGGGAAACAGGATATAGACACCCTCATTGCGTATTGTAACATTAGCATGAACATTAGCAAGCATGAGAAGCAAGTGAATAGGAGAGCAGAGAGCTGTAGTTGAGAAACACCCATGTACAGATATTTGAATTAATAAAAGATAACTTTGATTCAAATTCATGGCATTGTGTTGGTTCTCTGTGTATGCATGTTAAATGTTATGCTCATGGTTATTTTACTCTTTCTAATGTGCATTTTCTTTTATTCTGTACATGAATGACTTCTTGTTAAATATTTGGAGTCTGAGAGGAGAGGAAGAGTAAAAGAAATGAGTTTCAATTGTTTCTCTATCTGAGGAAGAGTTCCTGCAAGGACTGCAGTTGAATTGTTCGCAAGGAGTTCGTTGACAAGAGTTTAGATTTTTATCTTTGAAATCTCAGAAGGGTTAACTTTTGTTCTCATTTCCTCAGAAGTGCAGTTAGGCATAGGAGCCATGCAAAGTGTGTGCATAGGCCGAGTGAGGTCTCAGAGTTTTCAAACCTAAGAATTTGTTGAAGGACTATTGTTGCAAGGAGTGCGCAGAGTCGAAAGACTTCAATTCTTTGAAGAAATTGAAAGTCTGCCACAAGGAGTGTGTGCAGGAGTTTCCTGAAAGACTCAGAGTTGGAGAAAGCTCAGAAATGTTAAAGCCTTTGAAGTTCTCAAAGGGAAGCCAGAGGCTAAGTGCCTTGAATAATTGAAAGGAGGTGTAGTGAAATCGTGTTGCAGGAAGACAAATTTCATGCAGAAGAACACTTTGGTGAAAAGCTGCAGAAGTCCTTGAGAAGGAAGAGAAACGGATGATCGGAATTCTCCATAGAGAATTTGTGAAGTCCCACGAGTCGACAGATCTTGTAGAGTAGTAGGGGAGTTACGAAGATTATTTTAAAGGTTCAATCTCAGGAGAGGCAGAGCCGTTGATCCAAGCTAGCCAGGGGCCGTTGGATCACTCGCGAAATCGCCTCTCGAGGTTTCGTGAGTTGAAGGGTCGAAGAATTGGTATCAAAGTTCACGAAATCGCGAAGCATGAAGCCGCGAAGGGTCGAAAGGTGTGTGGGGCCATAGAAGCCAGCAAGGAGGATAGGTGGCGAACTGTTGACGTGGAAGTCAATTGCATTGACCACTTCGGAGTTTCATGAGTCGAAGTCCCGAAAGCCTTGCATCAGGCCTCGTGAACTCACGAGGTGCAAAGTCCCGAAATGGCGAAAAGTCTAGTTTTGGGGCCAGTACCGAGAACCTTGTTGGAGTGTAATGATCCCAAGCCATTATGCAAGGATCATCACTGTTTTGGTGTCTTTTTAAAACTTTTGCTGAGTGAGGTATTTCATCAAACACTTTGTTGATCTACCTTTTAGATGTGTTTATATATGTGTATGCAGCAAATAACAAAAAGAGATAACCATGGAACATACCTCAACCATATGCAATAAGATAGACAAGCCAACACATCTCAATTCTTCTTTATTCATAAAATAGAGAAACCTTCTACAATGAAGATGCCGATCTGGAATGCTCAACAGATGGCCAAGAAGATGGACAATAGATAAGAGCTGCTACAAAATGCTCCCGCTAATACAAAAGATGCCTCCAAAGGTTGAATGAAAAATGAAGATCAATACAAGCATATCTGAATGCCAAACTCTCCAGCTAAAGAATGCCACGCTCCAATAGAAGGATGAAACCCTCAATAACTTGGCCCTGCTGCCAAAAATGTCCAATCACCCTAATATGCCAACTGATAGATCGGGTGATGGTAAGAACAACCCAGGTGACCGAATCTCCAAGATCCCTCTCAATCTCTGTAGATCTGAAATTCCCCACTGAATGGTGCACCCCACTGGATGACTGAAACCCTAGATAATTCAGCCCTGCTGCCAAAAGTGTCCAATCACCCTAATAAATATTCCAACTGATAGATCGGGTGATGGTAAGAACAACCCAGGTGACCGAATCTCCAATATCCTTCTCAATCTTTGTAGATCTGAAATCCCCCACTGAATGGTGCACCCTACTGGATGACTGAAACCCCAGATAATTCGGCCCTGCTGAAGGAGGCCTCCAAATTCTTTGAAACTCTGTAGAAAAATAGATCGAGACACTGCAATTCACTAGGTAAAGTCTCAGGGTCATATTTGAAGTGTAACCCCTCCAAACGGACTAGATCTGGATCTCAAAAATGCCCTCCTTCTCTTCAATTCGCCCCACTGCTCAAGAAATAATTTGAGCCATAAAACTGTCTCAAAAAGCACTAGATTTGATGTCCAAGGCCCTGCAATGAAAACCCAAGTGATAGAATATTCAACGGCCCTGCCAATCTCCTACAATGAATCTCTCTCCAAAGATGGTGCACCCCTCTTGCTGGAATCCCTCAATTGGTGCGCCCTCTCTCTATCTGCACATGAAACTGATGTAAAATCCTCCTGCAACTGAGTAGATATGGAACTAGAATGGTGTGGGAGAGTATTGCATCTCCAAGACCAAGCTTGGGACAAGATAGGTGGAATCTTTCACCACTGAATCATCCTCTAGGGTTTGTTATTTCAAAACCCTCAAAACCCCCAATATTGGGCTCACTAGCTAGAAGCCAGAAATCAAAATAAGATCATACATGAATGATGAGTAGAGGCCCTTGCCTTCCTTTTATACTTTTTGGCTCACCTTGTCCCTCCAAAGTGACTTTCATTTTATTAATATTTAATTAATTAATTAACTCACTTTAATTAATTAATTAACCTTTTTACCTTTGAAAATCTCTTTATCTCTCCTTGTGGCTTCCCTAGCCACTAAAAGTCACTTATAGCCATCCTATCCTGTAGTGTTTCTCCTCCCGATTCCAATGAGCTATTACACTGAGAGGTTCCTCCAAGTAATGTGCCCAAAATGCCCTCTTTAGTGATTTTAATTAACTTATATCTCAAAATAGTCAAAATCATGGAAATTGTCGGAATGGAACGAAACCAAAGCCGACCTGTGTGAAATGGCTCATAATGATGGAATATGATGATAAATGTTAAATAGACCCCACAATGCCTCTCAAATACCCCTGTACTCGCTATAACATTCATCTGGCTACTCTGGTCATCATAAGTCTCTGCCCTGTGATGATGTCCCAAAGTGGGGACATTACAGTCCTCCCTGCTAGAAAATTGCTTGTCCTCAAGCAATAGCCAAATCTACCCAACTAAAATTCCAGGATCCCATGTCCACCTGTGGGATACACAGTAGAACCCCTCGAAAGAAAAACAATAGTGCACTCCACCCCCTGGATCCCATATCAGGAAGTGAACTGCAATACTCTGTGAAGCATAGTCCTGAAAGATATCAACCCTGTGAACCTCCTGCATATGACACATGGCCTCATCTCGGAATGAGTCCATCCTCCAAATATCTACCAAGATCCACATGACCTCCATCAATTACACATGTTGATGTCCGACCGAGGTGATGCAAGACCTCCGTGAGGCACCCACAAGCGATGCACTCCTCTTGACACTGAAGATCAATGGAAAGTTAGAATATATTTCCCCTGCAATGGTCCACTCTCCCCTTTCGGTCAATGAAATGCTCAATCCTACAATCCCTGGGTCCCATGCTAACCTCTGTTGAAGATCCTCATGCTGACACTACACTACTCTGATCATGACTGTCAACCCCCTGCATACATCCTGAATCCTCCTCTCCTGGGTCCTCAAGTTGAAACACTTGTGACCACCAGACCTGCTATCCAAAACCTGTATCTGTAAAGGCATCTCTATAGAATAAGTACCTATCCCCATAGAACATGTACCTGCAAACCCACTCCCAACCAAACCAAGGTGGAGTGTGTGGCTCTCTGGTGCAACCTGGGTCAACATGAGCATTGTGCTAACAAAACAGACTCTTGGGTCCCATGGCAAGCTTGGAAGTTTATCACTTCCAATATCCTCTAATTGCTTCTGTGTGAAGCTAATCACTGTCAGAAGCCCTCTGTGCTCATCTGTCATCACTTGGTCTATGATGCTCACCATCACGCACCAAGTCTCAACTGTCTGTCTAACACAGTCCACCTTTGACCTGCTGTATGTAGTAAAAGTAGTCCTATCATGAAGTCTCGACCTACTCACTCTCCATGTCCTCAGCCATGGCCTATCCCTCCTTATGCTGTTGTCTATGATAAAAGTGTCAGGACGAGCTAATAGAAACATCTACAGTTGACTGTAGGATTGAAAGGCGTCACATGATTTGGTCAATCCCAAGGATTCGACTAGAAGCTCGTCCATCGGTATCCATGATAACTGCTCGCCTGTAGTCATCACTAAACCCCAATCATCAAGTACAATCAGAAGCAACTCCTCCAACTGCTAGTAAACCACTCTCCATCTCCCCTCACCCAGACAACTGCTAAAATGGTGAAGGTGAGGTCTCAAAATCATATGCTGTTGCAAAGGAGTGGCACCTGCATGCTCCCCTAAGTGTGTCTCCTCCCTGCCAGGCAGTACACCCCTCTGAATCCCACCATACATCTCAACATGTTTCTGTGAGCTATCCCTCATCACTGTATGCTCTGGCATACTCCTGTCATCTCCCGCAAACTCATGTTGCATCACAGATCCTGGGCATACGACTGGATCAATCTCTATATGGAGATCAACCACTCCCAAGACAAAAATGGAAGTGTCCCCCATCAACATCCTTTGTCAACGTGATTGACTGATACATCTGAGTGTCCACTAAGATAGATGAAGTGGATCTCTGATGGATCTCCTCAGGAGACTCATATCTCCTAGACTCTGATTCTTGAAGGGCGGTTTGTGTGCCTCTCAAGAATCCTCGAGTGCTCTCCAACTCTTGACTAAGTCGGTCCATCTCCAACTCCTGCTCCCTCAGAGCCTCATGATACATCTCACCAACCCTCAGTAGATAATCTATGTCTGTCAACAACTGCTGGTAGTTAGTCCTCATCACAGATACTCTCTCTCGGAGAGTGTGAAAATCATCCATGGAAAATCCTCCATCTGAGCTACCCTGTGCCACTGATGCTCTCCAACCGTAATCTGCCATCACTGCATGCATGTCATCAATATGTCTAGTGGTTACCCTGATCATAGCCTCACTAACTCCCAACTGTACTACTAAGTGGTGTGATTCCTGATCACAGTCATGCTAGGGTACCCGCTCATGTCTCTCATTGCTAGTGCCATCACTAACAACACTCTCTGTAGAAGATAAAATGACGAACTACCTGCTGTCTACTGTGCCACTAGGTACTTCTGTATGCCACTGCATCCCATTACTAGATGCCATCTCCCCCTGACTCACACTATATATTCTGTATGAGCAGTTGTATCCTCCTATGTACTCAACCTGCTACTATTATCTGTGCCTAGATCCCATATAGCTGTATCCAGACACGTGCTATCGTCATCCTAACTGCCAAAGAGTGCATCCTCATCCATGCAATCTGATCCTAGAAGTAAGTGCTCCATCCACCTATCAACCTCTGCCATCTGCTCAACCACTGGAGTCTCTAATAGCTGTGACTCCATCTCCTCTGACTGACCTGTATGTGTGGGGTCAACTGCATGTATGTCATGTACCTCCTCCTGGATTTGTGGGTCTACCTATCCATGGTGTGCATCCCTCACACTAGGCTCATCCATCATACCTGATGTGCCACTGATCTCCTCATGTGACATGGCTATCATGGGTGTCTGAACAAGTGTCAGATGTGTCACGGCCCTCATAGGTAGCTCATCATCTCTAAGTGCTAACACGTGTGACTCCTCACTAGTGTCACCACTCTGCTGAGGCATAAGGTCATCAATGGTATGTGATATGTTTGCTGAGACACTAGTGCCATCGTCCTGTCCATCCAACTACCTATTGACTACACAAGGGTCATCATCCTCCTCAAGTGTGCAAGCATCACTAGCCCCTGTGCAAGAGTCATCATCACTATCCTCTGAGGTAGAGTCACTATCACTAGCCCCTGTGCAAGAGTTACTGTCATCATCTGACTTCTCTGAATCAACATCTGTCGCTCCATCCACACACACCCCATCATCACTGTCATGGTGTGCCTCAATAGTGTGCTTCTTACCCTTACCCCTACACCTATGATCTGGTTCCCAAGGCACCTTGCAACTA
>ML778079.1:319235-339063 GCA_009831015.1 Picea engelmannii | reverse complement strand
TAATGATGGAATATGATGATAAATGCCAACTAGACCCCACAATGCCTCTCAAATACCCCTGTACTCGCTATAACATCCATCTGGCTACTCTGGTCATCATAAGTCTCTGCCCTGTGATGATGTCCCAAAGTGGGGACATTACACGGAGTTTGACATTTCGACATTTCGGGAAATAGAGCATCGGATTTCGGGGTTCATGGAGCAGAGTTGTATGACATTGCAACTCGCGAACTTGATAAAGCCGAAAAGCCGGAGTTGATATCAGAGTTTCAGAGTTTCAGGATTCGGGGGTCTGAACGACAAGACGCTTGACCACAGGGTTAGCGATACCACGAAGTTCAACTCCCTGAAGCGTGAAGGAGGAATCCCATGAGGTTTTGCTGTGGGTGTAGATTTCCCGAAAGGGAAATAGAAGAGCAGTTGTTGAGAGCTCTTCGGGCCAAGGAGAGAAGAACGATCCTGTGTACGTGGACTTTCCGGCCTGCAGGTTGGAAGGCTACGTCAGGTTTGGTATCAGAGCCTGATTCTTGTTTGTATATTTCAAACAAGAGAGACCAGGGAAATTTTAGTCATGTTTCCAAGGGGGAGAGACAGACAATCACCCGATCTAGTAGAGGAAAGGGAAATGCCAAGAAGAAGGGGTAGGCAGATGCCTGATCTAGTTATGGAAAGAGAAATGCATGATCTACGCGCCAGACTTGAAGACATGGAGACAACACAGAGGTGCACAGTCGGTGCTGGGGATATTAGTGATTCTGAAAGTGAAGATGAATTCGAACATGGAGAAGAAGAAGTTGCGGTTGAAGATGCATCAAATGAACGCTTGCTCAGAGCTGTTGCAAGGATGAGTGTAAGAGAAAAAATGGACATTCCAGTTTATAAGGGAAATCTGGATGTAGAGGAGCTTCTAGATTGGATTAGAGCTCTGAACACATACTTTGACTACGAAGATGTCGAAGAGGATAAGAAGGTCAAACATGCTGTCACAAGATTGAAAGGACATGCAACATTGTGGTGGGATGAACTACAAGCTGACAGATGCTGCCATGGCAAGCAGAAAATTAAGAGTTGGGACAGGATGATCACAAAGATGAAAGCGAAATTCATCCCCAGAGATTACCAAATTACTCTGTTTCGAAGGGTGTAGAACTTGAGACAGAAGTTGATGAAAGTAAAGGAGTACACGGAAGAATTTTACAGGTTGAATATCAGAGCAGTTCATCGTGAAAGCAATGATGAAAAAGTAGCAAGGTATATGAACGGCCTGAGATACGAAATTCAGGATGAAATGAGCATGATGACCATCTGAATGGTGGAAGATGCTTATCAAATGGCTCTAAAAGATGAAGAGAAGCTGAGCCGAAAGCAGGGTCAAAGAGGTTGAGGAAGAAGTCAGCCTAGGGGCAAGTCAGTTGTCCAGGAAAGAAATCAAAAGCCTAAAGAAGAATGGAAGAAACCTCAACCTCAGATTGAGAGAGGTGGAAGCTCACAGCGAGGACAATATGCTGGACAGAGAGGACAATATACTGATCAGAGAGGGGAATATGCCGATAACAACATGTTTCCTCGTACCAGAGGTAGAGGAAGAGGAAGAGGTGGAGTAATAAAGTGCTTCACATGCGGAAAGACTGGACACAAGTCTTATGAATGTCCAGACAAGAAGAAAGAGGAAGGAGAGGCTCACATTATCGAAGCTCAAAGGCGGAATGTTGAGGCAGAGGATGCTGAAGGTGGAAGATCACTGATGATGCGAAAATTTCTTTTGACACCAGAAAAGGAGGTGGAAAGTTCGGTCCAAAGGAACAGACTTTTTCGGATTGCTTGCAAGACCAAGGATAGGGTATGTAAAGTCATTGTAGACAGTGGTAGCACAGATAATCTCGTTTCTACAGAGATGGTAGAAAATCTGGAGCTAGAGACGATTGAACATCCAAGCCCATACAGAGTTTTGTGGTTGCAAAAAGGACATCAGGTAAATGTCACTAAACAATGCTTATTTTAATTGAAGATAGGGGGATATAATGATAAGATCTTGTGTGATGTTATTCCTATGGATGTTTGTCATCTATTGTTGGGTAGACCATGGCAATATGACAGGAATGTGATTCATGACGGGAGAATGAACATATACACCCTAGAGAAGAATGGGAGAACTCACATGCTGTTGCTGATCAAAGATAAAAAGGTGAAACCTGAGGTAAGAAACACTGTACTTCTCATGAGTGGGAAGGAATTCCTTAAGGAGATTAAGAAGAAGGAGGAACTGCAATTCATTGTGGTTAGGAAGCCAGAGATTTTCTTATCCCATACAAAAGTAGATGATCTACCATAAGAGGTTCAGGAACTGCTGGAAGAGTTTGCTGACATAGTAGTGGACGAACTACCTCGTTCGTTGCCACCGATTAGAAGTGTGAGTCATCATATTGACCTCATACCAAGAGTTAGTTTTTCAAACAAAGCAGCGTATAGATTGAAGGCACAAAAGAATGAAGAGGTCAAAAGACAAGTCCAAGATTTGTTGGAAAAAGGGTTGGTCAGAGAAATCTTGAGTCCATGTGCTGTTCCGACAGTACTTAGCCTGAAGAAAGATGGAGGCTAGAGGATGTGTACTGACTCGAGGGTGATCAACAAAATAACTATCAGGTACATATTTCCATTTCCAAGGATGGATGATCTGATGAATTGCTTGAGTGGGGCAAATTTTTTTTCAAAGACCGACTTGAAGAGTGGATATCATCAGATTCGCATGAGAGAAGGAGATGAATGGAAAAAAACATTCAAGACTAATGAAGGGCTGTATGAATGGATTGTTATGCAGTTTGGCTTAACAAATGCACCAAGTACTTTTATGAGGCTGATGAATGAAGTCATGAAGGATTTCATCGAAAAGTTTGTTATCGTATATATTGATGATATATTGATTTTCAGCAGAATAGAGGCTGAACACTTGAAACATTTGGCTATAGTGTTGAAGAGGCTATAGTAGGAGAAGCTGTTGATAAATGTGAAGAAGTCTTCATTCATGAAGACATAACTCATTTATTTGGGGTTCGTTATAGCTGCAGATAAGTTGAGGATGGATCCAGATAAGGTGGAGGTAATCAAGAATTGGTCGTCACCAAGGAATATCTTTGAAGTCCGAAGTTTTTACGGTTTGGCTAGTTTCTACCAAAAATTCATTAAGAATTTCAGTGGAATTAGTGCACCGATGATGGACACAGTGAAAAAAAGACATAAATCTTTTCACTGGACAAAAGAAGCCGAGAAGAGTTTTAATCTGTTGAAGAGGAAAATCACAGAACAACCAATTTTGGTGTTGTTGGATTTTCGAAAGACATTTCAAGTGAAATGCGATGCAAGCATATTTGCAGTAGGGGCAGTCTTGAGTCAAGAAGATAGGCCGGTGGCATATTTCAGTGAGAAGTTGAATGAAGTGAAAGTGAAATACTCCACATATGATAAGGAATTTTATGCCATCATCCAGGCATTGAAGAAATGGAGACACTACTTGATTCCCCAGGAGTTTGTTTTATATAGCTATAATCATGCATTATAGTTTCTAACTCAGCAGAAGAAGCTGAATCAAAGACATGTAAAATGGGTTGAATATATGCAAAATTTCACCTTTGTGATTAAACATATTTCTGGTACTGCTAACAAAGTTGCGGATGCTTTGAGCAGGAAGTGTTTTCTATTGCAGGAGTTCAGAGTCAAAACATTGGGTTTTGATGATCTCAGGGATATGTACAGAAATGATCCAGATTTTAAGGAAGCATACGAGGTGACTGAGAATCCAATTCTCAGAGATGGAAGCCAGTGGGCCAAATATATGATCCATGATGGATTGTTATTCAAGGGAAATCAAATTTGTATTCCAAAATGCTCAATGAGGGAGAATTTGTTAAAGGAAAAACATAGTGGAGGATTGGCCGGACACTTCGGTCATGACAAGATGTTCAAAAAGTTGAATGAATCATACTTTTGGCTAGGAATGCGAGCAGAAGTCAAGATATTTGTGGACAGATGCAGAATTTGTCAACATTCGAAAGGAAAGAGGCAGAATGCAGGGTTTTATCAGCCATTGCCCATACCTGAGAAGCTATGGGATGAAATCAGCATGGATTTCATATTGGGGTTGCCAAGGACACAAAGAGGGTTTGACTCAATCTTTGTGGTAGTTGATAGATTTTCCAAGATGGCACGTTTCATTCCATGTTAGAACACCAGTGATGCAACTCACATTGCGAACCTGTTTTTCAAAGAAGTCATTTGAATTCACGGCTTACCAAAGAGTATAGTCTCAGATTGAGATAAGAAGTTCATAGGAAACTTCTGGAGGACATTGTGGAAGAATCTGGGCACGAACTTGTCGTTCAGTTCGTCTTATCATCCTCAGACAGATGGAAAAACAGAAGCGGTGAATAGAAGTCTGGGAGACTTGCTGAGAAGCTTAGTGACAGAACACCACAGCCAGTGGGACAACATATTACCACAGATGGAGTTTTCTTAGAACGACTTAGTCAACAGAAGCACAGGACAGAGTCCATTTCAGATTGTTTATGGCATGCGGTCGAGAGGGATTTATGAGTTCAGGGATTCAAAATTGAATGAAACTAGGAGTGCTAGTGAAGAAGATTTCGCAGAGGCGATGAAGGAACTTCACAGCCAGGTGAAGGAGCTATTGAAAAATTCAAGCCAGGAGTATAAGCGGAGAGCAGATCAACATAGAAAACAACTTCAGTTTGAAGTTGGTGATTTGATCCTTGCACATCTAAGAAAGGAAAGGTTCTCGAGGGGAACATATAATAAACTCAAGATAAAGAAAATCCAGCCATGTAAGGTCTTGAGGAAATTCGGGGCAAATGCTTACGGAATTGAATTACCAGATGGGATCAGAATTTATCCGATATTAAATATTTTGGATTTGTACCCATATAAGGCTCAGGAAGCAGGAGAAGATGATAAACAACCAGAGATCCAGTGGAAAAAATAGATGCCAGTTGCATAAAAGCCATAGATGGAGCACATACTAGATAAAAGAATTGGTAAGAGGACCAGAAGAAAAGAATACTTTGAGTATTTGGTCAAATGGAAGGACCATCCAGTTGAAGATGCCAGCTGGGAGAAAAAAGCAGAGATACAGAAGCATGGACAAAGCATGCGTGAGCTCATGGATAGGAGCCCATGAAATTTTCAAGCGAGGGAGTATGATGCAGGAGCATCTCAAGCGAGCCAGGGTGGAGATAAAAGACAACTGGAAAGGCACCCAATGAAAATTTTGAAAATATCTTGAAGTTAACGTGCCAATCTTAAATGAGATAATTAAGAAGGAGCACACTTGTAATATTGTAAAGGGACCTTGAGTGATTTTCTCTCGTCCATAGTAGATAGAAGGCATTTATAATAGTTAATGAAGGTAGATAGAATTTAATTCTAGATTAGATAGTTTTAAAGTGCAAGAGGGAAACAAGATATAGACACCCTCATTGTGTATTGTAACATTAGCATGAACATTAGCAAGCATGACAAGCAAGAGAATAGGAGAGAAGAGAGTTGTAGTTGAGAAACACCCATGTACAGATATTTGAATTAATAAAAGATAACTTTGATTCAAATTCATGGTGTTGTGTTGGTTCTCTGTGTATGCATGTTAAATGTTATGCTCATGGTTATTTTACTCTTTCTGTTGTGCATTTGCTTTTATGCTGTACATGAATGAATTCTTGTTAAATGTTTGAAGTCTGAGAGAAGAGGAAGAGTAAAAGAAATGAGTTTCAATTGTTTCTCTATCTGAGCAAGAGTTCCTGCAAGGAATGCAGTTGAATTGTCCGCAAGGAGTGCGTTGACAAGAGTTCAGAGTTTTATCTTTGAAAGCTCAGATGGGTTAGCTTTTTTTCTCATTTCCTCAGAAGTGCAGTGAGGCACAGGATCTGTGCAAAGTGTGTGCATAGGCCGAGTAAAGTCTCAGAGTTTGCGAACCTGAGAATTTTTTGAAGGACTACTGCTGCAAGGAGTGCGCAGAGTCAAAAGACTTCAATTCTTTGAAGAAATTGAAAGTCTGCCGCAAGGAGTGCGTGCAAGAGTTTCCTGAAAGACTCGGAGTTGGAGAAAGCTCAGAAAGGTTAAATCCTTTGAAGTTCTTGAAGGGAAGCCAAAGGATAAATTCCTTGAAGAATTGAAAGGAGGCGTAGTGACATCGTGCTGAAGGAAGACAAATTTCACGCAGAAGAACACTTTGGTGAAAAGCTGCAGAAGTCCTTGAGAAGGAAGAGAAACGAATGGTCAGAATTCTTCGTAGAGAATTCGCGAAGTCCCACGAGCCTACAGATCTCGCAGAGTAGCAGGGGAGTTACAAATATTATTTTAAAGGTTCAAGCTCAGGAGAGGCAGAGCCATCGATCCAAGCTAGCCAGGGGTCGTTGGATCACTCTCAAAATCGCCTCTCGAAGTTTCGTGAGTTGAAGGGTCAAAGACTTGGTATCAAAGTTCGCGAAATCATGAAGCGTGAAGCTGTGAAGTGTCGAAAGGACTATGTGGGGCCATAGAAGCCAACGAGGAGGACAAGTGGTGAATTGTTGACGTGGAAGTCAATTGCGTTGACCACTTCGGAGTTTCATGAGTCGAAGTCTCAAAATCCTTGCATCAGGACTCGTGAACTCACGAGGTGCGAAGTCCTGAAATGGCTAAAAGTCTAGTTGTGGGGCTAGTATCACGAACCATGTCGGAGTTTGATATTTCAGGTTTTCGGGAAATAGAGCATCAGATTTCGGGGTTCGTGGAGCAGAGTTGTATGACATCGCAACTCTCGAAAGTCAAAAAGCTGGAGTTGATATCGGAGTTTCAGAGTTTCAGGATTCAAGGGTCTAAACGACAAGACACTCGACCATAGGGTTAGTGATATCACGAAGTTTGACTCCCCGAAGCATGAAGGAGAAATCCCACGAGGTTTTGTTGTGGGTGCAAATTTCCCGAAAGGGAAATAGAAGAGCAGTTGTCGAGAGATTTTTGGGCCAAGGAGAGAAGAACAATCCTGTGTACGTGGACTTTCCAGCCTGCGGGTTGGGAGGGCTAGATCAATCATGGCTGAAAGGTAGCTTGAGAATATCTTTGGTCTCTTGCTCTCTCTAGTTGTCCCTTGAGGGGTTGTATGTCCCTTTGCTTCCTATAGATTTTTTCCGGCCCAAGCAGTCCTTTTATGTCCTACTGTAATATCTTTGGGCATGTCAATTGGAGCAACTGGATCAGTTGGAACAACTAGATCAACTGGAATAATGTTTGTCTCCCTCTGAACTGTTGAAGGGGGAGAAGGAATTGTCTCACTATCAATTTCCATCTAAGATTCTCTGGATCTTTGGAAGGCTATCTTGTCTTCAAAAGTAGCATCTCTCCTTTGTTGGAGTTACTTCACACACACCTAGGATTTCTTTTTCCTAAGGTTTTTATTTGTTTATTAGTCATAATTATTCATTATCCAGTCTCCTATATTTTAGGAGAGAATTCCACCTGGAGAATATTCTCTTTCAGTTCATACTTCAGTTTGATTAGTTGAGTTGAGTTTAGATGTTGCATTGGGATCATCAACATGCAACATTGGGATCATCTCCATGCTAATTCGACCTTGCCTTGGTATCATCACCAAAGTGGCACATTAGCCTTGATTCCTTGAGTTAACTCCTCACTACTTTTTGTTCAGTCAGTTAACTGAAGACTAGTTGACTAGTTAACTCAACTAGGTGGCAGTTCACTCCTACAAATGCCTGAGAGACTAGAATAGGTGGCAGTTCACTCCCGTAACTGTTGGTGTGTGTCCATATCACTCTAGACCACCACTATGGCAAACTGGTTCACCTCAAGTCGAACTCATTGAGTTATATGATGCAAGAGCATCTCTCCATGTCAGGAACCAGCCAGCCAGCCACGTCCACGAATTCAAATTGCGCATTTAAGAGAGGCGAAGCCTCATTTGAAATTTGAAATTCAATGTAATTAAATGTCTAGGCTGGTGAGCCATGGAAGCCATGCCTTTGAACAGGCGTTAGGTAGATTGGCTGAGATCTAGATTCAAGTGCTGGACTAGAAAACCATTGATTGTAATTTATTAGAGTAGGTGAACCTGGAGGGAAGCGCTCGATGAGCCCCTCAGGTAAAAGAGATTTTGAGATCTCATTTTGAGTTAGTGTAGTTAGAAATGGTAGAGTTGAGGAGATCCAGAGAGAGCTCATGAACACCATTGTAAATTCAGGCATTTTCCATTGTTAATATAACAGAGCAGTTTTTCCTGCATTTTTGCATGCTAAGTGAATGTCTGTGTGTGTTCTTTGTATATGTTGTGAATGTATGTTATGTGGATGCATTCTGCAGGAGTGTGTTTGATTTTAGGTTGAAGGTCTTTGAGGCTTCATACCAGGAGGGTGTGACAGAACGCTGCGGGTTCTGAGGGCCGTGCACAGGAGGATGCACTTCTGAACTCTGCGGAGTCAGACAAAGACGTGCTGAGGCATAGGACTGAAGTCATCAACTCAGGAGGAAGACCTCAAGGTTGCTGAACACCTTGGAGGTAAGGCTATGTAGCTGAAACATAGTTGCAGACAGAACTTTGCTGTAATTTTTTTAGAGCTCTGCCAGGAGGGCATTGAGCATAAGCACGAGGTGTAGTTGGAATAACTCTGTGGGGAGTTCAGATAGAAGACAAAATCACTAAGGATTCTGAGAGCTTTGCCAGAAGGGCATCGAGCAAATGCAAGGAGTGCATGAAAGAAGACAGAACCGTTGAGTGTTCTGTGGAATAGAGGGAGCTCTGCCAAGTGGGCATTGAGCGTGTAAACAATGGTGTACAAAGAGAGAACTCTGTTGCGATTTCGAGGAAGACTAGAATCACTGAGGATTGTGAGAGCTCTGCTAGGAGGGCATTGAGAAGGTGCAAAGGGTGCACAGAGGGAACAGAACTGCTGGACGTTCTATGGAGAAGAGACTTTGCCAAGAGGGCGTAGAGAAGGTGTGCAAGCAGGCACAGAGGTGAAGAGAACTCTTGGAGTTCTGTAGAGGGAGGAAGAATCCATTGGAGGATTTTCACAGGGTTGCTGAATACCCTGATAGACTCAAAAAGAGGGTTGCTTGAGAGAAAGACTGCCAGGAAGGCGTTTTATTCTCCATCTGTGGGAGAAGAAGGACAAAATCCCCCAAGGGGTCTGAGTGTTTTCGGAAGCTCAGAAGAGATAGCATGCTGTGTGCATGATAAGACTCTGTAGGAGCACAGACGTCGGAATCCTTCAAGGGTTCGAGAAGAACAAGCTCAGAAGGAATAGTGTCGTGGAGAACGCACGGCGAGGATTAAAGTCAAGGAGCTTGCAGAGGAGAAAGACAACAAAGGCCGAGACCTTTGAGAAAATCAAATTCTCCCAAGGCAGGATGAAAGCACAAGGAGGCTCAGGTGAGAGCACAACAACCGTCAGATCAGTAGATAGAGAGATCTGGACCGTCGAGGAGTTTATGTCCAAGAGGAGCTCTGGAGGAACCTACAGAAGGAGGAGACCGACAGCCGTCGGATCTCACTCGAAAATCTCGTTAGCTGTTGGATCGGGAGGAGCTGCGAAGAGTTTAGTCTTTGGAGGAGGAGCACACCAAGAGAAAGGATCTGAGCCACCAGATTGGAAGCAGATACCCGTCAGCCATCGGATCTGCAGAAGGTGCATGGAGGTTAAGCCTCAAGAGAAGCGCAGGGAAGGAAGACAGGTCTGAGCCGTTAGATTTGGTGCAGGGTCGCTGACAGCTGTCAGATCTACAGAAGCTGTGAGGGAGATAAGCCTTGGGAGCAAGAAGAGAAGTCCCAACAGGCATCGGGATATCGACCATCGGGAAATCGAGATTCCTGAGGTCGCGAGGATCAGGACATCAACAGCCGTGAAATCCTGACAAAAATCAGGACCGTCCAAGGTAGAAAGGACACGTGGCGGAGATCAAGCGTCATCGACGTTTGGTGCATCGGGAAATCGGTATTTCCATTGACAAGGGATCGGGGAAATCCTAGGAGAAAACCCTGACATAAATCTGAGCTGTCCATTTAGCCGGGACATGTGTCAAAGATCCGAAAGGAGTCGAAAAATCGGGAAATTGGAGTTCCCAGGGTCGAAGGAAATGGGACTTCGAAAGTCTCGAAATCCCGAGAGTTGATCGGGACCGTCCATCTGGAGAGGATGCGTGGCAGCGATCGAGTGCCACCAAGGAAAATCTCGATAGGAGGCTTCATCGGTAAATCGGGAATCGGGATATCGGAGATCCTGGGAGCAAAGGTTTCATGCATCGCAGAATCACGAAACACGATTTCCCGATAAGGCATAGGAGCGTGTGGGCCACCCAGGAGTTAGTGGAGGACAGGTGGCAGGTCAAAGGATGGGAACCATCGGAGGACCGGTGCATCAGGGATCGACATATCGGGGAATCCGTGGACGCGGAAACGTTGCATTTCGAAACCGCGAACCCCGAAACCCCGATGAAAGGGTAAGGCTGTGCTCACGAAGTAACCGTCACGTGGACCAAGGCCTAGCCAGGAGGGCTAGTGCACAAAGGGCGTGTCAGGTTTTTAGAGCTTGAAACCCCGATGTGATGTTGGACTGAGGTCACGTGCTAAAGGTCATATGGGCCAAGGTAGGAGGGGCTAAGCTCGAGAAAGGAGCCCATCGGGAATCAGGGAACCGAGAGGACTGTGACTCTCGACAGCAGGAACCCCGAAACCCTGATACTGTTTCGGGGATAACCACGGTTAAGTGCGGAAGGCCACGAAGGGTGAAGAAGGACCTGTGGATCAAGATTTTAGCAGGGATTCTAGCGGAGGAATCTAAAGAGACACTCTGGCTCAGCAGAAAGGGAAATTGATCGGTCTTGTGAGCAAGAGAGTGCGACAAGGTGGAGGTAGTGTGGTCACGATTTTTCTCACTGCACCAAGTGGTATCAGAGCTGAAATTCTTGTCTGTATATTTCAGGCAAGAGGAGAGAGGAAGAGAAGGAGCACTCTAATACACATCAAGTGGTATCATAGCGAGTTCTTGTCTGTATATTTCAGGCAAGAGGAGAAAAGAGGAGGCAGAAGAAGACAGAGTTGTTGAGGACTTTGTAATGATTGTTTGCAGGTAGGCAGCAATCAAGGAGACAGTCAACAGGACTGTAAGATGAAGCTGGAGACACTCTTGGTGCGGAGTGACAGCAGCAGGTTTTCTAGGGAGGTATATAGAGGCAACAAGATGGCTATTGAAGGCCGTAGGTATGCTGGGAGGAGAGAGCTATGGAGCCAAGAGGACATGGATGAAGAGCTCGCAGATATAAAGCGAGAGATGGAGGAGCTCGAATTGAAGATGCGGCAGGGTAGAAAGCCGAGATGGGTGTATGAATGGCCCATGAAGAAGCCAAAGATGAAATGGCCAGTCAGGGAGCTGATGGTCAAAGGACAGCAGAGGCTGTTAAGGAAATGGCTGAGGTATGCTGAAAACCTCAGGCCCATAGAAGAGGAGGAATTGGTCTAGATATGCGAACCAGAAATTGGAGAAATTCTCAGTGAAGAGGATGGATTGGGATCAACTGAAGATCTCAAGGACTGCCATGAAGGCAGAGAAGAGGAAATTACAGTTTTCCAGGTGGGCAACGAGTTGAGATCAGCTGAGGATCTCATGGACTGTCATGATGATAGTGAGGGAATATCACATTGCCAGCCGAGCAATGATCAGAGATCGCTGCGGGATCTCGAAGGCTGCCAGGAGGGCAGTGGAAGCATCAAAGATTGCCAGGAGGGCAGAGATGAACATTTGGGACCATCTGAAGGTCTCATGGAGAGTTCAATTCAGCAAGGATTGTTGATGAATATGGGATCGGTTGATCTCATAGTCTACCAAGAGGGCAGCGGAAGCATCCCATATTGCCAGGTGGGCAGGGATGAGTAGATGAATTTGGATCAGCCAGAGGAGCTGACCGAGCAGATGAGACTGTCTGAGAGTCTCATAAATTCAGAGATGGAAAGGGATCAACAGGTGCAACTGACAAAGGTGGAAGATCAGGATGATATTCTGATGATTGGGGGAATACAAGTATTCTTACCATTTTCCCAGGAGGAGGAAAAAATTTGTGTTGCAGGTGCAGCAACAGTAGGAGAACAATGACAGCTGATGATGACTATCGAAGAAGAAGAATTGGAGCAGACTTTGGAAGCTGCCCAAGCAGAAGAAGAGAAGAATGAGCGTTCTAAGGAACGACTCAATGATTTCAGCCAGCGAGCTGAGAGAGCTGTAGCATTGGAGCTAGCAGCAAAGGAAGCCAAGGAGTAGGTAGATAAAGTTATCACTCCATGGGAGATGGAGCTAGAGATGATGGAGGATTGGTTGAACAATCCAGGGCCAGCAAGAGGATTGACAGAGAAGAGGATGACTAAGAAGCAGGTCAGTCAAGAAGAGACTGCAGAGCTGAAGTCTGCAACAGAGTGGCAACTTGAGGTCACCGATGAAGATGAAGATGAAGATGAAGAAAGAAGCATGGGAGATCATGACGATCTACCCAATTGCAGAAAATTTTTGCAGCTGAGGAGACTGCAAAAATAGGACCAGCCACTGGAGCAACTGGATGAAGTGATGGAAGATATCAGAAGGCTGATGGTAGAGTCAGTAGAGACTACCAGCAAGGAGAAGCTAAGCAGAAGAGAAGCAGCAGCAGCAGCAACAGAAAGATGGAGCAGATGGAAAGATCCAAAGACTTATTTGGGATCTAGGAGGATTTCCAACAGCTCAGAGGGGGAGCGCATGAGCAGGAGCTCATGATTTTGTAGTTGAGGAGTATGATGTAGGAGCATCTCTCCATGTCAGTAGCCAGCCAGCCAGCCACGTCCACGAATTCAAATCGCGCATTTAAGAGAGGCACAACCTCATTTGAAATTTGAAATTCAATGTAATTAAATGTCTAGGCTGGTGAGCCATGGAAGCCGTGCCTTTGAGCAGGCGTTAGATATATTGGCTTTAATGCCAAGATCGAATGAGATCTAGATCCAGGCGCTGGACTAGACAACCATTGATTGTAATTTATTAGAGTAGGTGAACCTGGAGGGAAGCGCTCGATGAGCCCCTCAGGTAAAAGAGATTTTGAGATCTCATTTTGAGTCAGTGAATTTAGAAATGATAGAGTTGAGGAGAGCGAGAGAGAGCTCAAGAACACGATTGTAAATTTAGGCATTTGCCATTGTTAATATAACAGAGCAGTTTTTCCTGCATTTCTGCATGTTAAGTGAATGTCTGTGTGTGTTCTTTGTATATGCTGTGAATGTATGTTATGTGGATGCATTCTACAGGAGTGTGTTTGATTTCAGGTTGAAGGTCTTTGAGGCTTCATAACAGGAGGGTATGACAGAATGATGCGGGTTCTGAGAGCCGTGCACAGGAGGATGCACTTCTGAACTCTGCGGAGTCAGACAAAGACGTGCTGAGGCACATGACTGAAGTCATTAACTCAGGAGGAAGACCTCAAGGTTGCTGAACACCTTGGAGGTAAGGCTATGTAGCTGAAACACAGTTGCAGATAGAACTTTGCTGTAAGTTCTGTAGAGCTCTGCCAGGAGGGCATTGAGCGTAAGCACGAAGTGCAGTTGGAAGAACTCTGTGGGGAGTTCAGATAGAAGTCAGAATCACTAAGGATTCTGAGAGCTCTGCCAGAAGGGCATCGAGCAAGTGCAAGGAGTGCACGAAAGAAAACAGAACCATTGAGTGTTTTGTGGAAGAGAGGGAGCTCTGCCAAGTGGGCATTGAGCGTGTAAACAGTGGTGTACAGAGAGAGAACTCTGTTGCGAGTTCGAGGAAGACCAGAATCACTGAGGTTTCTGAGAGCTCTGCTAAGAGGGCATTGAGCAGGTGCAAAGGGTGCACAGAGGGAACAGAACTGCTGAACATTCTGTGGAGAAGAGACTTCGCCAAGAGGGTGTAGAGAAGGTGTGCAAGCACGCACAGAGGTGAAGAGAACTCTTAGAGTTATGTAGCAGGAGGAAGAATCCATTGGAGGATTTTCACAGGGTTGCTGAATACCTTGACAGACTCAGCAAGGGGGTTGCTTGAGCGAAAGATTGCCAGGAAGGCGTTTTATTCTCCATCTGTTGGAGAAGAAGGACAAAATCCCCCAAGGGGTCTGAGTGTTTTCGGAAGCTCAGAAGAGATAGCACGCTATGTGCATGAGAAGACTCTGTAGGAGCGCAGACGTCGGAATCCTTTAAGGGTTTGAGAAGAACAAGATTAGAAGGAATAGCGTCATGGAGAACACATGGCGAGGCTCAAAGTCAAGGAGCTCGTAGAGGAGAAAGACAGCAAAGGCCGAGACCTTTGAGAAAATCAAATTCTCCCAAGGCAGGACGAAAGCACAAGGAGGCTCAGGTGAGAGTACAACAGCTGTCATATCGCCAGATAGAGAGATCTGGACTGTCAAGGAGTTTATGTCCAAGAGGAGCTCAGGAGGAACCTACAGAAGGAGGAGACCGACAGCCGTCAGATCTCACTCGGAAATCCCGTTAGCTATTGAATCGGGAAGAGTTGCGAGGAGTTTAGTCTCTGGAGGAGGAGCACACCAGGAGAAAGGATCTGAGCCACCAGATTGGAAGCAGATACCCGTCAGCCATCGGATCTGCAGAAGGTGCACAGAGGTTAAGCCTTAGGAGAAGCACAGGGAAGGAAGACAGGTCTGAGCCGTTAGATTTGGTGCAGGGTCGTCGACAACCATCAGATCTGCAGAAGCTGTGAGGGAGATAAACCTCGAGAGAAAGAAGAGAAGTCCCGATAGGCATCGGGATATCAGCCATCGGGAAATAGGGATTCCTGAGGTCGCGAGGATCAGGACATCAACAGCCGCGAAATCTCGACAGAAATTGGGACCGTCCAAGGTAGAAAGGACACGTGGCAGAGATCAAGCGCCATCGGTGTTTGGTGCATCGGGAAATCGGTATTCCCGCTGACAAGGGATCAGGGAAATCCAAGGAGAAAACCCCGACATAAATATGAGCCATCCGTTTAGCCAGGATAGGTGTCAAAGATCTGAAAGGAGTCGAAAAATCGGGAAATCAGAGTTCCCAGGGTCGAAGGAAACGGGACTTCGAAAGTCTTGAAATCCTGAGAGTTGATTGGGATTGTCCATCTGGAGAGGACGCGTGGCAGCAATCGAGCGCCACCGGGGAAAGGCTCGACAGGAGGCTTCATCAGTAAATCGGGAATCGAGATATCGGAGATCCCGAGAGCAAAGATTTTGTGCATTGCAGAATCGTGAAACACGATTTCCCGATAAGGCATAGGAGCATGTGGGCCACCCAGGAGTCAGTGGAGGACAGGTGGCAGGTCAAAGGCCGGGAACCATCGGAGGACCGACGCATCGGGAATCGACATACAGGGGAATCTATGGACGTGGAAACGTTGCATTTCGAAACCGTGAACCCCGAAACCCCAATGAAAGGGTAAGGCTATGGTCACGAAGTAATGGTCACGTGGACCAGGGCCTAGCCAGGAGGGTTAGTGCACAAAGGGCGCATTGGGTTTTTAGATCTTGAAACCCCGATGTGAGGTTGGACCGAGGTCACGTGCTAACAGTCATATGGGCCAAGGTAGGAGGGGCTAAGCTCGGGAAAGGAGCCCATCGGGAATCGGGGAACCGAGAGGACTGTGACTCTCGACAACAGGAACCTCGAAACACTGATACTGAGTCGGGGATAACCACGGTTAAGTGCGGAAGGCCGTGAAGGGTGAAGAAGGACCTGTGGATCAAGATTTTAGCAGGGATTCCAGCGGAGGAATCTAAAGAGCTGCTCCGGCTCAGCAGAAAGGGAAATTGATCGGTCCTGTGAGCAGGAGAGCGCGACAAGGTGGAGGTAGTGTGGTTGCGATTTTTCTCACTGCACCATTATACAGAGTATATCATGTGTAAATTATTCATTATTCACAACGGTTAATGAGAATTCTTTCATTCTTTCTCTCCTTCTTCTTCTTTATTTTATTATCTTTGCAAATGTGTGTATCATTGTTTATCTAGATCTATTCTGTGTAGGTTCAACAGACTTACATCCTTATCTCAATCTGTCTTTGACCAGGTATGTAGATCCGATATTCCTTTAAGGATTCAATGTATCCTACAAATGTGCCCTTTCTTCTTGAAGGGTCTAGCTTGGATCTCTTCTCTTTGGGTACATGAAAATATACTTGACACCCAAATATTCTAAATTGTCCAATATCAGGCTTCACTTCGGTGAAGGATTCTTCTGGAGTAATGTTCTTCAAGATCTAGTGAGGACTCATGTTTTGAACATACACTGTTGTCATGCATGCTTCTCCCATAGAGTCATAGGTAGACTCTGATCATGTATCATCGCTTTAGTTGCCTCGATGATAGTTCTATTTTTCCTCTATGCAACCCCATTTTGCTAAGGGTTGTAAGGGACTATGAACTCCCTCTTGATCCCTACTTCAATACATAAATTTTTGAAATCTTTGGAGGTGTATTCTCCTCCATTATCTGATCTTAGTACCTTGATCTTTCTTTCGGTCAGGTTTTCAACCTGAGCTTTGAATTGTTGAAATTTTGCAAGGACTCCATCCTTGTTCTTCAGGAAGTAAATCCAAGTTTTCCAAGAGTGATCATCTATGAAGAGTACATAGTACAAGTACCCATTCAAATATGCAATAGTCATTAGCCCACACACATCTGAATGAATCAAGTCTAATATTTCCTTGGATCTATTGTCACTGCTCAAGAAGGATCATTTAACATTATTTTCAAGAGCACAACCTTTGCAAACACCTTTATGCTGAATCTATATCACTGGAAGACATGTTACCATCTTCCCTAGAGCTGGGAGAGCTCTATAATGAATGCGAGAAAGTATTTTATGCCATAGCTCACTCAAGATGATTGGTCTGATGGTTAATTTGTACAAGCTATTTTCTCAAACACCAATTACCTTGGAAGAAGTTATATGTGAGTCTTTGTGCCATGCATGAACTCTTCCTTTTGAAAAGGTAACCTTGTAGCCTTTGTCTTCCAAGGCAGAAATGGAGAGTAGGTTCCTCTTCATTCCAGGTACATATAGTACTTCTCTTAGTTGAAGCTGCATATCTGAATCTAGTTGGAAGGTAGAAGTTCTAACCCCTTTCACATTATATTTGGCATCATCTCCAAGGACAACATGTAGACGTGTCTCTTTCTCAACAAAATTTGTTAGGTGATCTCTAAAATCGGTCATGTGCCTAGAGGTGCCACTGTCAATTAATCAAGTATTATCATTGGTAGGGACCATACCTGAGAGTGTTGAGATGTTGATATCTTCATCTCCTTGAAGTCTTGTTTTCCAGGAACTGAGTTTTCTTGATCTATCAAGCTTTTCTTCCATCATGATTATGTTCATCATAATTTTAGACTCTTCACAAACCCCTGTCAACTAGGCTAGAAAACCTAATGGCTAGGCTAGGCTAGAACTTTTAGGTTTTGTTGGACTTATTAATGCCAAAAATAAGCCTTTGAAAGATAGTATAACATTGGTGATTTGAAGAGCTCCTTCAATGAGTTGTAGAAACCCTAATTCTAAAATTTCTGCAGAAATTAGCAAAACCCTAGGGCCAAAAATTCAAAATGATCTCTTGGTAAGTAAGTCTGAATCTTGTACAATATATCAAGGGATCTCATACACCCACTAGTGCTCAGCCACTAGGGGCACATCCATCTGTGCTTAGCCTCAGGGATGTCCACATCTCTATCTCACCGCGTCTCACAGGAGAACCACACTCACTAGTGCTCAACCCCTAGGATCACATTCACCTGTGCTCATCCACATGAATGTCCAACTCAACAGATCTCTTTCTCACTGTGTTACATAGGAGAATCATCTAGAGTATCACATCATATCAACTCTCTATACAGAGGAGGCCAATACATCATTTCATCTCTGTCTCAGAACGATACACCCAACTCATGGGCTTCCCCACACATGGGCACACAACATTCCATCTCTGTCTCAGAGAGGAACCACATACCCATCTCATGGGCTTCCCTACACAGGAGCATAGAGTATTCCATATCCATATCGTATAGGAACCACACACCCAGATCATGGGCTTCACCACCTCACACAGGGGCACAACATTCCATCTATGTCTCAGAGAGGAAGCACACACCCATCTCATGGGCACACCCAACTCATGGGATCTCTCTCAGGTCGACTCACCCAGTTTGTGTCCTGGATGATGTCTCACGCAGTTGTAATCATCAACAGTATTATGACTGGACTACAGTTATTGTGGAATTTACTTTTCACTCTTTGCCTTGTTTTATGGGAGACTTATCTTCGAAGATGGGGGAAAGTTCTACTTATACATGGTTTTCTTTAGCTGGTATTTCTGCCTCTGCTGAGTAGAATGATCTTGGTAGACTGTTATATACCTTCAGAGGTGTTATTGGTGGCTCTATTGGGTTCATGTCGAGATTCCGAGAGCTAGCTCGTTCACACAGGGGAAATAATTCTCGTGGAAGAATGGACAATGAGAATAATCGTGCAATAGTCTTACCCAATTTCCATGGGTGAAAGACTCCAGATATACCAGCCAATAACATTGATGATCAAAGGGAATTGACTATGGAGAGGGTGCAATGATATGGGGCTCCCGAATTGAATGGCTTTATGGGGACAGTGTAGCCATGGGTGACAAAATTCGACCTTCTCTTGTTCCTTCAAATACTATCATAGCTAGTCGAGATTGACTCTCGCCCTAGGGCTCCACTCCTATTAGCTTGAAAGACTCTCAGTTTGTACAATTTGATCCATGCCATTCCTTTCTAAGGGAAGATCTCTTTTCACTCATTTTCAAAGTACGTCGCGAGTTGGTAGACTTGAAATTCAACATAGAATAGATGAATCAAAGTGGCTATTCTTGCAAGCACGACTCTCCAACATCTAGTCTCTGGTATGTCTACTAAGGATGTTATTTTGTTGCATGTTCCTATTCTTTTGACAATGAGAAGCCCAACCTCCTCTCATAATGATCAGGTTCCTACTAATGTCTAATAGCGACTTAGTTCATGGTACCATTTTAGCTTCAACTTTACCGTTCTAGATCACCATAGGATAGTTTTTTTGAAGGACATATAAACTAGTAGTGCTTGCACCCCCCTTATTTAAATAATGTTTTTCTTTTTGACCCTTTGGGGAAGTCACAAGTATGAGCCAAGGATGAATTGGGTTGGTTTCCTCTCATGGAAACCCAAGCGTTAACAAACTATAATTTTGTATATAAATCTTCATATAAGGTGATACAACATTTTCTCACTTATGGAAAAAAGATAATATTTCTCAACTATTGATGGATGACCTTAGTTACAATGGACATATTGAAATAATATATAAAATTAATGTTGCAGGAATCGACATAGCTGAATTCATGTAAAATGATGACAAGAGAGATGCTCTGACTTTTATTGAATTTTTTTTTCCTCAGAATTCTGGGTATTGGTCGAAGAAAACTTTTCACCTCCAAAGAAGGCCTACTAAAGGTTTTGCGAGATTATGAATCCAATATCATGGATGGAATTGACAAATGAGGTCCAGAAGCACCAAAATGATCACCGAAGATTTTTTGTCAAGTGAACCTCATTAATTGTGAAACTAATAAAATGCTTGAATGAAGTTATAAGTTTTCTCATTAGAAACCTCTCTCTATGCTCTTCACGTCACAAAAAATGACATGTCAATCGAGCTTAGTATGTGGAAATTATGGAACTTTTTAAGTCAGGTTAGGTTGCACCAAAAAAACCCTTTTCAACCTTAAGCTCGAGCACCACTATA